>JAVJGG010000017.1:9264334-9276987 GCA_035590195.1 Aviceda cuculoides | reverse complement strand
GAAGCTGCATGGAGGGAAGTTCAGATTGGACATTAGGAAAAGGTTCTTCACTGAGAAGGTGGTCAGTCACTGCAGCATGTTCTCCAGGGAAGTGATCATGGCACCAAGCCTGTCAGAGTTCAAGGAGTGCCTGGATAACACTCTTAATCGTATGGTTTAGTTTTAGCTTGTCCTGCAAGGAGCAGGGAGTTGGACTTGATGATCTTTATGGGTCCCTTCCAACTTGAGGTATTCTATGATTCTATGATTGTCATGCATAATGTTTGCATGTTCAGAGCAGGAATTGTCCCCTCTGCTAGAACATTTGTACAACCTCAAGAACAATAGATACATATGATATGCTTTTTTAAAATTAGCTGAGGAAGATAGGGACTAAATCTTCAAAGCACTAAAATTATCCTTTCTGTTATTTAAATCTTACATATATGACAATGAGTAGTTAGATACATTTCTTTATCAGTGGTGCATGACCTCAAACTGAGCACATCAGACTGCTTTACCATTCCTCAGATTTCCTAGATGTGGATTATGGCCTGCTCTGCTTCTAGCATCTTCATTGCCCTTGACATAAGTCTAAGAGGTAGTTAATAGTTTAAATTTGTTAATAAGTTAAGATCAGTTTTTCTTGCATAGGAAGCAATAATTCACCTTAGTTTTGTCCTTAACAGTCATACTGAGGCCATCACAAACATCTGCTGTCTTGCATCCAGTACCTTATCTATATAGTCCTATGTATTTTTCTCTTAGGAAATCATAAACTTGAAAGTTGAACATATTTAATCTTTCTCTATAAAAGACCAGATTCCCCAGCATGTTACAGTAGCTTTTTTTTTCTCTGTCCTGGCAAAGGAAAATCATCCTAAAATTAATCTGGTTTTTTGGACTTAAATTGTAGTGATAAGTCTAGTTTGCAAGAACGCATACATACATTTGGCATATTTACAAAATTGTCTGTTCAGAAATACAAATCTAAATCTTCTAAAAACGTAAATTGCGTGCAGCAGTGGAAAGAAGAAGGTGTGAAATGATAGGCTGTGGTAGAGTGAAGTCTTTGAACAGTGGAATTGAGTGAACCCTCAGCTAATTTGCAAATGACACCAAGCTGAGTGGTGCAGTTGACATGCCTGAGGGACGTGATGCCATTTAGAGGGCCCTGGACAAGCTTGATAAGTGGACCCATGTGAACCTCATGAGGTTCAATAAGGCCAAGTGCTAGGTTCTGCACCTGGGATGGGGCAACCCCTGGTATCAATACAGGGTGGGGATGAAGGGATTGAAAGCAACCCTGCAGAGAAGGACTTGGGGATACCGGTGGGTGAAAAATTGGATATGAACTGGCAGCGTGCACTTGCAGCCCAGAAAGCCAATTGTATCTTGGGCTGCATCAAAGGAAGCATGACCAGCAGGTCAAGGGAGGTGATTCTCTCTCTCTCCTCCTCTCTCATGAGACCCCACCTGCAGTACTGTGTTCAGCTCTGGAGTCCTCAGCACAGAAAAGACAGGGACCTGTTGGAGCAGGTCTGAGGGATGGAACACCTCTCCCATAAAGACAGGCTAAGAGAGTTGGGGTTGTTCAGCCTGGAGAAGAGAAGGCTCCAGGGAGACCTTACAGTGGCCTTCCATTACTTAAAGGGGGCTTATAAGAAAGATGGGACAGACTTCTTAGCAGGGCCTGTTGCAATAGGGCAAGGGGAGATGGTTTTAAACTAAAAGAAGGTAGATTCAGACTAGATAAAAGGAAGAAATTTTTTACAATGAGGGTGGTGAAACACTGGAACAGGTTGCCCAGAGAGGTGATAGATGCTTCCTCCCTGAAAACATTCAAGGTCAGGCTGGATGGGTCTCTGAGCAATGTGATCTAGTTGAAGATGTCCCTGCTCATTGCAGGGGGGTTGGACTAGATGACCTTTAAAGGTGCCTGCCAACCCAAACCATTCTATGATTCTAACTGGTGTTATTTAATTTCTCTTAAAAACCCCCACTGGTGTCAGAGACAATATACAATATATATCACAAGTTATGGTGAGGTCTGACAATCACTGGAAACAACCTGCATAGCTGCAAATGAATGCATAGGGTTTTTTTAATGTATGAAAGATTTTTGACTTTAAGTTGAAGAATAATACTGGAAATAGTAATTTATTGATTGAAAATGGGTTTGGGAAGCCAGTTTGGACAATGGTACTTGAAAAATCTGTACATTTTTAACACTGACTGCTCTATCATGCTCTTTTACTATTCACATTAGTTCCACTGAAGTCATCATCTGGGCAAAGGAAAACTACACATACATGAAAAATTGTTTTGTGGTTTATCAGGATGTAAATCACATGCATTATCCAGCTCTTGTGGCCATTCAAAGACAGGTGGAAACTGTCTGTTCAGTTCAATTCAGAGTTAGAGCAATTTTGTGATATAACCAGAGACAGAGAAAAGAAATAAAATAAAATTATGTCTGGTAGGTTTTTTAAAGGTATTGAAGCATCTCAGTTAGGAGGTGAGTTACTTGCTTCAACTCTCCGTAGGTCCAAGGAAGGGAAAGAGATGAATACCCCCCAGGAATACAGACAGTATTAGGCAGTTATGTTCCCAGTTCGGATGGGATGAATTCAGAGAATTAGAATTATGTCAATTTTACACATAACATCCTTCTGCAGTTTTCTTTTACCATTCGCTGTACGTTAGCCACAACCTAGGTCAATCAATGTTTTACAAAGCAATTTGGATATCAGATACATTGGATTAACCATCTGCTTTTGTTAGCACTAATATTGTACAGTTTGACAATCCCTCTTGCCCTGAAATACTATTTTAAGATAACTCCTTTTTTTATTCCCTTGAGTGTATGTCCAACAGTAGATTATGCTCTAGCTTTTACACTAGTAGTCTTTTTGTTAACTGCATGGGAGTCTGAATATGATATCATTTTTGGATTTTGGACCATTCCTATTTTATATTCTCAGTGCTGTGTATTGAGTCTTGTTCTTACACTTTTCAATTCTTTAATGATGCTTTAATGCCACCCAAGGTAACTCCTTGAGGTTGAGAGCCCTCATTTTTTAGGTGAGTGATGTGCCCATTTGGGGTCATCATTTCTAAAGCTCAAGAATTCTTAAGTCAGTTGTGCAGTATTGATTTCCCCCTACATCATTGAACCTGTGGTTTACTAATGTTGTTGGAGTTCTAAATGATTTTGATTGGAGAACAAATTTTGTTGAATTTAACACCTGTTTAATCTGAGTGTGTGAACCTCCATGTCACCCTTCCTCAGTACTTTTGCACCAAGATAAAGAAACCTTCATTAAATATTGTTGAGAAAACACTGGTGTCCAGTTTATGTGTAAATTTGTTATTAATAAATGAAACAAAAAAGTTGGAAAACCGGTGTTGCACCTTTGACAATAGTAAACAATATTTTACAATGACAAAGAAACATCTGAAATGTGGGAGTTTAACTTATTAAAATGAGTATGTTTAATTGTAATCTATTTAAATAAGATTTTTAGTCAGTTCTGGGGAAACTACCACAAGTTTGTAATGAACAAGTTTAGCATAAAAAAATAAAGAAAAATTAAGGGAAGATTAGACATAGAGGGAAACTGGTGGAGTGGCCTCAAAACAGGAGGCCAACAGCAGCTTAGAAAACCAGTCTGTATCTGCCAGGAGAAAGAAAATACAAACACTATGAAAGCAGAGAGAAGACTGAAGGTCAGATATCTTTATGGATTAGTAGTTAGAAATACCCATTTACGTCAATGAAGATTTCTGCTTAGAACAAGACCGGATGCTGTCACCACTACTAAAATTGCTAAAGCACAACTCTCACTGTGATGCTACTCCACAGAGTGACTTGCTCCTTGAAGTTACAGATTGTTGATGTGTGAAGCCATCTATTATTCCTATACTACAGCACATGGGACTGATGAAAGATACAACCAAGGTCATCCTTGCAACTTCGTGAGCAATATTTGTCAGGTTTCCAACCTCCATATGTGCAGCAAGGTCCTGCAAATTTTTGGAGTGAGTGGAATAAAAAAACCTTGCTGCAACCTTTTGAATGAGAAGACTTAGCACCTCCCCTGCTTTGGAAATGGGACTTGACATTTTGACAGGTGTTTGCCTGGATGTCAGAGATATCTGCACTGGTGTAAATGTAATTATTGTAATACGTAATTATGTACACACTAATTATGTATTGTAATACGTAATATGTACTTATGTAATAAGTAACATGTACTCCAGTTGTAAGCCTCTGAATAATCTTCATTTACATAAGCATAGTAGTTATTGGTTGATTGTCAGCTGGAAGTCAAATTCCCTGATGATTTTTCCAGTAATATCTAGGCACAATTGTAAGAAAAGCCTGGAACAAGGTAATAACATTATAGCACAAGGTACCAAAAGTGGCTGTTTAGCAGGGGAGAGAGAAAGGATACAATTAGTGGGTGGACTGATGGAAGTGGTGAGAGCAGAATCACAGAACAGGATGGTGTGACAATAAGGACTACATTTTTTAATGTATTTTTAAGTATTTTTTAAGTATTAATCTTAACCATTTTTTCAAATGCCTCTTGTAAAGCTACATTCAAAAGTCAAAACAAATTTGTAATATAATCTTTATGCTTATGGTGCATATGAAGAGATTTCCTAACGTGGCATACTTTCTCATTTCTGCTACAACTTTTATTTAATTTTCTACTGCTGTGGTAAATTACTTCTGCAGCAAAATTATGAGTAATATTTCAAAATAATTTTCCATGGTATTTATAAGATCCCACTTCAGATATTTTCCATCTAATTTGGGCATCTTGCTACAAATGGAGTATAAATAAAATGGAAAGATGCAAATAATAATTTAAGTAAATATGTTTAAAATTTAATAATGTGGAAGACTTTATCTTATCTACGGTGAAGAATAATCGGGTAACTTGGACAAGAGTTTATTTCCATGATTAGGGGCAATCAAATATTTCTGCTATGTATTCCATTGAAGAAAAGAACAGAGAACACAACTGGTGGAGCTGAGAATTAAATCCTGGAAAGGAAGAAAAAAGTAGGAGGAAGAGTCCATGAGAAGTACAGATTTCAGTATACTACTGCTTCAGGGAGGACAGTTAAAACCATCAAGGTGACGGTTTTGAGATAAATCAAGTAATTGGTTAAAGCAAAAGTAAATAGAAGTAGAATATTAAGTAAAAAGATTCAGGTCTGTTTAGGAGGGGAAAAAAACCCCAACCCCCAAAAAAGGATAGTGAAGGGAGAGTGAAAACTCAGGGTCTTATCTCTTGCTAAGTAGAAAAACCCATTTATATTAATGAGGACTTCTGGTTAAAAATTGATGGCATCTTACTTGCCCACAGTAAGAATTGTTAAAATACCATCAATAGCAAGGAAGAAAAAGAGATTAGGTCATCACTCAGAAGGTTACTCTAGATCTGTTCTCTCAACCTTTTCCAATGACTAGTTTCAGAATCCGCTCACCATCAAACCATAAAGAACTGGAGTTATGATAAACCTCTGCAGATGGCTTTCACATTCAAAATTTGTTCTCTTGACAACGTGCATCACTTAGAGGTTTTACAGACATGTGATCTATGACTTCTTTTCTTTCCATCTATCACTTCTGCAAAATGTCAGAATCACGGAATAATTCAGACTGGAAGGGGCCCCAGGAAATCATCAAGTTCAACCCCCTGTTCAGTTTGTTATTTTCATATTTGAACACAGGCTACCATTTCAAAATACAGTGAAAGTCATCCAAAAATAGCCAATACTCAGTTAAGTCAAATTTCCCAAGCACCATTGATAGTACATATAAAGACATTAAAAAATTCCACCCTAATATGCAAAGTACATGGCTTGAGACTCAGGTCAATATAAAACTGATTCTAGTACCTGGCTGACTACACTAGAAAATTTGGGTTGATTCTGGACAGTCTAAATATTTATTTATGTCTCTATTTATGTAAGTAGCCAGCACCCTCACATATCTGAAATAGATTCACAGGAAGCAAAAAGCCTAATATATTTTTTTCTGTCTATCATTTAGTTTCCTGTCCTTGGGGGTAACAGGATATTTCTTGTCTTACATATTTCCTACTGACACAGTAGGCAATAAAGGAAGTTATGCCCACCTGGAAGAAGTTAGAGGTCTTGCTGGAAAGTCAGAAGATGAAGCTTCTATTTCTAGGAATTTGGAGGGAGTGATGGATCAGACTGTGAAAATAAGGAAATGATCTCTGTACTTCAGAAAACAAAGTATGTTAGAGACTGTGGAATAGCTATTTGGACAAATTGGAAGAACTTTAGAAAATTCAAATACCATTGTAAATGGTATTTGCATTGCAAATGCAAATTCCAAATGCTCCAATAACATTGCAGAGCAGAAAACTGTCCTAAGGCATCTGTAGCAAAGGTTATTACTTTCTTTATAATGTATTATAAAAAAATTAAGTTTAGGATCAAATTCTAGTAATGGATTTTCACTTTGCTTTTTAAATAAAAACTGATGTTTTTGAGCTACTCCAGCAATTATTAATTTTAAGTGGGAAGAACCAAAAGAAGAAGAAGAAAAAAAAGACAAAAATCACAACTGGTCTCTTACCTATTCTTCTGTCAACACATCAGTGAATATGCAGCAATACCAGTAATTTCACAGTATCTAGCATACTGTCTTCCTAAAGGTACAGACATGATTTCCTTATTTTTCACAGTCAGATCCATCACTCCCTCCATAATCCATAGTACTTTTCTAATATCATCAATGAAGAAAATGTTTGTTTCTAGGTATGTGAATCTAAGGCTAACACGATAATTACAGAAGCATCCTCTTCTCTTCTACAGAGCTCCCTGTTCTAGTTAACGCTTTGTTTCTGGAAAGATCATAGCCTGTTTAGAGTAAATAAAGTGAAAAACAATATTCAACCTATTGAGCTTTTATAAAGATGCTATATTTAATACTTACAGACCAAATTTTTTCAACAGTATGGTAGGTTAACTTCGGCTGGCTGCAAGGTGCCCACCTAGCTGCTCTCTCACTCCCCGTCCTCAGCAGGACAGGGGGAGAAAATAAGACAAAAAAGCTCACAGATCAAGATAAGGACAGAGAGATTGATTACAAATTACTATCACAGGCAAAACAGACTCAGCTTTGGGAAGACTAATTTAATTTATTGACAATTAAAAATAGAGTAGGATAGTGAGGAGCAAAGGCAAAAGTAAAAACACCTTTCCTCCACCCCCTTCTTCTTCCCAGGCTCGTCTTTGCTCCTTCTTTCCCAACTCTTCTACCTCCTTCCCCTGAGTGGCACAGGGGGATGGGGAATGGGGGTTGTGGTCAATTTATAACACTTTCATCTCTGCTGTAGGCTCTCCAGGAGCTGCAACTGTCTTCAGGGCACATCCACCTGCAGTGTGGATATCTGTAGGGAAATCTGCCCATAATGGACCACGTGTCCTCATAGAGGTATGTTGGAACTTCAGTTTATTGCCTATATTAGCACTCTTTTATACAGTAGTTCAAGGTTCACGTGACAAAAGCTTAATACTAATCGGTCCCTATGTGATAAGCACGCATTCAGCTTACAGCTCTATTGGTTATATGCAAGTATACATGCGACATGCACGCACCTCAAGCTACTATACGATAGGTTAAAGCCCATTGTTCACGCGCCCCTATCTTTATTCTAATTGGCTAAGCATTGCTAAACATAATTGTTTTTCACTTTATCTGTTCCTGCCTTGCGGTTACATCCTCACACCTGCAAACTGGTCAACACACTCCTTAACTTAGTTTCTCAGGCATGCTTGTCATTCTTTCTTGTTCTTTCAAGGGAACACTGTAATCTTGTCAAGGTCAATATCCTCCCCAGGCCCCTCGGACCAGCCGAGGTCCTCCACAGGTATCTGCTCTGACATGGTCCTCCATGGGCTGCAGGCGACAGCCTGGTTCACCATGGTCTTCTCCATGAACTGCAGAGGAATCTCTGCTCCAGGACCTGGAGTACCTCCTCCCCTTCCGTCTTCACTGACCTTGGGGTCTGCAGAGTTGTTCCTCTCACTTTTTTCTCACTTCTTTCCCCCAGCTACTGTGTAGCTTTCTTAAATATGTTTTCACAGAGATGCCACCAGCATTGCTGATGGACTTAGCTTTGGTCAGTGGTGGGTCCTTTCTGGAGCCAGCTGGAAGTGGTTTTGTCTAGCATGGGGCAGACCCATGTCTCTTCTTTACAGGGGCCACCTCTGCAGCCCCCGCTGCCAACACCTTGTCACATAAAGCCTATACAGGGAGCAATGCTGAGTGCTAATGTTAGTGGCAAGTGCAAATGGCCAATAGCCCTAAAAATAGGTATTAATAGAAATTTAAAAAAAAAGATGCCTCGAGATTTCCCTGGAAATCATCAAAGAAACCAAGCAAAGTGACATGTTTAATCACCGACTGATATTTAGTAATAGGTATAGCAAAATGATGCTGTTTAATGTCCTCATGATTTAATAAGCCTAAAATAAATTAAAAATACATCTGGTTAGAGTTCCACTTCCTAGACTGCACATTTTTACTTCCTGCCACCCACAGCACTGAAGTTACCACTTAAATAGTTGCAAAATCACAGATTTTCTGTCTTGTGCTTTAATTTCCTTGTAGACAGCCAGGTGTCTTATAATTTTAGAACTGATTGTGCTAGAAAGTTTCTTCAGAGATTTTGCAACTGTATAGAAAAAAATTTATTTGGGATGCAAGTCTGAGTTTATTAGGGTTACACTCTGTTAGAAATTTGCAAGACTGATTACAAGCTCCTTGAGTGGCCTTCATCAATTTAACAAATATTAAAAGTCCAGCAGAGGGAATCTGAAAAGATTTCTTAAAACAGCAGGTTCACTTCCTTGTGCTGGGTAAAACATTAGACTGGTTGACGTGAAATAAAAAAAGTGGCTTTTCTTATTAAACTTTCTTACAAGAACACCACATACATATATTAAAGTCTTCCTTTCCTGAAATCTCCTGTTATTTCATCAATTTAGGTGTAGCTTGAAGCACTGGTTGTGAATAACAAACTGGTTTGAAATATGCTTTTGTCATAGAGCAAAAACACATAGCCTGTAAATGCAAACATATCTCTGAATAGTTTTCTTTCACTGAAGTAATTTTATAGAAAGTGTGTAAGGATTTATGATTTTAATTGTTCAACGTTATTGTGAAGCCAATTTCCAAAGAGGGAAAAAATCTGAATGGATGACACACATGTACTGAATATTCTTAAGAAGACAGACATAAACTATCAGAAGACTTAATTTTTATATGTATTTGTTTTATCAGAGCATTTTAAAGTTTTAGTAAAGTTCCTGATGATAGTTTACTGTTAGAGCTGACAGTTTTATTCAAAACTAATAACAGTCAGCATTTCAAAGTACAAATGAACAATATTCTCTTTGAATCACTCATGAATAATCCAGAGACCAAGAATTAGTTACTAAATGTATTCTAAAAAGTAACTTTGAGTAAGTAAAATGTAGAGAAGGCTTTAATATATAGGCAGACAGTACAAGTACAGCGAAAATGGGGAAGTCAATTGAACGATTTTTTTTAATGAATTACTCACCTGGCCCTATAGATTATATGGTCTGATAAGTGAAAACACAATATTGTAATATTATTAATAAGTGATTATCTTATGTGTTAATTCATATCAGCTAAGCAGATTTTTATTTTTTTAAAGATTTATTGTAGTCAAATGTTGCAGGAAAATTAAAGTTACAATATCAGAAGAGACAGAATTTTCAGCCAACACTGAAAAGAGAAGACAGCTGTCCTCTATGCACATACTAGCACATGAGCTACTGTGTATTTTGTGTATATTCAAAACCTGTCAGCAAAAACTGCATTTTCTTATGGGATATTACCTTTTAGAGAGAAATGAGGAAGCCAAAGTTGGGTTGTTTGTTTGGGGGTTTTTTTGTGGTGGGGGATAGTATTTTGTATAAATTTATGTAAGAGATGAAGGAGGTGTAACAACAAACATGGCACAGAGATAATGGAGTGACACCTATAGGAATGCAGTAATAAGAGGTGTCAGTGCTTCTCTTCTGCTGGACAACCATTCATTCATGTATGTGGCTGGACAAAGCAAATGGGTAATATAACTATAAATACTTTCTCAGGCAAAGTCAAGTCTGTTGCAGAGAGTTTTGTCAAGATTCCCTGCATTGTCTTTCATGCTACCTTTCACGCAATAAAAGACCTTCCCAAATTAGTCCTTTACTTTTTACTGCACTGAATGCTGTTTCTTCCTTTTTTTGTGATACTTTTAGAACAAATCAGATGCCCAGTTTAGTTCAATTGCTCATTCAGATGATAGCTTGTCAGAGGTAGATATTGTTATTTCTCATTTGATAGTAATTTTGATATTTTGGAAATATCATTTGGTAGAACAGAGATAATTATCTTTACAACATTCCATTATTTCTATTATCCCTTTTTCTACCAATAAGGAACTGAGGCACAGGGAGATTAAGCACAAGACACAAGCTGCAAGGTTATGAATGAGGCAGGATTAAGTGCCTGTGCAGAAGAGAGTGATTCATGTGGAATCAGGTGCCTGCTCATCCTGAAAATCCCTAAGCACCTATATGCACCCAAGCACACTCAGAAACATTTCAGTAGCATGCTGTCCAGGAGTGCCAGGCATTTGCAAATTGCCAATTTGTAGAATGCACCAGACTGGGGGGGAATGGTCAGTACAGTGGAGACTGGGGCTGCTCAGATGGCCTAAACAACTGGAGGAATGTGCTAAGAGGAAACTTAGGAAGCCCAAGTGTGAAGTCTTGCACTTGGATGGAATAGCCCTCTCTGTCACTGCAGATTGGGAACTTACTGGCTGGGAGAAGGACCTGGGGGTTCTGGTGGACAAGGAGTTGTAGGTGAGTCAACAATGTGCCCTCGCAGTGATGAAGGCCAAACTTAATTGCTATGAGCATAACCAGCAGGTTAAGGCAAGGGATTATTCCCCTCTATTCAGCACCTGCTAAGCTGCATTTGGGATTCTGTGTCCAGTTTTGGTCCAGTAATAACAAAGTGGGTCAAGTCTAGAAAAGGACCACTACAATGATTAGGAAGCTGGAGCCTGTTACATGTGAAAAGTGACTGAGGGAACTGGGTTTCTTTAACCTTGAAAAGGTTAGGGCAAAAAGGGATTTAAGTACTGCCCTGAAGGGGGAAGTAATAGGAAAGGCCAAGCTATACTCTTCGGGTTGCAATAGTCATAAGGAATCCAGTCCCCAATATCAGGGAGTAAAATTCACCCCTCTCCATGTTTCATTTACGGCTAAAATGTTGATAATTGCAATAGTTTTTTACTACTCACAGCCACGTGTTCTTAATCAGAGGTATCTATCATTAGTTTGGGAAGAGATAGATTCCTGTTTGAGGGCATCACATGAAAATGAGTTTGTTGGTACCATTTTAGCTTCTGGAAGTCATAGACTGATATTGAAGAGCATTTATATTTCTCTGTGAAAAGAAAAATGGGAAAGTTAAAGTGTTATGTTTTACTTTATTTCCAGTTCTGGAGAAAGAAAAAGGAAACAAGGTAAAATATAACACTCCAATTTTCCCATTTTTTTCTTTTACAGGAAAACAGATCATATTGACACTGAAAGAATGAAATTCACATTATGAACTTACTTCTCAGAAATGGAACCTGAAAGAGTTGCAAATTCATGCTGAAACTTGCTTTAACTTGGATTTGCACAGAATCGAGACAATGAAATGCAGATGAGGACAGGCAGTAACTAAAACTAGATACACTCTCATGTTCATCATGCAGAAGACAATCCAGAAGAATAAAAAGAACAGTAATAGCAGTTGAACGCATCAAAGTTTTTCTACTGTAATTTCTGTGTCTGAATTATTCTATATTCTTTTCAGTTGCTAGACTGATATGATTAATGAAACAGCTGAAACAATAACTGCAGTATAAGTGGGCAAACAGATCCCAGATTGGCATCAGAAAGGCTAAGACTTCAGTTTTTCTGTTATTTTGACCATGGTATACTCAGTGACCTACAGGAGTGTATCCAGTGGTCAAGACAAAGGTATCAATCTAAACAAAGAGTTATACATACAAATCAAGGAAATCAAAGGCAACTGGCTGGGTAGCCCCACTGCAAAACCTAAGTAATCCTATCTCACCATTACGTTTAAATCCTACAGCTGTATAAAATACATCCTTTGAAACAGATTTAGAAAGAAGGCTGGAGGTTTGTATGTCCATTCACTATGCATAAATGTCTTGGTGATTGTAAGGCAGTGCAAATCTGGTAGGTATTTCATTCATTATGAGAGCTAGTACATGAATAAGCTTTCATGTGTTTCTGCACAGAATAGCCTGTAGTGTTGTTATTCTGAGAATTTTCAAACTAAGCTATTTATTTAAATACACAGTGTACTACCTAACCTTCCCTTAGGGTGAAACTCACCCTCTGCAGAGGACTTGCACAAGGCTATGCATCACTGAAGTAATGTTAATGCTCTGTTTTCTTAGTTGGAGTGGGAGCTAAATGGTGCATAGGCCTTTGTACTGTTCTGTCCTGGTTTCAGCTGGGATAGAGTTAATTGTCTTCCTAGTAGCTGGTACAGTGCTGTGTTTTGAGTTCAG
>JAVJGG010000017.1:9242221-9256402 GCA_035590195.1 Aviceda cuculoides | reverse complement strand
TCCTCCCCCATCCCACTGGGTGGGGGGGAGTGAGTGAGCAGCTGCGTGGTGCTTAGTTGCTGGCTGGGGTTAAACCACGACAGGACCTCTGGAGGTCACCCAGTACAACCTCCTGCTTGAAGCAGGCTCAATGGGTCAGGTTGATCAGGGCATTCTCCAGCTGAGTTTTGAGCAGCTCCAATGATGGAAATTCCACAACCCCTCTTGGCAGACTGCTCCAATATTTGACCATTTGAATACTTGACCATTTGCATGGTGAAGTCTTTCCTTATACCTAACAGGATTTTTTTTTGTTCCAAGTTGTGGGTTTTACCTTTTCTTCCTGTTACCATGTGCCTTTGAGAAAAGTCCAGCTCCGTTTTCTGTGCCCTTCCATTAGGTAGCTGAAGACAGAAATAAACTAGCTAGCTTCTTAAGGCTGATCAAATCAAATTCTCTTGCCTCTTACGATTTTGTATGTGTGTCTGCCACCCAGAACAGAAGTACCTTGATCATTGGCTATAGATTGGTGCACATTGTGTGGTGGTGTGCTCCCCGCCACCCCCCAACCTGATCTGTATTTCTAGTAACCCTGCTCAAATGATAAACACCAGTAGCAGTCATAATGGATGCGTCTGGTCATGATGGCTGCATCTGGCTCAAAGTGGATTTGGAGGAGACAGGTAACAATACAATAGCCAAGGGCTGATTTTAACATTGCACCCACCTAACCACAGTGCTGGTCGGTGTCCAGCTCAAGCCAAATTTGGAAGATGTTAGCATCTGTAGCCGGTATGTAAATATGACTATGAGTCTATTATCTTATTCATAAATAGTGGGCAGCCCAGGGCCCGTTGAGCTCTCCTGCACGGCAGCAGGCTGCACGCCAGAATCTCCCCTTGAGCAGGGATGCCTCTCAAGGTTACTGCTCAAGGTTGAGAGATTCCTTATCGTGTCAGATATTAGGTAAATGAATTAGGAATAAGAACACTGAAACTTTGAAATCTTAGGTAAGTGATATAAAGGATTGATTGCACATATATAATCCTTTAGATACAAAACCGTTGACAAAGTCCGGGGCTAGGAGTGGATCCAACCTCACCTAGACTGCTCTCTGAGAAGGAGTTTAGAAAGCAAGGGAATCCATTCCGAACCTCGTGACTCAACAGGAGGGTCTCCCTGACAGTTTTGTCTGACCTTGTCCTCTGTGCAGTAAATATCTAGTGAGCCTTGCCATTGAATCTTGTTAAAGCACTGTCACATTTACTAGCAAACTTTGTTAAATCATTGCTTTATATCAATAAACACATTGCTACTCCTCTCTTATGAGTGAAGTGCATGACTCATTTGTGACACGTCATGGAAGAACATGGTTTAAGATGTCTGTATGTCTGGGTAAACCTGAACAGAAATGTGGACATATGTCCTATTCAATGACAAATACTGCAGAAGTAGGCAGTGTGTGCAGGTCTATGCATTTGCAGAGAATTCATGGTAAGTGGAAAAAGAACAGATCAAATGTACTACAAATCTTCAGATCAGCTTTTACATGCAATGGACAGTTGCCTATAATTTCTGGGAGCCATGCAGCACATTCAAAACTATTACTCCTGCAAATGGGCTGTTTGGCATTGAGAAATCCTGGACAGACATACCTTATCAAGCAGGATCAACGAGAGCACTATATCTACTTAGTTCCACTCTGCTACATCTTCATCTGCCACCTATCATTGCTGTGGGTGATTACAGCTGAAAGGATTAATGCAAAACAGTAATACATGATTTATAGTTGTTTTCATTTCTATGCAGAAGCTTCATCTGAATTACGTTCTTCTGGGTTACTATACTTTTTTCCAGAATTTGTCTATATTTGCTTTATATTCTGACATTTGAAATTTGGGGGTGTTGCTTTAGTATCATAAGAACTTTTCTATTTTATGCATAGCACATTTAGTCAGAGAACAGACGCTACAGCATCTCATGTAATAAAGGAAAAATATATTTTGTAGGCAATATATGGGCACATAAACTGTCCAACATAGTTTTTAACCTGTAATTCAAGCACCTGTCGTATAACTACACACTGTGATTTTATTTACATTATAAATCTGCAAATCATAGTTAAGCCCATAGATAACCCTCAACATTGAGCATTCAAGCACAGAGAGTTATCAAAGAAACAGAACATTCTGAGTGAAGAGAACCATTCCATATAAACAGTATTGATACAAATCACATCATGGAATAATGTAAGTATATTCTATCCTGTAGAAGAAGAAAGAAAAAGAATATGTATTTTTGATAGTGAGTGGAAATGTGGCAAAAATTGTGATAATGAGGAACTTTTATAAAGCTTTTGAATGGCAGCAATATGTATGATATGTTTTAATTTTCTCTCACATATACACATATGTGTGTATATATAGATATATACACACACAGATATTGCTACAGTATTGACTGGATCCTGTTCTAGTGTTTATTGTCATACCTACTGTTGTACCCCACATGAAGAACTCAAGGTTAGTTCTTTGTGCTCTCACACATACTTTAGAGGTGAAGTCATGTCACTCAGTCCCAACAGGAATCTCACTCTTACATGGAACAGGAGTCATATCTATACAAAAGGTACTTTTCAAGTGCATTTCTCCCAGCTTTCCTGGGCCTGTCTACATGAAGTAGTGGCAGAAGTAGCGGCAGGACCAGCCAGCGTATTTGTGCTCGTATGGTTACCTCTGAGGTGCCTGGAGCAATGCCCTTTAGGCTTTGCTATGATCTATTTTGGGTAACTTTTCCATTCCCCATTCTGTCCTCTCCTGAAGCTCATCAGATTTTGTTAGGGTTATAGGTTAAGGGAAAATCTCTGCTTACCTCTGCATTCTAGCTTGTAACTTTGTTAGTGGCGATGCCATTTCCACCTTTGTTTTTACAGCAGCTGCCCTTTCTTTGGCCTCCTCAAGGCACTAGTTGAGACAGTCCTTTGGGAGGCAGTCCTGAAGGGCAAACGGGTCCAGGAGGGATGGACATTCTTTAAGAAGGAAATCCTGATGGCTCAGGACCAGGCTATTCCCATGTGCCGCAAGTCGAACCGCTGAGGAAAAAGACTGCCCTGGCTTAACAGGTTTTCCGAGGTTTTCCAATTGGTTTTCCAATAAAACAAGTGCCAAGGTTTTATTCCTGAGATTGCAGGACCATCACGGTGTGGGTGAAGTTGACTCTTTTTCCCCCCATTCACATCATTTTGCATTTAATCTACACTAAATTGCTCTATCAGTTAGTATTGAAAGGTCCTTTTCTCAGTCCTTCCCAGACAGCCCTCAACTCTGCTACCCTGAAAAGATATCCTCAGGAAATAGAATTGGCCCCTTTTCCGTATTATCTGTGAATCCATTCAATGATGCATGTTCTGTTTTTCTTTATCAGCTATAAAGGGAGAGTGTAAAATGGATAGATTAGACTTAGAAAACTACATTTTAATCAAATGCTATGTCTTCATAGGAGTTCTTTTACTTGAAATTTCAAGAAATCAGAAATGATTTGTGAAATGGTCTACCTCAGGCCTAAACAATACCCAGCTTTCATTAACATTCTGTGTTCAGTTTAGTATTTGTGACTAAACTGAAACAGCCATCTAAGGGCAGAGTAGAAAGGCTACCAGTACTTTGTCTTCACCTGTGTGTTTAATGTCTGTTATATATAGTTATTTTCAAAACAAAAGAGCTATTTTTATAATTGTATTTATTTCAGGGGGGTCTCTTCTACTTTCATCCTGTGAGTTGTCTTTTTTTTTTTAAGAAAAAAAAAAAAAAAAAGAAAAGCCATGGCTAGGGTTGTGCAAGCAAGGAAGAATCCCTTGGGATTCTTTGGTTGCAGAAGAGCATCAGTAATGCTGCCAGGCAAAAGAAGGACTAATATGCGTCAACGATTGGAAAGCAGCACAGATGCGCCAAAAATAGGACATGAAAAGTAAGCCAAAATACTACAGACTGCATTGAATACCAGAGCACTACATTTCTGATTCTGATCATTCCACATGAAGTTGGTGTGCTGCTATATTGGGCCAGGTAATATAATATAAATAAGTCAAGAGAACAGCACATTCATGCTGAGAATTTTGAAAGCACACACTAGTAATAAAAAAAATGTAAATATTTTCCCACAACTGATTCTGTGTTTCTAGAGTCCTTCCTCATGAGTTTCCAGAAAACATGGATTCATACACATTGGAGGAGTATTTCACTTGTGCCTGGCTCATTTATACAGAAATAATAGTCTTTAAAACAAAATGAATTTTTTTTCCTGCACAGACATTTGAGTTTATAGATATTTAAATGTATTTGTTATCTTACTATAGATCTAATTCTTACATAAACCCACACATTTTCATTTTCCTTGAGAGAATACCCATAAATGGCAAATCAACACTGATAAATGGCAAATCAATATATATTTTGATGAACTTATAACTTAACTACTCTTTTGAATAAAGATTGCTTTCAAATACTGATTTACTAGAAAATGAGCATAGCTCATATCTTATTCCTCTCAGATCAAATATCCCAAAGACATGTAATGTTTAGGGCAATACAAATCAGCAGATAAACCAGCAAAATTGTGCAAATATTATTTTATCTAAAGTCTTTTAAATTCCTTATGTGGATTTTTATTTATGTATTTGTATAATAATGGTTTCTAATGCATGTTTCACAAGACATTTAAAATAAACCTGTAACTACAGACATGAAATTCGATAAGGAAGGAGAAGCAATTTATGAGCTGATAGGAGATCCTGAAGCAAAACACAACCTTACTCTCTTAACTAGACATGTCAAGTTCCATTCCTGGAAGAAGCCTTCATCTGCTTTGATCACATGTTGGGTGAAAGAAAAACGTGTCAGAAGGAACAAGTAGGAAAAAAAATGGGAAACATGATCTTGCACCTGCACCCTAATTACTTATCAGAACTGATCTACCAGGACATAAGCAGGAAGAGTGTTCTGTAGTGATTGATCACAGAGAGACAGAGGATGGTATTTATCTTATCCAGATGTACTGTCTCCATGTTAGGCAACCCAGTTGATAAACTACACTACCTTTCTAATCAAAGGAGAGATAGAGACAGATTCTGAGGAAAATTCACCCCATCCCAACACAAATTTACACTTGGAATGGACTAAATCACCCTCTAGAGTTATCTGTCTCCTCTACTTACAACAGAGGCTTAAACAATTACCTTCAACTAACCATTTAAATTTTATAAAGCTAAACTTAGTGAAGATGAGTCCTATCTGGAAAGCAATGAATATGTTTGTCTCAAGCCCTCACAGTGAAAACAAACAGACCAAACAGAAAAAAGTGAATGAATCAATGAGTAAGTCTAAACACAGAAATTGTTAGTTAATTTATTCCAACCAATTCTGATTTCACAAAGCTGATGTCTCTTACCAGGTATCATGGCTAACCTGAAATTTTATCTTCCCTGTTTAAATTTATGGACCTGAGTAGTGCCTCTTTCTGTCAGTTGTGCAAATGTCATAAATACAAACCACATCATTGGTATGTATATGAGCAAAAGGTCTGAAACAGTAGCAGATGTTTGTGGTCTTGTGTTTGTGCAGCATAAAGCACAGGCAATCAACATGCAGCAAGAGGGCCTTACAGAAAATTCATATGCTGAGTGCTGCATACTCATAGTAACTCGCAGTTCTTTGTTTCATGTCTTCCATCTGGGTGCGACTGATTGCAACAAGATGCCTGTCAGAAAGCAAACAAATGTTTGCTTATGAGGCAGCAGAAACATGTCTGAGTGTTTTGTTGTCTTTTACTGAAAACCTAATTAAAAGATCATGTCACTTATGCAAGTAGATCAACCGCTATAGAATTCTGAAGTTAAACCCAAGTATCTTATACATCTAAAAGCACTTGCTTCACTTCAGGAGAAAATTCTTCTCTAAGTAATCTGCTATTTAAATAAAAACATTATTTGGCTTTGACTTGGATGTGTAAATTGGCAGTTGTAGGGTGGAATGGCATGGAGATAGTGCCTACATGAAAGAAAAAGAGCATAGTGAATGTTTCAGTCGCCAGCTCATCCAACTCACACTTAATATGGTCTCTAGAGTGTTTTCACAAACAGCTTTGCTAACATCCTTTTAAACTGCTTTACTAGTGCTATTTCTTCTTTATTCTTTAAGTACAGAGGGTCACTCCACAAATGCAGACACAGGGCACTCTATTCCTTGACTCTGAGGACTTGGACAATGCTCAAGGTCCTGCCACATAATTTTTAATAGCAAGAGAATCTAATAACATGAGTCAGGTATTTATTTGGTACAACAACAGTTATTTGAATAGAATTTATTTGAAGATTTCTATTTTCCTGATAGTTATGACAGATCTTAAAGTACGGCTGGAGATTATGTCAGTTGATGTAAGTCTATTCTCACTCCAAAGTGAAGGTAAAGATCATTGGAAGTCATCCCATTTTATATTTGTAGAAATCACGGTTCTCAATTTACAGTTTTATGTTGAAGACTTTACACTGTTATTTACACATTATCTTACTGACTGGGAAAAGGCATTCTAACCTTCCACGATTTTTCTCTTTATGGCTAGTGATTTGCCAATGCTTCAAATAAGCATGTAAAATACTCTAACCTGCCTCCTAATGTGTCATTAGAACTTCTGAAGAAGTCCACAAAGACAGGATCCAAACAGTGTCCTGTGTAAGTTAAGGCCTAGCAGAGAAAAAGAAAAGTTGTATTTTAATGAACCCCAAGAAAAGAGAGGAGTGACCACCAAAACATAACAACCTTCCTTAGCTGGAGGTTCTCTGCAGTGTGCATGTAGAATATGAACCAGGACCTGAGCTGTTGAATGCTTGTGATGTTGGTACCGGTTTTCAGAAAACAGGGGTGAGGGAAGGCCTTGTGGAACTGACCTTTGGCAAAGTAAATTAAGCATGGTTAAATGAGATATTTACAGAGCCACTGACACAGAGGAGAAGGAGAAAGGAGTGTCTTCTGCTAGAAAGTACAAACAGAAAAACTTTCTAGCATAGCTTTCTGGCATAGAAGAAAAGGGAATCTCTTAGGGAGCTTGTAACACATATTTTTCAAGGAAAAAGAAAACCCCAGTTTCTTTGTTTAGAAATTAAAACTGTCTTTCTAAACAGTCTGGTTCTTGAAGGAACTTTATTTCTCTCAAGACCAAACTCACACTGTTTATCTGACTGTCAGCTTGCTTTCTGGTTCATCCCACATATACTCAGATAGTCAACTGTAATCAAAACAATGTCAAAACCATCACAATTGCAAAAAGTCTCAGAGGAAACCTTTCAGACTACATGGCTGAGCTTCCATTCAGACTTTGGCACAGTGGTCTGTCCCTTGGGAAGAGGATCCTATTCTAGCTATGATTAAATAAAAAGTCATTTAATTGCTTCTTAATTTAGTAGAAAAGCAGAAAAAAACCACTTCTGAATGTGAGCTTTGGATACATTCATTAACACACTTTCTGGAAGAATTGTACCTTCCAGCATAACAGTTATATCCTGGGTGTACAGGCACAAGGTGTTTACTCACTCAGTGAAGATTCAAGCTTTTCAATTGCTTGCATAACTATCAAAATGGCATTTAAAAATATCTACATATATTTGCTAATGAGAAAATTGCAATTTATCTGAACGATTAGCCCCAATGACTATTTCAATTATGTATTAGATAAATGCCCTTTCTCTTACCAGCTTAGTTCCTCAGCCCCACAGTGATGTGCAGAATGCAGTAGATTTTCAGAACCTGGTGAACTCCTCCATGATGGGCTGCTGAAGAAACTGAAAGGCCTTGAGAGATTTCAAGCTCTGCTCCTGGCAGAGAGGAGCTGAGCATTTCAGCTGCTTCTACCAGACTCTCAGTGTTGCGCATGACCTTTGTAACACCAGTGTGTACCTTTCTCTTTGGTGTCAATAGAGCAAATTTGCCTTTTGCCAGGCTGGTCTGTTGGAAAAACTACATTATCATTTATATGATACTTTTCATCAGTAAAATTCAAGAACTTTAAAAAAGCCAGACTGGAGGTAGTCTTAAAATCTCTGAGATGTCTTAGAAAAAAACAAGCAGTGTGGAATTGTGAACACCGAATTGCTCAAAGATTGCACCAAAAACTCCATTGTCCCCACTTCTGTGTCTAAAACATCTGCCCAGTAAAAGGCACAGGAAGAATTATTCCTACAAAAGAGCTTTTTAATCCATTTTAGTATCCTGAAAGGCAAGTGGAATGGCAGATGCTAGCAGTGAATTAGACACATTGAAGATTCCTTCTACTCCAAAAGGAAGAGCCAAGAAGGAAGGGGTTCAGAAGACACATTCCTTTCATTAGCTGGCCATAACGCTGATATCCCATGCCTGGCCTTTTTGTAAACTGCTGAGCGAGGTGGAAGAGAGCTCATGCATCTCTCACCTTATTGCTTTGCAAGAGCTTAAAGGCCAGAAGAGTCAGAGCCTATAGCTGAATTGAGTTGCTTCTGTAATGCATGCCGCTCATGTAAAAAAGATTAGGTGCATGGGTTTTTTGCTGATACTATTGCTGTGGAGTAGAATTAGACTGATAACCCTGAAAGGCAACATCTGTATGTTGCTGTATGTAGGCATAAAGTAAACAGAATTACACTGATGCAATGTAAAAAGTGTCTTGTCTCCAGGCAATACAGCACCAGAAAAATTTTGCACAGCAGTTAGGGAGTGATGGTGAGAGAGATGGAGAAGCTTAATGCATCGATTTACATATTTTGTATTCCTACAAGATCAGATACTTTCTCTGTTGAAGTATTGGCTCTTTGGCCAGCACAGTCTTCTTGCCTCTTTGCTGATAAGAGTTTATTGATGCTTTATCCATTCTGCTTATGTACCTTCATGGCCACGCTGTGCAACACAGAGTACTTGCAGATCATCTACCTTTGGAGGAAGGAAAAGAGACAATTACGTATAGAAAATAAAATCTAATATTTTTTAGTATTATGTATAGGCATTTTCACTTTCAGCTGGAGGAAGTTAAACTGGCTTACTTAAAACAAGAACATACAGAGTGGAATAGCAAATCAGAGTCTTACTGTATAAAGAACTGAACAGTTAAGAAACCTGCCAGTTATTTCTCCACATAAGGAAGCATTCCTGTCTAAAAATACTTCACTGTAGAATAGGTTGAACTGTGTCTAAGTCCCTGAGTCCACTTTTAAATATTTTAAGAGAATGTTGTGTAAAAGCTCAAATCTAGATGATTTATCGTGATGTCTGACAGAGGTAGACTGTTAGTCCTCTGAAAGCAAATAAAACATGTTTATGCATATGTATGTAATAGGTAGCCATTTTCAGGGAACTGCAAATTCAAAATCTTACTGAATTTTATGTCTTCCATTTATTAGTCTTGTTTCTCTGTTTCATATTCTAGAACAGTCATTTGTTGTTGGAAAATAACCCTGCCCATATTCCACTGATTTCTCTATCATCAAGGCCGCATGAAGTGTAACTCACAATAGAGCACAGATTAATTGTTTTCCTTTTATAGCACTGTAAGACAGCTCCCAAACTTCACAGTGGAAATGTAATTAGGATTTTAACTTGAGCAAGAAAAAAAGAATCCTTAACATGTGCTATTCTTTTGGTATGAAATTAACTATATTTGAAATTCTATTATAGTTACATTCAAAACATATTACTGTAAATGTACTATCTATAATAACAAGTGAAATTGCTGTTATCATTCTCCCAGTGCTGATTTGCATCTTCTGCATAACACATGACATAGAATAGCAAGAAGAAACAAAATGAAATATGAAGAAATGTAACACTTTTATTATTAATTTACTATGCAATTATTTCCAGTAATATTATGAGCAACCCAGTAGTGGTAACACTGAATTCCTTTTCTTCAGAAAGCCATAAAAAAGAATCACTGATGTAAAAAATATTACCTCTAGGCTGACTATCCCCTTTCTGAACTTTCCACATTAGGAATAGGCATCCGAAACTGGAAGTATTTGTATGCGTCCACTTTGTTGTATAAAATGATTGTAATTTACATAGATAGTAAAGGTAGAAGTTCCCACAGAGACATTTTTATCTTCCAGCAAAGAAGTATTGCGTATAGCTGTGTGAAAGTCAGGTGAGCTATGATTACTACCAGCCACATTTAAATCAAAAGAAACTTTGAAAACTTGAATAATGCAACCTGTGATTTCAAAAGAGCACTCAAGAACTTACACTGTCCAGTTTGCAGAAACAAGATATGAAGTAAATTTTCCAGGAATTGTCACTAATTTCCTGAAAGAAAGATTCATTATTTTGAAATATGCAAAGTCTTTGAGTGCCTGTGAAGTCTAAAAATTATGTTTGTTTGCTTGCTTGTCGTTGCTGTTGTTCCGTGAATGAGAGGGATGAGGGTGGTAGATGTTATCTTCCATATTATTACGCTTTTCTAAGCCTTGCCTCTCAAAAGAATGCATCTTTTCCAATATATCATGAAGGTGCTTAATGGACATGGATAAAACCAAGGATTAGATTATTCAAAATTATTTAAAGCAATTTTTGCTTCACAAAATAATTCATATTTGGAATTTTTTTAAAGACTTAGAATTCTTCTGAAATGATCCAGTCATACCTGGGTTACAGTAGATGTCTAAAATAAAAAAGTCAGTTAACAAAATATTTTAAAGCTGGTGCATATTTTATATTTCTGAGCAAGTAAAACAACAGTTATTTCTGAAGGAACCACTAGATGCATCTGTTCAGATTTTAAGATCTTTAGGTTGTTTAGGATTTTTATACATGTATTTACCTCATTTGTCATAAGTGGTTCTTAAGCCACTGGGTACTACAATATAAATACTGACAACTTGGATTCATACAGGATTTTCTCTTTGTTTTACTGTGTTGTTACTATTTTTCAACATCTTTGATAAGGATAAAATATGTGTCTTCATAATACGGTAATTGAGAACTTCCTCAGGTTTTTAGAATTAGCTGACATGTAAACATTTCTACATTGGGAGCTGCATGATAGAGAATATTTCTGGGTGAAAATTATCAGTGCTGAAAGAGGTTGGTAATATAAATATGATGTTTACAAATAACCTGTCACCCAATGCACATAGGAAATGGCAGGAAAGTATAAATTAGAGGGGGATAGAGAGGGAATATGTGAAGTTGTCAGGTAATCATATAAATCTCAGTAGAGGTTTATACACAAACATTTTTTAAAACTAATGAAAATGTGTCATTTGCAGTTTCACAAAAGATGCATTTTAGAAATGGTAGCTTTTCAACATTCTGTACAATAACATCTGTATAACCTTACACTGTATATTTACTACCAAAGAAGGACAATAAATGCTAGAACAGAAACAACCAAGTAAACAATTGTGGTATAGACTTAGCATCCCATTGAAATCAGTAGTGAAAGTATGGCTTTAATACTTAACAGGTTGATTATACTTCCCCAACTGGAAGACGTATGCTCAAAAAATAGCATTTCTGTGATGCTTTTTTATGAGAAGGATAATGTTAAGGATTCAACTAGATGGTGGTCTGCATTCTCAAAACATTTTATGATTGTGTTGTAAGATGTATCTTACTAAGCAGTAAGTGTTATGTAGATATTTTTGTGTGTAAAATTTAACAAACTCTGGTAATGGGCAGATATGGGAAAGCATGCTTCTTTTTCCTTCAGGACTGCTAGCAAATTTAGGAAGATATAATCCACGTTTATCTGCTTTCTCCTCACCAGATTTATGCTGGTGATAATGAACTAAACAGCAACCTCCTGCTTGTTTTAAAATTTAAGTGGCTTTTCTGCGGTTTGGAGAAGTTTTTACCCATAGCTGTAGAATGGGCAGAGAAGTACACAGATGTTAAATAAGTAGGGAGAGAAATTTAAAGAAAATCTGCAGAGCTCTGGAAACAAAGTTGAGAGACTAGCCACCTTGAATGTTTCATAAGGTAGGTAGGAGACAGTTTGGAGGAAGGGATTGTTTACATACATTTAGCTTCCAGGGTGGTCTATCACAGAAGGTTTGTAGGCATTCCTACTCAGAGCATAAGACCTTGGAGCTTCAATATTTTTTCAGAGTTAGAGCTTGAGTTCCACAACTCAAATTTTGAGTTAACTGAAGATTCAGCTATGCAAGAGACATTCTGAATAATTTGAATTTTAAGAGTAGGGTGCACTGTGTCTGCAAGCAAAGACATGGAGCCCAGTAGGAACTTTACAGGGTCCGTCCCACATGCACTAATTCAGGCAGTCAATTGCTTTTCCTGTAAGAAATAAAAGGTAACAGTGTAAAATCATAACATCATGTAAAAGGACAAATCTAGGTATTTATTTCAAAATCATCATGCCTCCTGTGTCTCTCACAATGTAAATCCCACTATCTCAAGGTTTATTTTGAATATTGTAACACAAAGATGACAATGATGCAACTTTATTTCTGTCCTGGTTTTGGCTGGGATAGAGTTAATTTTCTTCTTAGTAGCTGGTACAATGCTGTGTTTTGGATTTTGTGTGAGAAGAATGTTGATAACACACTGATGTTTTAGTTGTTGCTAAGTAGCACTTATCCCAAATTAAGGATTTTTCAGTTTCCCATGCTCTGACAGCAAGGAGGGGCACAATAACCTGGGAGGGAGCAGAGCCAGGACAGCTGACCCAAACTAGCCAAAGGGATACTCCATACCATAGGACGTCATGCCCAGTATATAAACTGGGAGGGGTGGATCGCTGCTCAGGCGTCAGTCAGCGAGTGGTGAACAGTTGCATTGTGCATCATGGTTTTTTATTTTTCTTTTTTTTTAAATTATTATATTCATTTTCATTACAATTATTTTTTTCTCTATATTTTATTGTTGTTAGTATTACATTTTATTATACTTTAGTTATTGAATCATTCTTATCTCAACCCACAAGTTTTGCTTTTTTTCTGATTCTCCCTATCCCACTGGGTGTGGGGGGAAGTGAGTGAGTGGCTGCGTGTTGCCTAGTGGCTGGCTGGGGTTAAACCACTACAATCTTGTTACATCTTGGACTGAAACATAGTCAGAGAGACAACTTTTCACTTCAGCTCTAGTGTTTATTCTTTAGACGATCATTTCAGAGAGCATTATAGTGGTAACAAATATAGGACAGAAAGAACAGTGAGGAAAAAAGATTCTATCTTGTTTTTAGAAACTTAAAAATGCATTATTTTTCCTTTGAATAAGAAAATATTAGAGAAATATTTATGAAGGGGCACTTAGAATTAAAAACCTGTGGTGAGAGTGAAGGGAAGGAAAAGGAAGAATGCCTGATAGTTGCTCTGCATTATATTCCTTTCTTAGCAGTATTGCTCTCATAGCCTGCTAAATGGTTGCCATACCTAAACACTGCTGTCAAATAGTTTGCTTTTTTTCCTCTCTGAAGACAAAGTAACCCGAGGACAGAAAAAGGTGCAACCTGCAGAGGTACAAAAAATGGCAAATACCAGATGCCTTACAAAATTCAATGCAGTTATATCACCATTTGTTTTGATTTGTTTGACTGCAAAATAAGCAACATAATACAAAGTCTGCAAATAAGCTATCAACATGGCAACAAACTACATACACTAATGAGCTAGAGTGGATGCATCTTTTCTAATTTATACATCTAAAAGTTAGACAATGAAAATGTCATGGTTTAACTCCAGCCGAAAACTAAGCCCCACACAGTGGCTCGCTCACTTCCCCGTGATGGGATGGGGAAGAGAATCCCAAGAGTAAAAGTGAGAAAACTCATGGGTTGAGACAAAGGCAGTTTAATACATAAAGCAAAAGCCACACACACAAGCAAAGCAAAACCAGGGATTCATTCACTATTTCCCATGGGCAGGCCAGTGTTCAGCCATCTCCAGGACAGCAGGGCTCCATCACACATAACAGTTACTTGGGAAGACAAACGCCATCACTCTGAATGTCCCCCTTTCTTCTCCTTCCCCCAGCTTTATATGCTGAGCATGACGTCCTACAGTCTGGGATATCCCTTGGGTCAGTTGGGGTCAGCTGTCCCAGCTGTGCCCCCTCCCAACTCCTTGTGCCCCCCCCAGCCTCCTCGCTGGTGGGGCGGGGGGAGGAGCAGAAAAGGCCTTGACTCTGTGTGAGCACTGCTCAGCAATAGCTGAAACATCCCTGTGTTATCAAC
>JAVJGG010000017.1:9226284-9242121 GCA_035590195.1 Aviceda cuculoides | reverse complement strand
CTGTGTGAGCACTGCTCAGCAATAGCTGAAACATCCCTGTGTTATCAACACTGTTTCCAGCAGAAATCCAACACATAGGCCCATACCAGCTGCTATGAAGAAAATTAACTCTATCCCAGCCAAAACCAGCACAGAAGACTTTATAGTCAGTAGAGAAAAATGGGCATCTTCATAGCGTGATTCATCTCATCCTAACGTGTCTGGATCATGCAGCATGAATTGTCCTTCAGAGCACGAAGGGATGCAAGGATGCCTAGCTGAGCTTCAGAAGTTTCACTTTTGAATATTTAGAGGATAGCTGAGGTTATTTGTATCTATTATACATTTGGCAGGAAAAGGCTATCATACAGCAAAATGGTGTACAGTCAGATAGGTAAATCTCTTCACTTTTTGGAAGAAAAAGAGAGTAATAGCTAAAGTACTAGGAATTCTCATGGTGGCATGTTAGGACAATAGAATTTTCATTTTAACCCTGCAGGCATAATATATGCCTTCAGTGCACAAGGCAATAATTTTCTTGTTTGTTATCTTATTAAAATGATATTGTGCATTCAGATTTAAATTGTTACAGCTTTGTGTTCGTGAAGGTTCTAGGGCTTTACACTGGGACTCAAATCAACCATGAATTCTCCTGGGAAGAATCCTCCTCTTACTTCCACAAAATAAAAATTATCTGTATTAACTATTTGTTAAGTGCAGGCTAATATATGTATTTAAACTCATACTCATGATTTTTTTATAACTTTTAGTCCCTGCTTTTTTAGAGTTTGTCTGTACACGTAATGTTTTCACTCAGTTGCAAGACAGCTTTTTACCACACCAAACTTCTACACAAGAAGTAGCTAATTGTATTGAGGTGCAAAGTCCAAAAGCAGACGTGAAGCCATTGTGGCTTTGTACAATACTAGTGAAAAACATGTTCTTATTTCAATGATCAGTGACACAATTCTTTTCAGCTGTACCTACCACTAAATGTACCACAATACTGTCTCACATGTTGTCTAAGAAATGAACTGAGACCATCAATTTAGGACATGAAAAAATGGTTAAAAATGGTTCAGTGCTGACCTAGGGTGATTGAAGCAGTGTTGTAAAGTTGAAAATTCCATGTATCCTATTATATATCCCATGATACATTCAGGTGTCTGCTGTTTTTTTGGCAGACAAATGTATTTCACAAATTATGTTTCAGTCACAAAGACTTCACAGCAATGAAAAACCCAGCATCGTTAGGGGAATTTGTAACATTGTTAGCAAAGAATTTGGAAAGAGTGGCTGAACACATCCAATGGAACCAAAAATGGCTCATATATAAACAAAATCATGGTCAGTGAAGGTACTAATTGGACCATGTTTTAAGTGACTTATGAGTATTTTTCAATCAAAGCCACATAGTGTGATTGCCCATAAAAGAAGGATTAAAAGAAAATATCTCAAACCTATGGAATAACTATAGGATTTAAAAGGAATCAGAAAGGCACAAACATTTCACAAAGGATAAAGCATCAAAACTAAGAAAGCAGAGACAAGAAACAGAAAAAATCTTTAAAAAATATATTTCAAGGGAGGAAACATCAAAACACTGCCTCTTTGCACCTTGTCAGGAAGTGCTTGATTGAGTTATACACAGCGGGTACATAGGAATTTGTTTTCTAGAGAATAATGCTTTGAGCAGTATGTATTAGAAAAACCCTTTCAACCTTAAACATCACAGCATTACCTTTGTAATTGACATCCATGCTCATTGAGAGCATGTGGAGGAAAGAGAAAAACAACCCTCCAACTCCTTTTTAATTTCAGATGTTCTCGTAGTCTTTGATTATTCTGTAAATTCTCTGAATTGGGATTTGCTGTAGTTCTATGTTAATCTGTCAAATCAAAATGTTTTGTTTACTAAGTATTTTTAATGAAGATCTCAGACCAAAATAATCCTTTATTCTAATCTAGATTTCAAGTCTTTCACTATGATTTTCATCTGCAGAGACTTTACAGGAAGTTTCTGTATACGGGTTTAATTTGATCATCTGTAAACACCATAGATATAAAAATTATTAAACCCTTATTATGACAGTGAATTTACCAGTCAAGAGACTGAGGCATAGACAGCTCAGAGATGGGCTCTATTTCAAAGCTAATTTAAAATAAATAAAAAAGCTTTGTGTTTATTCTGATGGATTTTGAACCAGACATTTTCCATCCTGCCCCCACCCTAGTAATTCATCACTGGGTGATGAATGGACTGAGAACAGCCCTGCAGGGAAGGACTTCAGGATACCAGTGGGTGAAAAATTGGTTATGAGCCAGCAACTTGAACTTGCAGCCTAGAAAGCTAATTTTATCCTGGGCTGCAGAAAAAGAAGTGTGACCAGCAGGTCGATGGAAGTGATTCTACTCCACTCCCCTTCTACTCTTCTTCCCCTCTACTCTGCTCTCATGAGACCCCATCTGCAGTACTGCATCCAGCTCTGGGGTACTCAGTACAGGAAAGACAGGGGCTGTTAGAGTGGGTCCAGAGGAGGGCCAGGAAAAGAATCAGAGGGCTGGAACACCTCTCCTGTGCAGAAAGGCTGAGGCAGTTGGGGTGGTTCAGCCTGGAGAGGAGAAGGCTTCAGGGACACCTTATTGTGGCCTGTCAATATATAAAGGGGGCTTATAATAAGAACGATGGAGAGGGACTTTTTATCAAAGTCTGTAGCAACAGGACAAGAGGCATAGGTTTTAAACTGGAAGCGGGTAGATTTAGATGAGATGTAAGGAAGAAGTTCTTTACTGTGAGGGTGATGAGGCACTGGAACAGGTTGCCCAGAGATGTTATGGCTGCTCCATCCCTGGAAGTGTCCAAGGCCAGGTTGGATGGGGCTGTGAGCAACCTGGTCTAGTGGAAGGTGTCCCTGCCCATGGTAGGGGGTTGGAACTGGATCATCTTTAAGGTCCCTTCCAACCCAAACCATTCTACCTCAGCCAATACTTACACCTTCTTTCTTTCAATTACAAAATCTCAGTTCTTTTATAAACTGATGGCAGTTCAGTGTCTAGTAGTGAATCTCCATGTACTGTTCTTAAAGTCCAGAATAACAGGAAAGGGAGAGCCATTGCTTCAAAATTTCTGATGGCCATCTTTTGTAAGGCTGTAATATGATCAGGAAATTGGATTCACATCAGCCAGCTTAGTATAAAATTTGTCTAGATCTATAAAAATTAAAGGAGTAGCTGCCTGTTTGTCTCTTCTTTTTGTCATCTCTTATTAAAATAGACACAGGATGTGCTAGTAGTTTTCTGTAAAACCACATGAGAATTCCCAAAGGGAGTATTGCAGTATGCAAGCTGTATCACCCTAATGTTAAAATAAACATAACAAAACTCTTCCGAAGAGTGCATTTTCCATAATGAATATTGCATTAGACACAATACAAAGAAGAGACAAGTAAAACAGAAGGGTTGTGGTTTTTTTTTCTTGTTAGCTTGTTATTCAGAAAGGAAAAAAAAACCCAAACAAAAACATTTTATAACCTGACCGGACATTATCCTGTCTCTTTCAGTTGTTTTGCAGTGAATACCATGATAAAAGCAGTTAATTCACATATTTACTGTATAACAAACCTCACTTTACTTGCTTCTTCTATGTTCTATCTTTTTTTGTGTAGAGAGTATGTAGTTTACAACTGGGACCACCCACAACTTTAGATTTTTACAGTACTTAATTGTAAAAGGAATCATGTAATGATTGCTGTTACCTTGTGAGCTGAGTTTTGTAGCAGACCTTTATTCAGCTACTGGGCTGAAGTCCTCAAATGTGATAGGCAAAGAAAAGCACTGCATTGCTTAAGCATGACAAGCCTGATGTTTCTGTGCGTGTCTGGGAGCAAAATGGTAACATGTCCATTTATTTTGAAAAATTGGGGGCACTTAGAGCTTATAGGAGTCTCCAGAGATAATGACGGCTGAATGGAAGCAGTAGGACTGCAACATTGGATACTTTACTTGAATTCCATTGACTCCATTTAATTGAATTAACCTCCAATTTATGTTTCTTAACTTCTTTGTGTCCCTCACTAGTAAGGCTTGAAACATAGTAACCCTGTAGTGTGTTCATTTAACAAGATGAAGATCAAATCTCTGTGTCAACCTGGAAGTGTTACTCAAAAAAGCCATTAATCATCTTCAGAGAGGTGCTGTAAAGAAAATTTTCACATGGATTTACTCCTCTAATTAAGCCACCTATCTGAGACACCTCAGTTAGAGGAACATCGTTAGTTAGTCCCGCTCTGTAGTCAGTGAAGAGAGATAGGCAACACAGCTGGGTAATTCACATCAATCGAATCAATGGTTTGAAACATGGCTTTCTCTCCAAGAACACTATTAATCAGAAAGGAATGTATTTTTCATTAAAATCAACTGTATAATTGTAAGAGACTGCATTGGACTGTTTGTGTTGACATTGCAGCTGCACAGCTAACCTCAGCATCCTGCGACTGTGGAGGAGTACGCACCAAAAGAAACAAGATGTTCCTGACGAAACCACCATATCCGCCCAAAGCGAGAACAGCACAGTGCCTGCCCAGCTGCACTTGCCCACAAGCTGGATGGAGAGAAGACCACCGTGAACACCTGGGCATGTGTGCATGGAGGAACACGGGGCGGCACACATGGAAATGAGTTCCATGGAAACGGGCGGATACTTCAGAGAAATTGTGGGGACCAGGACAATAAAAGAACCATGTACTCCTCTCTTTGCGGCTGGGGCCGTGACTGCTGCTGCTGCTGCTTGTTGGACTGCCTGTTGGAGTGCCTTGAAGGATGCTGCTTGTTGGATGAAGAAGTAATCAGTGCTTGAACTTTTCTACTGGAACTTGGAACCTACCCCATCACCCAGACCAACGAGACGTCGCTGGCTTCGTGGTGGTGACTAGTCTTGCTGCACCTCTTCTGCTCTCTTGCTTAGGTCTGCCTTTTTCCTTTCATTTCCTCTCTGTCCTGTCACTATTATCAGTTGTTGTAGTAAATACAACTTGCAAGGTTGTACGGCATCTGACCTCGTTTGTGTCTTCATCTCGCTCGTGGGATCGTTTAGGAACCCTCCCCAATATTGGATTGGGACACCTCCCCTGGATGCCTCAGTGGCCTGGTAATTGTCCCTGTGGGCCAGAAGAGTGTCCTGCTTAAAAAGGCCATCCCAGAGACAAATGGCTTGAGATAAATAGCTCACATTTCAGTCTCTCACAGCAAACAATCTTTGAGACAAATGGCTCGAGATGAGAGTCTCTCACAACGACCTGCCTTCCTGGCCTGTGATGGGGGCTGTTCCCCAGAGAAGGGTGTGGGCTGGGGGTCCAGGAAGGCACTTGGGTCCAGCACGAGGCTCTGAAATCCCCTGTGGACCCAGGAGTGCTGAGTCTGTGAGGCAGGGACCCACCACCCCTCCCAGAGGAGGGCAGAGGACCCAGGGGTCCGGGCTGCCTACTCATGATCCTCTCCTGCCCCGACACCAAACTGTGCTGCCTGGCGTATGGTGCTCGCTAGAGCCCTGGTAAGAACCTCTTTCCCGCTGTGCCTCCAAAACACCAGCTGCCCCAAGGGCTGGCACCGGCTGCCCCTCGCCTCCCCCAGCCTCATGGGGGGACACTCCAGGTTGCCCTTATCTGGGGGCACATGGTGGGTGGGAAGGGGACACCCCAGGTGCCCGCACTCCCTCCGCCACTCTGCTCATCGTGGTGGTGCAGCCAGAGAGGACCCAGGCATCCGGGCGCTGGCCAAGGAGACGGGACATGGACGCAGGCACACACACACACACACACAGAGCGCGGCTTTGCTGAAAGGGTTTATTGATCATTAGAGGGAAACGGCCCAGGGCTCCCAGGGGATCAGGTGGGGTCATCCAGGGACGATCATCTCCTCATGCCACTGGAGGGGGACAGGACAGGGCTGCCACCATCACTTGAGGACCTGCAAGAGAGAGCCCGAATTGTGACCCCCAGTGTCCCCTGGGACATGAGAGGGGCCTTGTCCCCACCATCTCTCCCTGCAGAGACCTGGGGAAGGAGAAGGGAGTTGGAGCCCTCGATACACCCAGGAGAGGACTTGGCTCACCTGAGATCCAGATGGCATCCAGAGCCCCCTACCCCAGCATGCCCCTAGATCTCCCAGAAGCCTGCCCAGCCCTCACAGTGATCCTGGGGGTCTGTACTGCACAGACCCCCTGCCTGGCCTGCCCAGTGACCTTCTGGCTCCATAGAGCCCTACTGAATGCAAGGAAAGGTGAGGGGGCAGCTCTGTCCAGCTCGCTCTGGGACATGGCTCAGGGACAGTCCCCTCTGTTTCCCTCTGCCATACCCAAGGTCTGCCCACTCCAGAGGGCTCAGGGATCCCCCGGGCCCCAGGATCCTTTGTGGGGCTGCAGACGCCCCGATGCTGCTCACCTTGGCATCAGCAGCTACAGGTATGCGTTTCTGGAGCAGAAGAGTTTTTACCTCCTCATCACCAAAAGGACGCTGGGGAGAAAGGGAGGGTTAGGGACATGTTTGGGTGCACTGGAATGTACTGGGAGGCAGGGGAAAGCAATGGGATCCTTGGGGAAGGTGCCTCTGGGGAGAAATGGGGTACATGAGCTTGTATGATTGTGCACAGAAAGCTGTGGGGGTCCTGGGGAGGGGGCCCACCTGGGTGTGTGGCTGTGTCCTGGGGTGTCCTGGGGTGTACTGGGTTGTAATGGGATGGATGGGAATGCAATAGGGGCCCTGGGGAAGGGGCTTTCCCTAGGAAAGTACTGTGGTTGCAGGGGTGTTCTCTGGGGTTGCAGTGGGGTGTGCTGGGGTGTACTGGGGCACACTGGGATGCCCTGGAGTGTCGTGGCCATGGAGGCTGAAGGTCTGGGGCCAGCAGAAGTCATCTAGTTCAGTTCAGTGAACCTTGTTCCTAAATCCAACTGACTCCTCTTGCAGAGAGACCATGAAAGCTCACTGGGATGTCCCCGGTCCCAGCAAGGCATGGGAGCACCAAAGTGCCCTCCAGTTCCCCAGACTAGAAGCCCTCCAAGTCCTCCCCGCTACTTACCACGTTAACATTTCCACTTCCTTCCAGGAGTGCCTAAGGAAGGAGAGCAACGGAGTGGTCTGGATTGGACCTTGATGGGGCTGTAGGTGGGGCACAGGTGTCCCCAGCCACCCCAGACCCATGGCTTCCCCCTGGCCTGAGCGGGAAAATCCCTGTGGCTCCCCCCAGCCCCATTCCTCCAAGTTTCACCTGGGATACCTGTCCAGGCAGGGACCAGGGTGGAGATGGAGACAAGGGTAGTGTGGGGAATTCAGGGCCTCCAAAGAGGATGGGGGTGAGGGTGAGGGGGGGCCCACAGGCAGTGCCCTGGGGTGAATTAGTGGACCCCAAGGGACTGGGCTGGGGGTGCTGAAGGGGCAGGCCTGCGTGGGATGCAAGCGAGGGGTGAAGGAATTCAAGTGGAGGGGATACAGGGACTTCAAGCGGGGCAGCTGGTGGGAGCAGAAGGAAGAGGACTGCAGAGGATGAAAACGAGGGGATTGGAAGAGAGTTTGGCAGTGCGGGTTGAGGAAGGGGATCTGGGGACGATACCGCAGTGGACAGGATGAAAGGCAAAGGACCGAGGGGAAAGACTGAAAGAAAGGCATTGGGAACAATCAACGAGTGGGCATTTGGGGACCCTAGAGAGGACAGAGAGGAGATCCCAGGGAGGAGATGTCTGAGGGCACCAAAAGGATGGGATGGGGAGGCCCAAAAGGGAGACATGGCGGGGGCACCAAGTCAAGACACCGGTGGGGGCCCTCACAGGAGTTTGCGGTGAACCCTCCCAGGGAACCTGGGCTCTGGGCACAAGAAGATTAATTGCGGGGGAAGTGGAGGGAAGAGATGGAATTGTGGGAGGGAGAAAGCTGCATTGCCCAGGGCTGGAGGTGAGGGGATCCTGGGGCTGCTCCTTGCCTGGGAAAGGGAGAGGCCAAGTCAAGGGGTTTCATGCTCACCACCACAATTGTGTTCTGCAGGAGAGCTGATGTCCTGCAGCCAAGACCCATCCCCAGCCTTAAGCCTCTCCCCGTGGCATTGAGGACTCACCTCAGCATCTTCTGGCATGCACAGCAGGATGGTGAAGAGCAGGGCCAGGCTGAGCACTGCGACCTTCATCTTCCTCTGTGGTGTGGCGAGTGCTGGGTGAAGCTGGAGGAGGTGAGGGGCAGATTTATCCCTCCCAGGATTCCTCCTTTCCCCCCTCCCTGAGAGCCCCCAGGGCAAAGCCAGCCTTGGCAGAGACGCCAGCCTTGGCAGAGACACCAGCCCTGGAAAGGAGCCCACCCCTGGCACAGAGTCACCCCCGCCTTCGGCACTGATCCAGCCACCTTCTCGGGCATCTGTCCAGCTTCCTGCATGGGGCAGCTGCACATGGAAGGGCCCAGGCATCTGGGAGTGGTGAGGAGGGGGGGCAGGCTGTGAGCCTCTGACAGCCGGACACACTATGGTGACAACCCACTGCTCCAGAACAAAACCATCCTCCCAACAGCCCCCCAAAGCCAGATCCCCCCCATCTCCCAGTGCCACTCCCCTCCCAGGCCAGCCTTTCCCTCTGGGACTCCCCCAGAGATGAGGTCATCCTCAAACCAGGGATCTCTAAGAGTCATCTCTGACCCCTCTCCAGCCCCTTGGGTAAACAGCGGGCTGGGACTGACCCCTCTTCTTGGGGCACCAAGGACCCCGAGGACTGGGAACACCGGGAGGTGGGAGGACAACTGGGGCATGGGCAATGGGGACAGCCAGATGCCTGGGATCTTCAGTCACTGGAGGCAATGGGGAGCACTGGTGAATGTTGGGCACTGGGAGATGAGGGTAAGGCTTGGGGGAAGCACTGGGGTGGTCGCAGTTCCCCGCTCCAGCCCACCTCATTTCCTCTGCACTGCAGGCCCCAAACTGGTCCAGTCCCCAGCCACAGCCTCCCCAGAGCAGAGATCAGAGGGGACTAACCCCCACCCTGGCCCTCACCTTGCCTCTGCCTGGGGCCACTGTGCCCACCCAGACAACCTGGGTCCCACTTCTGCAGAGTTGCCCCCAGCCGGTGGCTCCCAGTAACCCTGTCCCCAACAAGGCTCTGGCTCCAGGCCTGTTCTGGCTGGCACTTGGCCACAGCTCGCCAAAGGCCCTTGTCCCCACAAAGTGTCCCTTCAATGCCCTCATCCTCGGCCCAGGCCAGTGCTGTCCCTGAGCAGGATGTGGCTGTCCAGAGGGACACGATGAAGTGGACACTTGTCCGCAGGCAGCCACTCAGAGCTAATTGTGGGGACAGAGCTGCCCTGGCAAGAGGAGGGATGTGTGTCCCTGCTGCATCTCTGCTCTGACAAGCCATGTTTGCCCAGGGCCCGTGGCACGAGGAACCCATTCTGCAAGCCTGGTCTTCACGAGAGTGCCCGATCAGGGGGACTCTGGTGGGGGTTAAAGCAGCCTGATGGCCTGGGCTCCCTCCAGCCCCAGCAGCGGGCAGAGGTGGGAGGTGCCGGGGGACCAGGCAGGAGCAAGTCCTGGGGCACCCTGCACACCTGGGGCTCTCCCGCTCCCCTGGGGACAAGCTGGAGCCCAGAGGCAGGGGCATTCCCAGGGAACAGCCTGACCACCGGGGTGTTGCTCTCCTTTGGGAAAGCCCGGCGGCACAGGAGCCCTGCTGGAGTGGGGCTTGGAGCAGCCTGCGTGATGGAGCTGCCTCCTCAGGGGCACTGCATCCCTTTCCCTCTCTCCCCGTGCCTGCCCTGCAGCTATCCCTGGCTTTCCAGGGTGGCTTCCTTCACAGCACTCCTCTCCCAAACATCACCATCCTGGGGGCCTGGGGCAGCACCCTTTGCCCAGTCTGGGGTCGGGGCAGTATGGGATTGTGCGCAAGTGGTTCAGCTCTCCCCTCTGAGTCGGGAGAGCCACTGGGTGAAGCTGCTGGCCTGGCTCGCACAACCCAAGCAAGACCTTTTCCAGCAATCCGGAATTGATGGACCTGTCCTTTCCAGTTGTGACACTCACGCGATCTGCCATCGCAGCTCTCTTCAAGGATGCAAGTGCCCCAAACAGCAGAGGGAATAGCTGGTACCTCTGTTAGCAGGACAAACTCATAATGAAGATGGGCGTACTTTGGATCAACAGGCTCTGGCACCCCTGTTTTGCCTCCCTGTAGGTGCCCGCATGTATCAGAAGAGATAGATAACAGGACAGATATTTATTTATTTCTGCATAACAAGAAGACCAGCATTTTTACTGGTGGTGTGAGCTAGCACTGGGAGGAGATAGGGCCAGTAAGGTCTCAACCAGGAGACACAGCTCATATTTACTTGTCTCTTTAGGTAGATGATAGTCAGAAGTAACCACACGTAACGACCAGCAAACCCACTCACCATGCTGAGCAAGGGCAGCATTGAATGCGTTGGGCTCATTGCCTATCCTGAGTTCATGGGACATCAACATTTCGATAGCAGATCCATGAATACTTCGTAAGGCTGTCAGGTTCCTCTGTAAACTCATCCTCTGTTTGTTATGTGCCGCAGTAATTCAAGCTACCACACTGTGCTTCCCAATCACCATTCACTTCCAAACCCATCCAGCAGCCCACATCACATGTCTCAAAGTTAAATAGTGCTCTATTTTAGTCCTCTGCCTATGAAGGTGTGAGGAAAATCTGTTTTTATGAGACACAAGCTGGGAATCAAAGGCTGGTGGTAAAAACCTCATTTAGGTTTTGAAGTCAGTGGGAGGTTTGCCTGAGTTTCAGTGAAGCCAAGGTGTCACGGTCTTTGTTCCCATGATGATACAGACTCCTGTCACAGCTGCAAAGAAAGCCTCTCTGATCTTATCCACGTGAAAATAGATAAATAAAAATACACTGATAAGTGCCGCATGAGAACTGTACATGGCTCAGATCCTTCATTGACAATATATGTCATTGTTTAAGGGTGATGGTTATATCTTTATGGGACACTAACTATAAATAAGAGATGTGCTGTGGATCAGTTGTGAAAAGATTTAAGGCAACTGACTTGAATATTTGCTTTGGAAAGTGCCCAAAGAGCAGGCAGGCAGTCACCTGGAAGATTTTCATTTTGAATGCTTCTGCTTTCTGCGCTGTTTATTACACAGCTAAGTTACACAGTGTTGAATTATATAGCATATTTAAGTATGCCATGACCTTATTTGTATTCTGAAGTTATTTTGAAAAGAACTGATTAATTTTACACACTGTCGTAACTGAGGCGTATTGACTTAGGAGAGGTCAAGGCTGCCTTTGAGGTAAATGCAAAGCAGGTGTACGGCATTTGATCGCCACTTAACATGAAAGGTGCTGTTCAGGAAGATCCCATCTGCTGGTTTAATGGTCACTAAAAAGACATGCTCGCGTTTTTGTAACACTAGCGTAACTAGAAAGAAAAATGTCATGAGTTTGCCCGTTTGACAAAGAGGTGGACAAAAGACTTTACAAGGTTGGTCTAAAGTGTAGCTACTCCTACTCGTACTGTCTCCCTCCACATTCTCCAAGCAGGGCTGAGAGCACTTCTGGAAGTTTCTCTATTTTTCCTGCAGTCTCTTCTTGAGGCAGTGGAATCTTGACCACATTTATTTTCCCGATAAAGTTTTAGCGTGGTTGTTCTCCTCAGGCTTTGATGTGCAGTGAGGTATCCTGTTGTTGTAAACAAGGAAAGGGGAGAAAATTAAAAGTGCATGTACTACCTCTTCCTTGGTGGAAACACTTGGTTTATCTGTTCATCTTGCATACGTATATAGGGTTGAAGCCTAAGCATTCACCCCAGCTCTCCCCTCTACCATTTGGAGATGCATTTTCCCCAACCTCATTGTGGGAAACCCAGGGATGGAGTCATGGATGGAGAGAGAGACCAACCAAGGCAGGCACAAAAGGGGAAGAGAAGGGGTGAGGCTGGGGAAAGGAGGGGCAGAGGCAGTGATGCAGCACTGGCAGGCGTGTTAGTGGCAACAGACGGAGAGTGGGAGTCCCGTTTTCCCCACCGTTACGTCTTGCTTCCCATCTCCCAGTACCCTCGAGTTTCCCAGCGGCCCTTAGTGCCTGCGGAAGGTGGGGGGAAGGACAGGGCTCAGCAGGGCGTCTCTGTCCTGCTGTACTGCTTTTGGCTGGGGTAGAGTTAACTGCAGAGTTGACCAGAGCATATCAGATGGAAATTACAGCTGTGATATCTGTTCAACAGTTGCTGGTCGTGATATTGCCTTGTCTGTTGTCACCATTAGTTTATCTGATCTGTGCCATGCTCCTCTTTGTTGTACATGTTAAAGGTTGGTTTTGCCTTTTGCAGTTTGCTGTGGTCTGTAGCGCTTGGGGGCGTTTTGCCTGGGGGCTTTTTTACAAAAGCACTGGCCTTGTTCTTAATCAGGTATTTGAGCTCTGCACTGATGCCATTACTCTGAGAATCATCTCATGGAGACAATTAATAATTACACCTTTGCCCGTTTCTCCTCTGAGAGTTTTTGGGTGGCGGAAACACAGAATGGCACCGTCACCACCACCTTCCGTGTGGCAGATGTTTTCTCCCTCGTTACAATAACTCTTCGGTATCTTGAACATTCCTGAGTAACCAAAATACACCTATTGGTACTTCTCAAGGGTTTTTCTTCCGCTTCCTCTAGGGCAAACCAACTATTTAGGAATACCACACAGGGATATGCCCCAAGGCAGTGTCGTTATGGGTGGCAAGGCAGGCAGAGGAATACAGGCAGGTAACTAGAATGGTTGTCACCACCAATGGTCTGGGACTTCAACTGGACTGCGGGATCCTGATGAAGTGAGAGAATGTTTGCAAAAAGGGTTCCCTGGTGCTGGCTATGCCAAAGAGACACAGCTTGTCGTGCTGTGCTGGGGCCTGGCCTTCACCTACTGAGCACTATTCAGCACCGTTCAGCACCCTCAAGGGGAAGAAGGAGTCTCTGGATCTAAAGACATACAAACAGGCAGTGTGGCTGAACCAGAGACCCAGGCCTCAATTCTATCAGTCGCCCCTACAGGCAAGAAGAAACAAGAGAAGCTGAGGTCAGCTTGGCAGATATGCAAAAAAGATTTCAGCCGTCATCCAGGAGAGCCGATTATCAGCTGGCTGCTCTGATGCTGCAATATTGGGGCCAATGGTCAGGAATTAGAGGGTAAGGAAGCCCAGCAGCTGGGATCTCTTGCCAGGGATAAGGCCATTGACAAAGGGATTGGAAAAGGGGCAGCAGTCCTCAGCCTCTGGAGGAGACTCCTGTCAAGTGTGAAGGATGGGTATTCCTTCAAGGAAGATCTTGCAAATTCCCTAACAAGTGGACCACCATTGAGGGAGGTGTCCAGTATCTGAGGGAGTTAGCTGTGGTGGAGGTGAATTACAGCAACCTGGACAACAACCAGGCATCCAAAGACCTGGATGAAATCCAGTGCTCACAGTCCATGTGGCAGAAGTTTATATGAAATGCACCAACATCATATGCCAACACCCTGGTGATAATGAGCTGGAGAGACATGGAGGCACCAGCTATGGATGGTTTGGACAGACAACTCTGAGAATACAAAGATAATCTTGTTTCATCCCTACAGGCCTGCATCTAGGCTGTGGAGAAACCGACCCCCAAATTGTCCGAGCAATCTGAGAAGGATAGCTCTTCCTCACCCACACCAACCAAGGTCCCAGCCATTAAGAGTCAGCCTTTTTCTGTTCAAGGGAGAGGGCACTGGTGATGCACACCACGTGCAACCCTGTGGTTCTTCCTGCGTGACCAGGGGGAGGACATGAGGCAGTGGGATGATGAACCTACCTGGAGACTAGAAACTCTGGTACAGGAACTGCAAGGAAAAACAACAGACAAAAGGCATCCATCCAGAAAAAATACTGCTCCAATATCTGTGGGGCAGAGTAGAAGGGCTGCTCTTACTTTTGACCTTGATGAAGGGACTTCTGCTTTGCAGTTACAAAAACCAAGTGATGAAGACTCTGGCCAGGAATAGAGGGGCTCTGCCTTTGGCCAGGCAGAGGAAAGAGACAGACAGGTTTAATGGACTGTGTGGTTTCGATGGCCTGGCACATCAGCCCCACAGGATTATAAAGCTCTAGTGGACACCAGTGCAGAGGCTACTCTAATACCATCAGATTACAAAGGGGCAGAATCCATCTGCGTTTCCGGAGTGACGGGAGGATCCCACAAAGTGTCTGTGTTGGAGGCTGAGGTAAGCCTACCTGGGAAAGGTATTGCGACTGCTCCAGAGGCTCCATGTATTCTTGGCATAGACTGCCTCAGGAGAGGGTGCTTCAAAGCCCTAAAAGCATACCGGTGGTCTTTGGGTATAGCTGCCTTGAGTCTGGAGAATATTAAGCAGCTGTTTAGTTTGCCCAGTCCCTCAGAGGATCCTTCTGTTGTGGGGTTGCTGCAGGTTAAAGAACAGCAGGTGACTTTTGCTCCCATGACTGTGCACCAGGAACAGTATCGCACCAACTGAGACTCCCCGGTTCCCACCCATAAGCTGATTCAGCGCCTAGAGATACAAGGAAGGATCAGAAAGACTCAGTCACCCTTTAATAGACCCATATGGCCACTCATTTCCAAAACAACCTCATAGACGCCTGGGCCAAGGAGCATGGTATTGGGAGGGTGTGTCACATCCCCTGTTGTGCACCATCCTCCGGGAAAATTGAATGATACAATGGACCGTCAAAAACTACACTGAGAGCAATGGGTGCTGGGGCATTCCAGTACTGCGATACACATTTAGCAGAAGCTGCTTGGCTAGTTAACTCTAGAGGATCTACCAGTCAACCCGGCCCTGCCAAATCGAAACCCCTGTGCACTGTGGAAGGAGATAAGACCCCCACAGTACATATAAGGAACTGCCTGGGAAAGACAGTCTGGGTTAGACCTTCCTGGGAGAAGGCAAAGCCACTCATGGGACTGCTTTTGCTCAAGGACGTGACTTCATAGCAGCTTGTATGGGGCTGTGTTTTGCATTTGTGCTGAAAATAGTGTTGATTAACAGCCTGATGTTGTAGTTAGTGCTGAGCAATGCCTACACAGTGTCAAGGCCTTTTCTGCCCCTCATCCTGCCCCACCAGTGTGTAGGTTGGAGTTGCGTGAAGAATTGGGAAGGGACACAGTTGGGACAGCTGACCCCTGCTGACCAAAGGGACATTCCAGACCATACGACCGTATGACATCATTCAGCAATGAAACTGTGGGGGGGAGGCTGGCAGGGCACCACTGCTCAGGGACTGGCTGGGCATGCGTCGGTTGGTGGTGAGCAATTGTTTGCATTTGCATTTCTTGTTTTTCTTGGGGTTTAGTTTCCTTTCTCTTCCCTGTTTTTTTCAGCAGTGTAGCAGTCTGTATCTCTGGTAGCTGCTCTGGGCAATGCCACTTCAACCAGTATTTGGACTACAAGGCATGATAGCCCATCCAAAGTACATATCTAAAGTGGTTCAGATGAAGGGTGGTCTTGCAAAAGTCACCCTTTGTGTCCCCAGGTAGCATAGACACTGCTGGTTTCCCTCTCCAGAGTAGCAGAGGCGGTATCCTCTTCTCAGAAGAGAGTCCTTGCCAGGAAGCCACAGCCATGTGGGACGATGTCGTGGTTTAACCCCAGCCAGCAACTAAGCACCATGCAGCCGCTCACTCACTTCCCCCCACACAGTGGGATGGGGGAGGAAATCGGGAAAAGAAGTAAAACTCATGGGTTGAGATAAGAACAGTTTAATAGAAGAGAAAAGAAGAAACTAATAACAATAATGATAATACTAATAAAATTACAGCAGTAATAATAAAAGGATTGGAATGTACAAATGATGCGCAGTGCAATTGCTCACCACCTGC
>JAVJGG010000017.1:9207421-9218858 GCA_035590195.1 Aviceda cuculoides | reverse complement strand
TACTGAACTCAAAACACAGCACTGCACCAGCTACTAGGAAGACAATTAACTCTATCCCAGCTGAAACCAGGACAGGGGATTAATGATTGCAGAAATCTTTTGACTACCTGGAAGGATTTTGGAGAAAATCTATGTACCTGCTGAAAAACAGACTCTACCGTAAAATATTCTAGGAGCTCTGTTCATTAAATTTATCAAAGACTTGTATATACATGTTCATAAGAAATGGAAGAAGGAAAGTTATAATGAGAGCCAATCACTAGAAAAAGAAACTAGAAAAGTTACGATGAGCAATAAGCAAGAATAAGAACTGCTTTCCATAGCAATTAGGATAATTAGTCATTGAAAAAACTACCATGAGTGTTAGTGGCATCACCTTCAGTGACAATTATTACCCTCTGTTTGGAAATTTTTCTGAAGTATATGTTGTACTTGAAATGGGAAATAATCCAAGAAATTAACTATAACGTATTTTACAGAAGAAATCAGTCTAGATACATCACAACCGCTCTTGCTGCCTTTATTATCTGTTAAGCTATTAAAATAATTAAGGTACAAATATCTGTTAATTGTGGGGTTTTTTAAATTGTTTGAGGCTCAATGCACACACAGCTAAGTGTCCTCAAAAGTCACTTTCAAAAGAAGAAATTGCAGTAAGATTTCTAGTGTATTAGGCACTATTGTTCACTCTCTCTTTAGAAAACATATAATGATAACTTCTACAAGGTAACCATTATTTTCATCACATATCCTGTAGGATAGAATGCTGGTTTTGATAAGTGAGTACACTGATCCAAAATGGCAAATCCAATGTTCCTAGATTCTTTCACTTGTTTATTTTATTAAAATGGTAACTAAACTGCCCTGTAAAAAGAAACTCAGCAAATGTCCTCAGTGCAGAGATGAAATTCTTTGGTGCAACTTTAAATAGGATCAATGGTGCAGCCCTATGCAGCTAACATCAAAGGAGATTTACAATAAAAGCACTACATCAGTTTTATTTACTTCTTCATTTTTTCTTGTTCACACGGACAAATTTGTCATCAGTTCTCCTTTGTGGAAGGGTAGAAGAGCTACTTATGATAAGAAAAAAGAGCTCGACTCAACATTTCCTCCTTTTTTTCTTAAAAGGTTACAGTATAGCCTGGAGTAGCATTATAATGAGGTATGTTACTGTTAAGGGATTAATGTCTCAACTCCTACTTGTAAGTGTCAGGAGGGAAAAAAATATTTAAGAAGGCTGCTACTTATTAGGTGCAGTTCCAGAAGAAATTCCTGTACGTCGCATGCCAAAACTACATATTTAGGTTGTAAACTAGAAAACTCACTTTGCTTTGCTAATACATTTCATGTTCCTATTCATCTTATCAGGTTTTTTCTCTGGCATTGAACACCAGACACCACCTCACCTTTTTTTTTTTTTTTTTTTTCCTCCACATGAGCATAAATCATGAAAAAAGACCAATAATGGAAATAGAGCAGGCTGGGAGTCATGAATAACAGATTTTTATGGACCTTTGCCATTAAGTCTTGAAACAAATGCTGTGAGGACTGATAAATTCTGGTATTGGATCACCATAATGATTCCCAGAGTTGCTGTCAGACATTTAGATTTCTTACATAGCACTAGATGCCTGATTTCAGTAGATGAATCATCACCCAAACAATACAGATGTTTATTTAGAAAAAATTCTACTTGTTTGTCCCCATCGATAAACCAAAGACATACTTCTTGTAAGAGAAGAGAATACTATTTAAGTACCAAGCCATAAAAATCCTAGAGGAAAAGAGAAAACTCTACAAAAAGTGCTTTTGTAATCTGGAAAAAAAAAAAGGACCTTAGGTGGTTGCAGTCCTCCCCTTTGACTGGAATAAGAGATCATGTCTTTTTATCAGCCTCTAGTAATTACCATTAGATGAACATATTCCAGTCAAGATATTAATAAAAGTGGTAAAAGATCATGTGAAAAGTCTACTATATGGAGGAAGGTTTAGGCAACACAGCTCATCACCAAAGGATCACCATTCTGAGTGAGACTGGCAGAGGCGTAGGGTGGAAAGGCATCATGCTGAGGAACTATCTTAAAAGCTACTATGCTGGCAAGTTTGTCTTTGGCTGGAGGTTTTTCTCCCTCTTCTGCCACTTACTACAGCAATGATCGTTTGAGTATTATGAGTCTCTTTATGTTCAAAATCTGCTAAATTACTCAGCATAAGCTCTATTCTGAATGACTGCAGGTTAGGACTGTTACTTGGAGGGGAATATTCATGAGAGTGATTGAAGGAAAAAAGAGCTGTGAAGCTTTTCTCGAGAATCAAATTTCTTGTTTTAAATATAGTTAATGTTTCGAAGTTATTTTAAAATGAGTTTTTATTCCATTTTAAGTTGTATAGATTGGATTCTTTGTCTACCGTAGCCTCTCTCATTCTCAGATTTTTACAACAGCTGCCAAAATGCTCAATTGACAACGATAATTTACAATTTTCAATTCAAAACCTTCTCAGTGATTTTACCCATGATTGATTCCAACTATGGAAAAGTGTCACATTTAGCAAACCGAAAACATGCACTGTTTTCTTTCCTACTATCAAAGCAAACATAAAGGGATCATCCTTTGTTGTTCCTAAGCTATCACTAATTTTAGGGCTCTGATCAAATTTTCCTTGTCTGTAAGAGAGGGTTTGATACTAACTTTTTGCCTGTTGGCTGTTAACTTTTTCTGCACTTGAAAACTGACTGCTATGTTACTTAGATATTGTAAGGCTGTTTGAGTACCTGCAGCATGTGAATTGAAGCTTATGCCATTCAGGTTGAAGTCCCAAAATATAAGCAATTATTTTCCACCGATACATCATAGATAAAGGTTTGAGAAACCAACATCCTGTTCTTTAGTGTGATATTTGGTAGGTTGTAGCAGACACCATCTAATATCTACTATCCTATACTTCACATGTTAGAACACACAAATATTCAAGATGATTCCTTCTGAGCTATCAGTGATTTGGAAACAGATAATGCCATATTTAACACAGAATGACTCTCCCAATCAGTTCCTTTTAAAGAGTTCATACCTATTGATTTTTAACACTAAGTCACACAGATCATGTCTCCAAGTTCTAATACTACCCAATACCTCATATCTATGCTCCTAAGTGAGAAATTCCAGTGCATCTTATCTTTTATCTAGGATCACATTTTCTAGTGAATAAGCATTTAAATGTTTTTTGTAATTTTGTGCCCTTTGATGCCTATCAACTAATTTTGTTCTCAACACCTTGAATCTGTGCTAAGCATATGTTCATTTATTTAACACAAAACAAGTAATGCTTTGATCAAAGACAAGTTACTGGCTTCATTAAAGGGGAAACAGATGAAATTTAATAGTTTCTGATGCACATGTAGCATCTAATGATCTCTTTCTACCATGACCTCTGTAAGTGACTAGAGTAATAGCTACCCATTTTCTACACAGAAAATTAATCCAATTTACCTTTCACTGAGCCCCTCACTGTAGTTTATTTCTGTGGCTCAAGGAAATTTTGCTTGGTGTGTCAATTAGTTTTGGTGGAAGCAGTATTCTAAAATCTCCTGTGAGTTTTTTGTGTTGTTTTAACCTTCTAAGTTGTACTCTGTGCCCTGTGTTGCAGTCCTTACTGAGAACTCCTGCTAGCATGATATGGGTACACAGAGATTTTTGGAGTCCCATCTTTCACAAGGAACATCCTTGTTAAGATGAAGGTAATGATTGTCTGAGATCATCTTGTCTGAGATGAAGACAGAGCTACAGCCAGCCATCTGACCATGTGGATGAAGGATCCAGAAATCACAGGATGGCGATGAGGGGTCTGCTGTGCTGCCTCTATTTCTATAAAACCTAAGCCAGGAAAAGTTACTTTGTGACTTTCAGGTATAATCTTCCATAGCAACTACTTTATAAAAACTCTTACTCAGAAAGTTACAAATATATAAAGTATAAAATTAATTCCTAGCTCCTAGCAATTTAGAATAATACAGAAACTTAAGCTGTGATGTTTATGATGAAATAAACCATTGGCAATACATACTCCCAAACCACTAACCCTCGCAGACATTTTTCTGAAAGCCTCCATGATTTGTTTCAGAACCTAATAAATAGGGGAGATTAGTGAATTTCATCTTAGTGTTTATTTACTGTGAACACTAAGTGCTATTAATATATATCATCAATTCAAAAGTTCAATCCTTTGAGCAAACAAGCTACTTTGAACTTCAGCATTTTTTTGTGTTGACAGCACTGACCTTTATCAAACAAAGCAACTTCATTAAAATTAAAATTAAATATTTGGGATGTTACACTCACAGCAAAGAGAGCCTGACTTACTGAGGACAAAGCACTTTTGATTTCAGGTCTTTGTTGGGCAGTGATCATTTTGTGCTGTTGATGACAAATTAAGTGTAAGGTCTGAGTGAGCAGAGGTGCCTGCACACTGGAGAAGGGAAGGCACGTGGCTCTTCCCAGCACTGGTGAACCATCAGTGGGTCAGGGAAGACAGCCAACAACCTGTGGCGAGGTCTGCATCCTGTCCTTCACAGCAGCAGTCAGGAACATGTGCGGCATCGTGTTGCCTGGATCTTTCCCATGGCAGTAAAATGATGTGTGTCACTCACCAACCTGTCTCCGTTGCTGTGCTTGCCCACTGTCGGGGTTGACCTGAGGATCACCCTCCCACTGCGTTTGTAGCCCTGTGTGTGCTGCATGCCAGACCTCCTAGCTCAAGCGTGGAGCCCAGGTGTAGAGAGCCTATGGCTTTTCATCATTTCTTACGAAATACTCCTCTGTCACTCACCCCTTGCCCTAGTTTTCTACTCCACACAGGGACCATGGAGTCTCTGGCGAGGGCCTGAAGGGAAGAGGGGTAGAAGCTAACAAGCAATGTTCAGGCTCATCTCAAGAAACTGCCCGCTGGAATGGTCAGTGTCACAAGCCAGAGCGGAGGACAGATGAACTGCTAAAGTATTGCCTACTGAGGTCATGACTGCCATGTTTTGATGGGTCTGAGTATACATGAGGGTGTCTGGAATCACCTTGAAATTATCGACACTCACTACAGACACAATGGTGATCACTGCAGGGCATGGAACCACAGATCTGCAATGATTAACTGAGTGTGTGTGTGTGTGTGTGTGGCTGCACAGGCAGGAAGATAATTCCAGGGGCCAAAAGGTCATCCCCACAGCCCTTTCCCAAAGCCAGAGTGACTTCTGAGGAACAGAAATATGTGTTTGGGAATAAGTCATTTAGTGAGTTTCGCCCAGGAAACATGAGTTCCTCCAGTGACGCTGGTATTTGTTAGCACTTTCTTTCTTTGTCTGCAGAGCTCCAGGCTTTGGGTATGAGAAGGGGAACTGAAATTTTCTGCAAGCACTTAGCACTGGGAGAGCTAAGAAGTATGAAGGGGCAGAAAAGGTGAAAGATACACAGTAGATTGCTATTTGCAAGCATTTTAACACACTGGCTATAAAATGACTCATGTGAGTGCAACATAAGCTGAAAATATTCTTGCTCAGGTCCAAAATTGTAGATAATTTTAACATCCATGCAGTGTTATATGCTAACCAAATACTCCCAGAGGGCCAGAGTTCAAGCATTAATCTAAGATCTAAGTGAACTAGAGACTTTTTTTGTGGATGGAAAACATTTAGGACACTTTCTGGAGTTCAGGATGATAGACTCTGTAGGTATAGTCAGAAGTCCATTAAGACTGATTGCACACAAAGTGCTCTTTGAATTATACCCTAAGGCAGAACTACTCAGAAGGCAGCAGGGAAGCTAAACACAGGTCATGTTCTTTTGATCTTAAAGTTAAGCAAAGTATCCTTATAGTAGCATCCTGTGTCCACAGAAATAAAGAAAGCAAAAATGCAGATTACTACTCCTTAGCATCCTTCAAGTCTGTGCTACAATGGGTTGCTTTTCTATAAGCAGAAGAAATGTCCACTGATGTAATTAATTTAAAAAAAAAAAAAAAAAAGATAGTTCAACAAAATACATAAACTGGAATCCTTATGTTGGTCCTTTCTCCTGCTTAGCAAGCACCTTTTGCATTCTGATCCACTAGTCTTATACTGACTGCCCTGTGGATTTTTCCCTCACACAAGCATATATCTGATTTGATTCTCAGGGCTTGGATTTATTGGCTGGACTCGTAACAGATTAAATGTATCAAGATCTGTCCTCTGGACTTAAGCCTGGGATGGAATGGTCTGCATCTGCTCTTAGCTTCCAAGATGAAATGACCATGTCTAAACTACCTGTTTGGAAGTTTCCTGGATCTAACTTCCTGGGGAATTGTTTGCTGGCATGTAAAACCAAGCCAGGCATGCCTAGCAATTTAATAGGATAGATGACTATATGCTGGTGCTTGTTCTCTAATGTTGAATATAGGGGTAGAGGTGTGCCTTTCAAGTCAGCTTACAGTCCAGGCTTTGTTGCCTCATTCTAGCTGCTTGAAGGAGATATGGAAATTTGGCTGAGGCTGGGCCAACATGGACGTAGAAGAGGACATCGTGAGGGCTGAGTTTGTGCTGTGTGGACGATCTCTTTAGATTGTGCAGTCTGTTACTAGTGTATTAGTGGACTTGAGTATCAATGTCTGGCTCTTTGTGCTGTACTTCCAAATTCGTCTCAGAAACAATTAAAAATTCATTTATATCTGGGGCTTATTATAGTTTTCCATTTTTTTGGTTTTGTCTTCATATAAGTCATGAGCTCTCAGATCAGGACTCCCCTTCTGGAATAGCTGCCCAGGGAGGTGGTTGAGTCACCATCCCTGGAGTTATTCAAAAAGTGCATAGACGAGGTACTCTGTAACATGGTTTAGTGGGCATGGATGACGGTTGGACTTGATGATCTTGTAGGTCCTTTCCAACCTAAATGATTCTGTGATTCTATGATTCTATATATGAAGAGGCATCTAGCAGGTCAAGGTCCAGCTTCCTTTCAGGTTACTCAAGAAAACTTGGCTGCTGGATGGAGAAGCAAATGCCTACTTAGACATCTTCTTTTTTGTCTGAACGTTCATCAGGTTTTTTTGTTTCTTTAAATAAGTATAGCAAGCTTCAAAACCACCTCCATTTCTAAACTGAAGAGTATCAGGTAATGAATGGCCTTCCCCACAAATTTTAGTTGTGTTAAGGGCTGAAGCAGAGTATTACCAGGAGGAAAACTAAGGAAGTAAACGAACAGATTTGTTTGAGCAGTGTAAAAAATGGTTTATGAATATGATTATCCTTATCTTTGGGATTAAAATGTCAGCTTTTATTTTTCTTAATGTACAAATAATTCTAAGCAGATTTTTTTTTTTACTGTGATTTTCTATTCACATTCCTCTACTTCTGGGAGGAGAAAAATTGTTTTAAAAATAATTGAAATTTCTGAGCTGGCTAGAAGACCTTAATCAAGAAACTCACTCCTCCTCCCCCCTTAACATCAGAGAGATTAATTTTTAATAGCTAAATATGTCACCACTGTTAAATGTTCAGTTCTGCCTTCCAGTACTGATTTACATACAGATGATGCAGAAAACACTATTCCAGAAAATGTTCTGACAGAATAAAGATGTCTGAGTAAAAGAACCTCTTTAATTTTAAAAATGGGTTTCAACTTTATATGCAGACTGACAAAGGCATAGAACACAAAAAGCATTAATATTAGGTGTCTATCCTGAAGACATCTACAACTGAAGTAGTGATCTGAGGAGAACTTGCAGGACTGCTGGGGTGCGAGTCATCTTTTTTGTTTTGGGGTGGTGTTTTTTGACGTCTAGTTTATGTTTTCCTATGCTTACTATAAAGGAACCTAGAGCACTAACTCAAGTGGAGATGTATGTCTGATGACTTTCTGCCTGTCAATGAATCCCAGAACAAAGTCCATTTTCTCTCTTTCTGACATTGTTCAAATTGTCTGCTTTCATGTCTTTGAATATATTTCCTGTGAAAGCAAAGATAATATTATATTAACATTGTCTGTTAATGCTTTATAGGACCATTAAAGAATGGTCCTAGCTCATTTAGTAGCATGGAAACTAGAAAAGAAAGCATTATTAAAATAAGAAGACTCAAAGCAGCAAACCCCACTTTTCAATTTTCCTTTTCACTTTTCCTTTTCACTTTTTACTTTGCAACTATAATATTCCTTTTATTATTATTTTCAAATTATTGCAAAAATAATACTATTCCCTGACATAAGGAGTGTTCTTTCATAATAGAAAGGGGTCCTCAATACTCTGCATCTACTCTAGCCTTTTGGTTCTGAGCATTTCTCTCTTTTTTAAGGGAAAGAACAGAAGCCTCCATTCCACGTTCGCTGGTTTGGTTCACACACCAACTGATGCACACAAAGTAGTCTCAACCCACATGTATGGCAGGGATATTCCTCGCCGGAGACCCCATTATATCTAGTCTGAAATAAAACCCATGGAGAACATAGGGCCTGAGCTGCAAAGGATACAATATACTGATACACACCTGTTTCACTGAATTACTTCCCAGTGTAGGCATATCTGGTTCTTTCATATGTAACTTAAAACATATCAGGGGTAACGAGGTGGGGGGATTGGTGTTGTTTTTATTTTGTTTTGTTTTTTTAAAGCAAGGAGTACAACTGTAGGGATAGATTTTGCAAAATTATTCTGGTGAGTTACCATAGTAATAAACTGTGTTACAAAACCAGAATATTTTTTGGCAGTTTTTATCTTGAGAAGACTTAAATATTATCCTCTTGCAAATGTTGCTGGAAGTCTAATTGATATGTTGAAACAATTAATAATCATAAAACCAATATGCTTGTTATAGTTTTACAGCTTCAGAATAGTACATTGGTTTAAACTTTGGTCTTAAATATTTTAATTTACTCAATAATTAAGATGAAACAGTATTTTGATTATCATATGCATGTATAGAACTGTATGAATTAGCTGCTTTAGTACACCTGTAATGCAACTGGCAGCATATTTGCCTGTTACATAAATATAGAGAAGGCAATCAGTTTATATAGCCAAGGAGTTTTAAGGGTGCATCTACCTTCATAGTTGCATTTCTTTCTAGGTGTTCTGAAAGATGAGAGATTTCTAGTTATAGAAGAAAATATTAATACTTACTTATGCAATTAGTAATATGCTACACTGTATATCTACTTATAACATCTACATCATAGCAAATGTTCTCTTTTTATTGAAAAAATGTGATTATGTCATTCATTCATTAATAATAACTTTTGCTTCTCTCGCTTTAGTTCTGGCACTGTTAATATTTGGAATGAGAGAGCTTTTCTCTCAGGGAAATTAAAACTTGAAACAAAATGACTAATTCAGACATGAACAGGTCTTTTCTACACTAGGCAACAAGTAGCAGCATTCAGCAGACGCTGTGAAGTTTCTTCAAACAATGTCATTCACCTTGGCTGAGAGCAGTTTCAGATGGCTTTGTGGCAAGAGTGGCTGCTCAATTCCAAAGAAAACTTAGTTCCTTTTTGTTTTGTCTGGGACAGAGTTAATTTTCTTTCTAGTAGCTGGTATAGAGCTATGTTTTGGATTCAGTATAAGAAGAACGTTGATAACACACTGATGTTTTCAGTCGTTGCTAAGTAGTGTTTAGAATAAGTCAAGGATTTCTCATCTTCTCATGCCCAGCCAGCAAGAAGGCTGGAAGGGCACAAGAAGTTGGCACAGGACACAGCTAGCACAGCTGACCCAAACTGGCCAACGGGGTATTCCATACCATGGGACGCATCATGCTCAGTGTATAACCTGGGGGGAGTTGGCCTGGGGGAATCACTGCTTGGGAAGTAACTGGGAATTGCTCAGCAAGTGGTGAGCAATTGCATTGTGCATCACTTGTTTTGTATATTCCAATCCTTTTATTATTGCTGTCATTTTATTATTGTTATTATTATTATTATTATTACTATTACCATTATTGGTTTCTTACTTTCTGTTCTATTAAACTGTTCTTATCTCAACCTACAAGTATTAACTTTTTCCTTCCACTTCTTTCCCCCATCCCACTGGGGGAGGGGTGGGAAGTGAGTGAGAGGCTGCGTGGTGCTTAGTTGCTGACTGGGGTTAAACCACAACACTTTTTGAGGTGGTTAATGTGACACCCAAGCTTGTAGATACAGCGTGACTGATTTGAGCTAGCTTTCAGTATTAGCTGATTTCTAGGCTTCCAGAAAGCTATGGAAATTTTTGCTTTAGAGTGATTTTCTTGGGTTTTTTGTGTTTCTTTTGGGAACATTTTGACAGATATACACATGCAATCAGTATTTCTTAATTTTCCTTAATCATAAAATTGATAACGCTACCACTGAAGTCTATGGTAAAAGTGCTATTGAAGTGAAGGAACAAGTTTTCTTTGAAAACATTTTGATGAAGGATGTGGACAAAATTTTTGCAATAAATATATCCCAAATAACACATGTAATTTACAGACAATAGACAATTTTGTCACATATTCTTTATTTAAAATGAAATATGTTTTGTCAATACCTAGATGGTAGATCTACATTACAAAGCAAGCTTGCCTGTCCAGAGCATCTCTCTACCTCCCTTTCAAACTTTACAGAACCAAAATAGCCAGATCTCTTTCTCACAGAATCCTTTATGCTTTACCCAAGCCTTCATTTTTTTGCAGAAAACTCAGATAATAGTCACTTTGTTCCTGATGAGCAGGATTTGCAAAGCAGACTTCCCATTGCATGACAGGCTGAAAAAAGGGAGGAAGTCTCTCAGTAGAGGGACTCCATCTCAACTGCTATATGGTAATCATTGCCATTTTACCAGTGAAATATCCAAGAGCAACAGAGTATTCAAAAACCCTCATCAAAAAGACTTTCTCCTTTTCTGACATCAGTGTGTGTTTTACCACTGACTTCAACAGAAGCAATTATAAATGTTCAGAAAGGGATTCACCTCCCAATCTCCAACATCTACTACAGACACATCAATAGTAAGCCTTGTTATCATAGAATCATAGATCACCCTTAAGATCATGAAGTCCAACCTAGCAATGCCAAGTTTATCACTAAACCATGTCCTGAAGTGCCACATCTACACATCTTTTAAATACCTCCAGGAATGGTGACTCAACCACCTCCCTGGGCAGCCTGTTCCAGTGTTTGATAACCCTTTCGGTGAAAAATTTTTTTGTAATAGCCAATCTAAACCTCCCCTGGTGCAACTTCAGGTCATTTCCTCTCATCCTATCACTTGTTACTTGGGTAAAGAGACCAACATCCACCTCGCTACAACCTGCTTTCAGGTAGTTGTAGAGAGCGATAAGGTCTCCCCTCAGCCTCCTCTTCTCCAGACTAAAACAACCCCATCTCCCTCAGCCGCTCCTCATCAGACTTGTGCTCCAGGCCCCTCTCCAACTTGGTTGCCCTTCTCTGGACACGCTCCA
>JAVJGG010000017.1:9172538-9196263 GCA_035590195.1 Aviceda cuculoides | reverse complement strand
TCCCCCTAGCAACCCGTATGGGGAAAAATTCCTTTAACAGAAAAAAAACAGAAGAGTTTCTGAAACTCCAACACATGCTGATATTATCAGTGACACTGACCTATCTTGTCTTCACAAGCCATCTAATTTTCTCAAAGAATCAAGCAGGTTCACAGGGGCAACACCAATTACATGTACTAAAGACAGTAAAAAAAAGAGCAGTATGGCTCATTCACGTACAGTGAGTATTCAGGAAACTAATGGTCATACTGCATAAATAGGAAATTCAGTGTATTTATAGACAGGAAAATAATAAACTGTCATGAACCAGGGTGCTTTGTAAGTAGGAGACTTCTGCATGCTGTCATTGTAACTGAAGACTAACTGATAATCTTTGTGATTCCCAAGTCAGTATCCATTAAGCAAACTCTTAAGCTGTACTGTGGCTTGTAATTTTAATGAAATAGTCTTTTGGGGCTGCAGTCTCTTGGAGCTGGGTACTCCCATTACTTGAGCTTTTCTAATTTTGAAGGTGAACAAAAGGAAACAATAATCTTGCAACTGGTAAGAATTCTGTAGAATTTTTTTTCTCTTTGTGTGAGTTAAAATGCATTTATGTAGCATCTCTGATGAAAACTGTGCTATGATGAACATTTTAACAAAATAATATCTCAATGCTCTTTGTTCTTTATACGCTTTTTTTGTCTACTGTTAGATATGCTCTGTGTACCTGAGAGAAGACCAGCTTTTGAAAAGGGCGCAGATTCTGAGAACCAGGTCCTTCATATCCCTGAGTACTTTGAGTCAGAAACACAGGCACATTAGAGCCCAAATGACATCTCAATACTAGCTCTTTTATAAACTGCTGGGTTAGTTTCTCTTGCATACAGTTAGCAAAAAGAGCATCAAAGACATGAGGGGATCTGTACTGATAACATTCCCCATTGTGGCTTGCCCACACGGGCATCAGAGAGTGTGCAGTTTCTCAGAGCCCCTATGCCTGAGGCAGTTCTTTTAACCTAACGGTGTTAATGGTAGGCAAATTTGAATGATGGCTGTCTTCAGCTGCCTCTGGATGAAGCGTGGACCTCATCCTGGATTTCAGCCAGCATTAAGGATTTGGTTGCACTTATCTTTTAAGTATTTCTCACAGGTATTCATTATTTTTATTATTTAGTTTTTCTTCCGTCTGATTCATTCATAAAAGTTTTTAGCTCTTCAAAAATTACTATTTTAAAATACATTAGAGATCTAATACATTTTGCTTATTTAGGTTGTATATGGTCTTCAGCAGAAAATCATAACCAATCATAATTTGAAGTTAAGCAACTAACTATTCATCATTTATTCTCTGATCACTTCTTTTCCTCAATAAAAATAACGCTTAGTGTAAACACCTTTCCAAGATTTTCTGTCATGTGCAATTGTCCTACCGGGACATCTATAAGGTAGAAATTGACTTCACATTCCCAACTTAACCATTCCTATTTTCTTACTGTCAGAGTTTAAAATCTCAAGAGATAAAGATGAAGGAAAATTGTACTATTATCTCTATGTATTTAAGGACTGTGAACTAGAAAAGAGTATGATGCATTCGCAGGGTCTTGCAAGAAGGCTTTGATATGGAACACAAGACCATCTTCTCTCATATGAAGCATTCTTCAGACACAATGATTGATGACTATAGTCATGTCGAACTGCTTACAGGCAGGTTGTGAATTGGTTAGATATTTGTTAAGCATATTTTTCAGTATGTCTGAAGCACCCAGCTACCTATACAACAACGAAAGTTCATAGAGATTGCAGGATTTGAAACTCTATAAATTAAAACTTTTATTTTTATTTTATTTCATTTTGCTTCATTGAATTTATCTAGAAGACTTCATTTTAGTCTTTAGATTGTTTTTAACACTACAGGTCAGGACTTGTTACTCCTTACAAGATTTTATGATATCTTCTGCTTTAGTCATAATGACTTCCATCATGTAACATTTGATGAAAAATGTAGTCTTCCAGGGACCCCAAGATTCTCTAGCAGTTAACCGCTGGGAAAGGCAGCATAACACAGTTGTGAACTGTGAGATAATTTGTGTTTCAAGACTGAAATATCTTAATTCAAGGTAGTGAGAAATTTAGTATTTAAAGATCAATAAATTATTGAAAAATCTGAATTTGTCAAAGAAATTTGTGTAAGTTCTAAGAAATGCCAATAATTTTGATTGCAAATTCTGCATCAAATGCTTCTTTTAGTATTTTTAATTGGAGCAATGTGTTTGAAATCATAATAGCTGCATTTCTGTTCATTCCACTGAATTCCATTTTTAAAGATACAGCTGTGGCTTTGTTCAGAATTGTTTGGTATTTAATGTATTTTATCTGATGTATAGGAATAACAGCTATCCACTATGTGACTATTGCACAGGAGGCAATAATGTAGACATAACATCTGGTAATGGGAGGAGATAATATTTTGCCTGATGTGCATCCCTAATTTTGCCTCTGACTAGCAGAAAAACAGCAAGGTCTTTTAACTGCCTATGTAAGTATATTAAGCAAGGGTTAGCTTTTTAGTATACAATAATCAAATATATTTGAAAGTGGAAAAAAGTGAACTTTCATGCCAAGATATGTGACCTTAGAAATACCTGGTATCACATTCTAGCAAGTGGTCATCTGAGGTGTTTCATAGAAGTAATGATGCCAAGTATTGCTGACTGTCTATGCAATACTTGAAAAAAACTTATGATTGGGGCCCACGAGAATTTGCTGACTTAAACTTTTGACGAAGCTTACAGAAATTAAACCAAAACAAAACAAAACAGGGTCTTCTTGATCTTTGTGTATTTCTACATCACAAGCACCTCACATTGGGTGCTGCTTAAGATATGTAGCCTTGAACTGTGTCAGTGAATAAGTAACTCCATATTTTTCCACTTGTCTTAAGAATTTATTGGAAAAATTATAAATCCAACAGTTCCTTCTCCTAAGGATACGTCATAACCACCTGGATAAGAATCAAGCTCTCTTCTTTTCTTTGATTATTTAAGGATTTAAATATTTGATGGTGTTAAATGGACTGGTTCTCCACAGGAAATCAGGAAGTGATTTATGTTAGGGACATAGTTCTGGCAAACTCCTAAGCAGCAGCTTAGGCTGAAATTCTCTCAAGCAGAAGTAAGACTTGATTTCAGCTCTCCAATGTCTTAGAGGCTATTGTACAAACCATGGTCTGAGACGTGATCAAAATGAGCCATAGCACTCAGGTGCATGTGATATCTATCTTGTGAACTTAGGTAGAGTTTAGCTGGACTACAGGAAAGGAACTTCATTTTAAGATGAAAATGTTGTTCCATTTGGAAAAAGAAAAAAAAAAAAAGGCTGGCTGTTTATTTATTTAGTGTTTTCAGGGTTTCCAAGCTTTTGACATGTTAAGGCAGGTGTCTGATAAGTGTATCTGGAGAAAAATTCTAGAAGTTTCTGCCGATTTTCTGCAGGTGTAAGAAGAATGAAAGCTGTAGTGAATTCAGTCCTGCAATGAGCTGGTAAATCTTCCTGTAGCTATTCAGTAATAAATATTGTAAATTCTAGGCATGCTTAGCCAGGAAAGGACAAAACAGCTAGCTCCATTTGCAGTGTAGAATTCCCAGAGATATTGAACAATTGTAATCTCTGGGGAAAAAAAAAAAAAAAATGTTTGTTTCAAATCAAATTTCAAACCTTTCAAATTTGAGCTTTCCAGTCTTTTTTCAATCATCTGTAATCATCATTTTGGGCAGAACTGAAGTGGAACTGCAATTAGTGTTCTGAAAAAAGCCTAATCCAGAGACAATTTATATTAATCGGGCTTTTCCCACTGGCTTTTTTGGCTTTACATCAGGCCCTCAGAGAAAGGTTCAATAAACTTGACAGCAAGCAAAAAAAGACCAAGACAGAAAATGGAAAGAAGTTTGTTTTATTCTTTAGATAGAATGTGATTGAGTTGCACTCTATGATTATGCAATGTAATGAAAAAATGCTTGAAAAATAATGGGAGAATTTTCTTTCTTTTACAAAAGTAAAAGTTGGATTCCAGCATTTGTGAAGTTTTGCCTTTAAGTTTATGAAAGTCATGTACTCAGAGCCAGTCATTTATGTGTAAAGGAAAGTGTTCATAATGGTGTAGCTTGATGTCTGTGAACTTAAAAAAATTCTGAGCTGGAGTCTAACTTTATCTAAAACCCTTTGACACTGCTCGAACATGTAAAGGGGACTAGAATGGGCAAACCCCATCTTCTTAAATTCCCTTGTCTATCCATTTGAATTCAAAAGTAAATTTCAGTAGAACCGTAACATTGCTGTTTCATGTTTGCTTTCAGTATTCTTTCAAGTAATTGAGCCTTACTGGCATGAATAAGTACGACAGCAAAAATTAAGTTCAAAGGCTTGAAAGCTCAAACAATACAATATAAGGCATAATAATTTCATAAGAGCCAATACATAAACCAGCAAATTGCTAATAAACTACTTATATTGCACTACTCACACAGAAAACATATTTATCAGAAAAATCACCAATCATTTTAACTGATAAATATGGTTCAGAACTTTGCCATCAGCACAAATTAAAATTTGATTAAATTTTGGTAATATGACTAAATATTTAACACCATTTGGCCCTGTGAATAAGCCCCATGTCCTCTTTGCTTCCAACCAGGAAAAGATATAAGAAATTTGACTTCTTGACAGAAATGGCTTCTTCTCGTACCCTTTTTATGGTGAGGTGATTGTTTTTAAGTAATGTGCTTTTCATAAAGATTTCATTTTGTAAAAATTTGGGTATGTTGGCACACTGTAATTCATGTAACTGCATATCACCAATGAAGTTATTCAGATGTTTATTGTTCCAGAATGTCCTAAGTAATTTTTAACTGCTTTTGATACCTGTAATATATGAAGCTAAAAAGTTAGTGATGTTTAAACACTTTCATTATTACTCAGTACTGTGGAAAAAAAAAATGTAGTTACTGAACTTAATTGATAAAATATCTTGTAAACTTTTCCATTGTTTCAAAGTTGCAGTAATGGTATTCGTATATAAAATCTTTATAAAAAAACAGATAAGCTATGCAGTTGTGCTTCGAGTGATACTTTTTTCTGTTGAAAAAAATGAGATAAGGACAGCACAGGCTTCCAAACATGTGAAAAGTTTCTAAGACTCTGATTCTCATTAATTGCTGTGTTATACAGTGTTTTAAAGTTTTAATACAGAGTATATTTTTCCTGTTATTATTATTTTTCTTTATGTACTTAAAAACTAATAAAATCTTTATGACCATAAAGAAAATACCTGGGTCAAAGACTGTGTTTGTGATACAAATATTAATATGATATATTTATTAGTTTGTATGCATACAAACACAAATAACGTGTGAGTAGGCATGCGAACATACACTCACACACACATGTGTATGTGCATAATTCAGAGCTGACTCATCAGACAATTTTCCAATACATATTGCCACCGTCATTTAGATTACAGCATATTAACAAGCAGAAGTTATTTTATATAGAAATAGATGCTACAGCAAGATGCCAGAAAAAATATTTTTTTTTTAAAAAAAGCATAAATAAATAAAAAGGAAAAATTAATAACAGGTACAAAAACCAGAAGTTCAGCTCAAAAACAGAACAGTTTTTCTCACTCTGTCCCAAATCTTTCTATTACAGTATTATTCCTCTCTTCTTTTTTCCATTTGTGTTTTAAATCCAAATTCAAATCTGATGCTCTACCTTAAAGCAGCCTTTGCCATTGTCATAAGACCGCTGAGGTAAAGGTGAAGTGAATTCAATTCACTTGTTTCATTTGTTCATTTGTTATATTTGTTACATCAAACACAAAAAGCTTCTTGTTGTGCTATACATTTTCACAGGCAAAAATTAAACAAGATGAAAATCAAAGTCAGTAATAGTAACAAAATACACATGCAATTTCACTCAAAACCAGCTTGCCAGAAACACGTGACAGGCATCACAATGTCTCAGTGGGGGAACAATTATAAAATACCAGCCTTTGGCACCCCTTTCACCTCCCATGCATTCATTAGCTAACTAATTCTGGTATAAAACTCCACAACTAATGCAAAGTACTATAGGTGACTGATTCAACGTGACTGCACTTATATTACATCACCCAATCTTTACTCACCTTTTCAGGTGTACGCCAGACATGCAGAGTCCCATGGCTCTACCCCAATATACCTTGGTGGCTGCTAGGTTGTCAAGATGACAACTTTTTGGTTAATGTTAATGGCTTGACACATCTTAAAGTTTATTACTGTATTTCTACTAGCCAACAGACACTATAGCCTTCTATTAACTAGAAAAATCTCTATGACTTTCAAAAATATAATACAACAGTTATTATAAAGACACATGATCAATTTAAGATACTTAGGCTCCTAAAAAGTCAGTTGCCCACTATTGAGCCTCCTCCAAAGCTTCAGTTTGTTGGTGGGAGAAGATTACTAGCACTTTCAAATCCTTCAGCAACTGCTCCTGGAAAGATTGCCTTTACACATCTGTATCTTTAACACCTGTCAATGGTGTTCAACAGGCAGAAATTTTTGGCAGCATTTCATAAGAGTGACAAAAAGAGGTCACTATTCCAGGCTTAAAAGACCGATGAACTTTGTTTTTGTTTTCTTCAGAAGAGGAGGATGGTCTTGTAGGTTATGGTACCTCTGGATTGAAGGAGTATTTGCTCTGATGCTGGCCTTCCCTCATTTGCTAGGGATGTATGTCATATGCTAGGTATGTGTATGTATCTGCTCATTTGCTCATTTACTTTGTGGTTTAGTCTCATTTCAACTGAGTAAAGATTTAAAATACATTTAAAATTACATGGGACAAGTAGAACTGAAGGAATCTTGCAAAATGCATTAAGCCTCTCAGAAATTTAGCAGGGAATCAAAGACAGTTATAATGGTGGAACCTCAGCCTTAGGTTTGATTACAAAGTTAATCCTGCACTTGTATTATTTAATCTTCAGGTCCTCTATTGTATAATTTATGTGTATTAGGAAAGTGAAAGCTTCCCTCTGGAAGCTAGTCTGCAGCAACTAGGGTTTGGACTAAATGAAGAGACTGGTCATTAGAGGAGGCAGGTAATTAAGATTTTCTCGTTCAATGCATTCAGTTTTTCTCTTCCTTCAGCAACAGATACATGACTAAACCCAAACATTTTTTTCATGACTAGACAGTGGGATATTCAAAAAAGTTCACCTTAGCTTCTTCTAAATGCACAGCTAATCTAAGGGGAACATAGCTGTTGAATTGGGGATGATAATAATCAATATACTTTAGATAAAGCCTAGACTAATATTTTTTTTCAACCAGAACTCCTCTCTTTTAGTGTCCTAAACTATTCAGTTGCTGTCCAAAAAGTGGAGGAATGGACATGCAGGTTTATGATAAAGTCAAAATACAATCAGGAAAAATGTTGTACAGTCTTTCCTCACATTGTTATAATTGTCTTGTGTTATTATATATCATTGCTCTTCAGTGTATATCAAAGTACATCACAAGGTTGGTATCATTCATTTCACACAAACAAAAAAAGTAGACTTTATCAACATTGCCCACCAGGCCAGCCAAGAATTGAGCAACAGATATTTAAAGCCCTTCCCAACAGCTTTGCTCTTAGGTAAATTGTTTCATTTGGAAGCAAATTAAGTAAAACCCCTGGAAAGCAGGTGGAAGGTCATTTTCCTCTTACAGATAAACATAATCCATAACTTAGATGCAATTGTTTAAAATATCATCTAGGTACTCAATAAAGGTGCTGGAAATAGTCCAGAATTTCATCAAAAAGGTCATATTCACAAAAGCTGACTTAAGCTTGACAAGGCTTATCTTTTAGATGGCTTCTGCAGTCAATAGACAGGCAGTTACTCTGGAGAGCAATTTGAAGCAGCAGCCTCCTTTCGCTGCTCCGAACTGACCTCTGGAAGTGCCAATCTCTCTTTTTCCATTTCAGTCATCCTCCACAAGCAAATTAAGCATGGGTTTGCAGTGGGTTTTTACCAACCTGTGACTAGCTAGAACCAGGAATCCTGCTCCTAAAGATAATCTTTTCTATTCTTTTGTCAATAAGGATGAATCTTTCTACCTGCTGAAGATAAGGTTAATTTTTGTGCCACCCCCTGGCTCAGACTCCTCTTGGCTTATTTGGATCCTGCCTGTTAATGCTAATCTTATATCAATTCTCATCCCAGGTCTTTGTCCTCATCCAAATGGCCATCCTATTCTCCATTCAGTGGTATCTCTGCTAAAAACAATGTCTTCATACACTCAACTCACATGATAGCTCTTCTTACTGTTCAGTTTACCTTAGTCTTTATCCTCCTACTTAATTTTGTATCTCTTTAACTTATATGCTACATAAACTACAGCACCTTTACTGAACATTTCACTTATTACACTTGAGCATACTGCATCAAAATAATCCTGTTATAAATTACTATAAACTACTTATAGATGTTGTCTCCAGTTCTACAAAGTTTTATGCAAGTGTTTTATTTCATATGATTTAAGCAGTACTTGAAACCAAAGGTAAGAAAAAAGGCTTTGACCCTCCTATATCTAACAGTTTCTGCAGTGCTTAGTGTTCTAGTAACTTCAGCTTAACCTTCCTTCAATTTTATAGTGAACATAGCCTGGGGCTTAGGAGTTTTCATAAAAGCAACCTCTTCAAAAGTGAGCACTTTTCCTTTAGCCTGTTTTAAAGACTTAGTATCAAATATTGTCTCATTTTTAAATCTGATTTAAGTCAGTGGAGGTACTCTGGGTGTGTCCCGATCCAATGTCGGGGCAGGTTTCAATATGATCCCAAGAGCGAGGTTAAGACACAAATGAGGTGAAATGCCATATACCCCAAAGAGCTTTTATTATCAAAAGCATCAAAAGTAGAAAATAATAGCAATAGGATAGAATGGAAGAAAAGGCAGAAATCAAGCAAGCAGTCGGGATAGAGTTGCAAGGATGGTCACCACCACGGATCCAGCAGCGTCCAATTGGTCCTCAGTCTTCAGTTCTTCGGTGGTGGGTGCACACCATGGCTTGTCTGTGCATTTTTTGGTAGGGCATATTTCGATGAGGTATGCACATATGTACTGTTCATGCACTGTTCATGCACTGCAGGTTTATCACAAGTCTATCGCAGCACCTCTGCATGATCAACACCAGAAACCAGTACCTTATCTGAAAGACCACAGTTTCCATGAGAATGGTAGTCTCCGCATTCCTGCAAGCTTCATAGGCTCCAGCCCGTCTCGTCCCCTGGATGCCTCAGTGGCCTGGTAATTGTCCTTAGGGACAGAGGAGTGTCCTGCTTAGACAGGCCATCTCTGGGATAAGTGGGTCCTCACAGCAAACAATCCTTGAGACTCATGGCTTGAGATGACAGTCCAGTCTCTCACAACAAACAGTTTTTGAGACAAATAGCTCAAGACAACAATTCAGTCTCTCACAACAAACAGTTTTTGAGACAAATAGCTCAAGACAACAATTCAGTCTCTCACAGGGTGGCAGTTTTCCATGGAAGGCAAACTTTCAGCCCTCTGTTCTATTCACCTACTGAAAAATGATTACCCTGTGTTCTTAGCAAAATATACATACTAGCAGCTATTAATGTTTCCACATTGGTATTTACTACATTGGATGGAGAGTTTTTCATACAAACACAAGATATTTTTGCCATTTTAAGACAGCATGAAAGCTATCCTGGAGATCAACATGCATTTCTCTACAACATAAATCCAAACTCTTTTCAATCAACTACTGTGCATTAATAGTTATGGAGATCAGAAAAGCCTCATGGCAGTGATGAACTAAAAGCATGTTATCACGAAGGCATGCTTTTGATTTCATAGAAAGCATTAGATCAGGAGATAATTCATTCTGCAGGAGACAAAGAACAGTACAATTTGTAAGAGAGCAGACAAAGACTACTGTCTTTATTCCATTTGGTTTGTAAGTAATTGATGTGTGGCATATTTTAGATATTTTTAGATGAATTCAGAAGCCCACTAAAGTCAGAGTCTTATAATTCAACAGAAAAATCTCTCAATGATTAATGATAAACAAATGTTTCAATATTTTATTGAACTGTGTCATTTTGTCAGTGCTTTATCAGACTGGTGTTCCACTGATTTGATTATACTCCTGTTAGCTTCAGTGGATGAGGACAAAACCTTGTGAGAGAAATCCACTTCACCATTAACTGTAGTTACAACTCAGATCCTTCTGCAATTTCACATGAGTGTCAACCATACTAGCTGACCAGCACTGACCCTTGACATTTAGGCCCTTTTCCAGTCTTGTTCCATACCTGGTACATTTTGGATAGGATTTCCCACCGGAAGAAACTTTATTACCATACCAATAGCAGTATTACCATGCCATAAAATGTGCATTAGCTAAAGAATATTCCCACTATCATTCAGCACCTCATATATATTTTGGTGGAGCATTTGGCAGTGTGAAAGCGGTTTATGAATCACTCCAACCCTAGGCATGGCTTTCTGGTCCTTTAAAATCACCTCTGCATCAACTAGCATTAAAGTAGATGTAGATAATTAATCTTTAGAAATCCAAGAATTAACCAAGATAAGGCACTGCAGTGTTTAAAGGCATATATATATGTATATATAAAAGCAACAAGTACACTTTAGGTTGTCTATCTGTTTCATTTAGCTAACAAACTGTAACCATACTGATATGATTTACTGGCTGAAATCCATTTGCATGGCAAGATCCACAGGTTTGATACTGGTTTTCTTGAGGGGAATCTGGATGGTGGGATGCATTTGTCTCTATATGCTCATTCTCTTTTTACAGGTTACATTCAGACTCAGACATTTGTCCTTGCTGCTCCACAAGTCTCTGGTAGTTCATCACTTAATCAGAATGTCAGTTTGTAACATCGTGCCTATAGCATTATTGACTTCCCAACCTGAGAAGTGCTGATGTCTCTGTCTAGACAATAAATAGAAAGTGCTAACATGGCTCCCAATATTTAAGTTTAAGGAAATCATGACTCCTTCTGAGCTAAATACTTCTTACTGCCCAGGCTCAGTTTTTAGTAAACAAACTTTTGTTTATGTGACATAAAATTCATATAACAATACCTTGACAATCACACTTTGTAAAGTCATGTGTAAGGAAATACTGCATGCAGTTCATCAGATCATGTTTGAGAATGAACACGGCAGTGAAAAAACTCTTTTGGGAGTGGTGATAGTCTTGCGGTAAGTGCCTCTAACTCCGGCTCTGAGGTATGCTATGATCTTTAGTTTTTGTGTGATCCATAAACATAAAGAATTAGCGTTTAGAACATTATTTCAATGAGTACAGTAAGCCTGAACAATATAATTTCAGTTTCTTAGTGCTGATACAAGCTCATTTCTTAGAGATCACTACCAGTAGTCTCAGGAGTACTAATATAATTCCTTAGGATAATTTTCAGAGTTTTATACCAGTTTACCTGAAATAAAGTTAATTTACAAGCGGTCCTTCTTTGGTGTGTTCTATGCCTTAATGTCCTTTGCCCGAGCCTTCAGAATTTTGCTTGGTATCTGCTCCGCCTGCTTTGAAAGCTAGATTTCAGAAGTATTATAATTGCTATTTTAACATGAGCTTTTTAATGAAAAACTTCAGATTTCTGCAGGTCAGTGCACCCTTAAGAAAACAGACAACGGGAAACAAAAATGGAGTAACTAATCATTTTCTTATGGGATTAATTCTTTAAAAATATGCTGATGCATACCAAATTTGCTATTTCAGCCAGTGTGTTAAAAAAGGAAAAAAAAAAAAAAAAAGAGCCTTAAGGCTAGAGTTTATTCATAATCATGAACTTCTAAACCAGGGGAAAAATGTTACCCGCGACTCCTTTGATGCTTTCAGAAAGCCACCAGGGAGCTGGCAGCTGCGGAGGGCAGAGCCACCCCTTAGGCGAGGTGTCCTGGCACGGTGCGCAGCAGCCAGGCACCGGCAGCGGGCTCAGCCTCTTTGCCTTGTGCCTGGGGTCCTCCGGGCACCAGGAGATGAAGTTTCACAGCATACGAGGCAGGAGTTCCAGTGCACCGAGCAGAGAACCAAGAACAAGAAAATGATCCCAGCCCTGACGCAGGTTCCATTTGTCAGGACCGACAGCTCACAGTGGGGAACCCGAACACCTGATGTCGGGATCAAACCGCAGAGGCTGCACGAGCCGAGCGGCTCCGAGCAGCAGATCATTATTCACTGGTGTAGGTGGGCACAGGCAGTGGCAGAAATATTGGCTTCACTTCTGTGTTTTATTCTGCGTGCCCATTCTGTGAGGATAGCAGTCACAGAAAGTTTCTGACAATTAAAAAATGAATGTTTCTAAAGTGCTATGTAGGCGCAAAAATTCACTGTGATTTCTATAAAGCCGTCAGTGTCTGGGGACCTAGAAACTTCAAGGGCTCCAGCTGTCTTCAGCACCATCTCTTGCAAAGCTTTTGCAAATGCTGGCAACGACCGAATGCCTTCCCAGAAGCTGCTGGATATAGCTGCAGTGGTACAAGAGTCTTAATGTGGAGAGCAGGCAGAAGAGCGGTCCATCCTGACAAACACTGCAGAGCCATTATTCTTGCTTTAGCTGCATCCCTGAGACAGTGAATTGCAGCTCCGGACCCCACTTGTGGCCTAAGCATGGAAGCAGATAAAAGAAATTGATAAAAAAACCATTGTCCTTCTTTAACATGGTTCCCTTAATTGCTATATTGTCTAACGTGAAAATGTGGTTCTCTGAAGTCTATTTCAAACCCATGCAATTATAATTTTAAAAGTGTAAGGCATTCATTTACAACACATTCTGTTAATGTTCTCTTTTTCAGGGTGGTACTTACAACAGAATAACTATCCGAATGAGAATAGCTGTTGCCAAACACCACACATAGTAAGCTCAAGTTGGTCTCAGTAAAAATATTTCTGAAGAGAAAAATATTAGAAATCTATAAATATGTTTTTTATATATATATATACGCATAGAAACTTGCACACGCACACTACAGATTTCCTAAATAAAGAGTATTTATAATTTGGAAAAAAAAAAGCTTTGTAAAAAAAAGTTTATTAAGGAGTGGACAGAAGTTAAATAGACTTTGGCATTTGGTTTAAAAATACATACCTATTTCAAGAAACCCATCATTTTGGAATACACTCAACATTACATTTTATGTGACATTCTTTTAAAAAACTTGGAATCTGATCATAAAACATTTCTTAAATAGTTTCTGAATTTTCTCTTTAGAGACTAAGATTAGCCATAATTTCTAAATATTTGCTGAAGAACACATGCATCAATTTGATTATAACATTATTATACATTATTACTGATTTTGCTTGAAAATAAAAGTATATTGCTGGTTATAGTGGCAAGAAATACACACCACACATCCCTGCAATGAAGAGAGGAATGGTCACTGCTTTGAAAATCTTATTGTCTAAAATCCTTTGTCTGGAATATATTCTGACTTAGATTGCTACACCATTAATTACACAATATCATTACTATCATAATGAGGTAATACTTTTGAAAAAGCACTTAGCCGAGGAGGAACTGCATGTAAAGAAATTAATTTAATCAAAAAGTCATTGTGGTCATTGCAAGGTTTTAGTGGGTCTTTTATGAAGCAACAAGGGTGTCAACGAATAACTGTAGTTTTGGTATTGCAAGAAGCAGGTCACTGTCTTTGTAGTAACTTAATATTCAGGTCTCAGGACCCACCCGAAATTTTCTGGAGTGGTCACCATTTTTTTTTAGCAATAAGTGCAAAAACCGTAAGGGACAGGGAGGAATCAGGAGGACTATTTTCTATAATAATGCTTCTTAATGTTTTATTTTGCTACAACTTAATGCTGAGGCTTCTGTGGCATGGTTTAATTTTATGTGCTATAGGTACCAAAACTCATTAAGTAATATGTAACTGAACTGTGGGCCAGTAAGAAACAAACAGTGACTGAAAGACCATGCAAGCACACAGAAATATAACCTTAGGAAGACTCTAGATCCCCCAATATCAAGATCAAGCTCTTCCTGATGAAGAACCAAGGCAGATGATGACTGTTGCAAACTCCCGTGATCTTGGTTCCCCTTGAGGAAGATGAATGCCACTGACCCTAGGGTACAAAGGGATATCAGAACAGCAATCAAAAAATTGCAGAAATAACTCTTAAAAACTTAACTGCATTGTTAATGAGAATTTTTTGCTAGTAATTGGACAATTTTTGCTATGACTGTTAGTATCCTTGTAACTGAAATAATAACTAATTTGTTTCATTTTGATTAAACTACTAATAAATTTGTGTACTACTTTTAAGATGTGTTTCTTTGTCCACATAATCTACATGAGGTGCAGTGATCAAAGTCTTTACAGGCTTTACAGCTTAGAAATTTCAGTAAAGAAGCATTGCCACCAAGGCCTGCTTCAATGCCCACTGAAATTTCTGTAACTAATTCAATGGGAGAGAAATTAGGCATTTTTTCATTGCAGTTGGTAGTGTCCTGAGAGCTGATAATCAGTGTATTTGTCTGTTAAAAGCCTGAATTACCAAGACGTGCAAGGAAGTATTGCAAATAAAGGTGACTATTATTGTGTGCTGGATGTCCTGGCAAAGCTGGCAGTGAGGTACCTTCCCAGCATTCAAAGCTTGTGTAACCATAATCTTGAAAATGACCAAGAATGCCCACGACGAAATTGCCTTTCATCATGATATGAAACTATTGTAATAGTTGTTGGAACATTATAAAATTATCAAATGAAATTATTTTTCAATTTCATCAAACATAAAAAGATGCTTGTAGTAAAATATGTTAAATGGCAAATACACACCATCTCCCACACTGAGTGGTTCAACTCTTCAAATGATGCGGTCAAGTGCAAAGGCCAAAGCTATACAAGAGAGGAGCACTTAGTAAAGATGAACACAAAGAGTCCTTGTTGACTTTACCCTATGGAGGCCACTAAAGTACGTCAGAATATAAGGCTCAAAAGAAAAGAGAAACAAAATTAAAACCAAATTCACAGAAAGATGATCTAAGGCTTTTACTGACATTAGAGTCCCTTTCTCTCTTCTATTATAAATGTTCTGGTTTCTTTAGGTAATTCCTAACACATCATCTAAGGCTCAAGCCTAGAGTGCTCTGTGCAAAGGAAAAAAAAAAAAAAAAAAGAAAAAAAAAAAAACAAGAAAAAAACCAGCAGAAAAATGCAACTTCAAATGAAATTAACAAGTGACCTGCTCTTTATGCCAGTCAAGAAGTGGACAGTTCTTAGCATAATAATAAAAGCTGTTCTAACTTGGATTCAGTTGTCTACTCTACAAAGCTCCAGCAAAGGCATTTTAATCACATCTCATTGCCCTCAAGAACCCCTTCTTTACTTCACATTTGAATTGTAACGAAGTCTTATGTTGAAAAAAATATGGGAAGAGAAAGAAGATGTGATTACAGCAAAAGGAAAATCTAGACAGAGGAGGCAGTAGCAGGTATGATAATTCAAGTAACAGTGAGTGTATATCACATTATTCAACAATATTTTTCTTAAAAATTAATTAGATCATATCTCAGGAGATGTGATTTTCTGGAAGAAATTTAATGCAGGATAATGTTAAAACAATGGTTTAGAACATTTCTCAAACTTACACTGTCACTGATACTTTTTTCCGACTATATGCAGAGGACTCTATTTAAGTGGCAACATAAATATTAGGTTACTCTTAATAGCAGTTAATGTTTTAAAAATAAATTATTCTTTCAATGTATACAGTATATTACATCCCAGTAGAGTATTGAAAGTGAAATCTCATGAAACTGAAAAAGACAGCATGTCTTGTTCCAACACCGGTGAGAAAAAGAAATGGAATTCAATTAGATGTCTTCTGTAGGAGTCTTCTGTGATAAATCAGACACTGCTTATTAATCCACAGTAAGCAATATCATCTGGTTAGAAAAAAAAAAGGCTATACATACAAAAGAACAGAAGGCAATTCTAGCTATGTACGTGGAAACGGCTCCATGGAAATCCTCTGCGTATGCATGCTGAGTGGAATCCATCCAAAAAGGGAATAGTTTCCAGGAAAAAAGCACACAGGAGCACCATTGCTGGAATCAAGTTTCCTTTCTTACTTGCCCATTAATTCATGAGACTGTGAAAATCATTCAATCCAAGGTCTCTAGGGGAACGATTTTCTCATGGTGGCCCAAATCCTCACTCCCCACATTTTGCCTCTTGATGGGATGTCCATTCTGCCTATGCAGCTGGTGCTGTGAACTTTTGAAAGTATTTTGTGCTTATGACAGAACTAAAGTGATACCTTTCAAGCTGTGTGCTCTGAGAGCTGATGACCAGGTTGAGGTTGGGAGCCCTGTACTTTCTGCAGTGTGCCCTTCAGTCTCAGTCCCAGTAAAACTGGGAGATCTGTCACCATGTGCTGTGGTTACCTCCTGGCCCATATGCTTCATGTTATAATATATATATATATATTTTTCATACAATATTTGGAATATGTTCTTTGTCCTTAGAACCATTCCTGGATGAAATAGCCTGTGGAATTCTCTTGCCCTTCAGATCAGGGTGACCAAGTCCCAACTGTTGATTGGTAAGGAACAACAGGACATAAGAAACGCAAAATGGTAACTAAGATAGTAGAGGGGATGGAGTTACTGTCTTGTGAGGAGAGACCAGAGAAGTCTGCTGGGTGTGTAAAAATCTTGGGGAGTGAGGGTGAATATAAAACTTGTTCACAACCCTTAAATAATATAACTAGGGGGCACTCATTGAAGCCGGTAGCATACTAGGTTAAATCAGATTTAAAAGCTACTTTTTCACTCATTGGGTATTGAACTTCTGGAATCCATTAGCACAGGAAGTTGTGAAGGCAGATAGTATCTGCAGATGCAAAAAAGGATCAGAAATTTAATGACTAATAGGTCTCTAAACAGATACTAAAAGGTATACCTTCCAATACTCCTAATGTAACGATGTGGATGCTAGAGAAATTATGAAATAAATTGGCTAAAGGCAGCGTCCAGGTTTGTCTGCTTGTTCCATCTCATTTTGACTTGTTTTGAAACAGAGTATTGGGTGCCATGGATCACCCTGAGCCAGCAGGGCAGCTCTGATGTCCCCACATCATTGCCCAGCCTCTGCTAATTCCCATACCATTCACAGGGAAAGCCCAAGAGATCACTACCTGTCCTGGGCCAGACTCTATAAGGCACCATTTAACAGTCTGTCAGTTTAGATGCAGGAATTCCAGAAACAAAGTTCCCTGGCTGTGTATAGTTTAATAGTCCAGATGTACTTAAACAAACCAGCATTTATGAGCTTGAAGGAAAAACTTACACTCCATATTTACTTCACATCGCAGCCATTAACTAAAAATTTTACTTTTCTTGATTCTTAATGTAGTTCATGTTGAAGGTAATGTATTACTTTAGAAAGAATTTGCCATGTAAATACAGATTCTCTTCAATTATCTAATCCATTTGCTGCTTTAGATCCATAAGCTTTGCTAATGTACTGTAAATTTTCTCTTCCAAAATTAGATATATTGTTTAGTTACAAAAAATGAAATACAACTGTTTCAAGATTCACTTCCAGTATAATAGATTAGCAGAGGATATCAGAAGATTAATAGAAGTGACATTGGTTAACCATATTGATGCTTGATAAGTTCTTATTTTGCCTTTTTTTAATACATTGAAATACTTAAATTGAATTTGATTTTGATAGAGATATTATTAGTTAATTAAACAAAGGAGTTAGTAATAATATAATTAATAACTTCATAGTGTTCTTGCCTGATGAATATTTCAACCTCACTACAATAATTCCCCAAGCTCTTTCATGTTGTCATGTAACTATCTTGTCTCTAGCAATCATCCACCCCATTTATACCAGAAATAAAGGAAACCTGCAAGTTTATATAAACCTCATAACAAATTCCCATCCCATTTCATTGCTTGAGGAAAATACACTCCAGCATCATGAGTAGATTCAGACTTTACCAGAAATCTCTTCACACACATTGTCACTGTTCCTTTGGTGCACACACAGTCTTCCTGTACAAGTGCCCCCTGACACTCATGGAGATTCATTTGCATAAATGAATCCCAAATCTCATTTGCTGGCATTTTTCGGTATTGACTGTAAAGATGATAGGTTAGCTAAGAAAAATGAAAATAAACACTTAGGTCTCCTTAAAAGTCTGAGGATATCACAAGGTGTTTTGGACAACATTAAAAATCTTTTAGTCTATCTTAATTAGGACCCATCATCCCCCAAATCCCATACACATGCAGGGAAGTGTGGCATTTTCATTCTGTCTCTCATTATACTGAAACACCAGATTCACTTGTATTTTCTTGTTTGTATATAATACCATGCATATGGCTGGTGTGTCCTCTGTAAAGAAGAATCCCACCAAGAGGGGTTTACCTTTCAGTGTTGTTAGATGTCAAGAAAACAAGAAAGCAGAGTCAAATGGGGCTGAGACTAAAGGACCGGGAGAAATACAATTAGACAGGAGATAGTGTGGTGAGCACCCATGGAAAGACCGTTTGCCCAGGCTGGATTAAAGGACTCATTCATGGAGGTCATTAAGTCTATAAGACATCTGTGACAGAAATAAACAGAAAATGATGAAAGTAAGACTGAGATGATAACAATGAGAGCACAGAGCATGTGCATAGAGAAGAAGGTAGAAATGTAGGCAGGGGTAAGCCCCAAGCACGAGCATAAAATGCTTGAGATGGCATGTCATAAGCCAGGAAGCTGGATGGAAGACAGTTGTAGGAGTAGGAGAGAAAGCAGTTGTTAGCATGGCACATTGACATATGGGAAAGAATGAAGTTGCTCAGAGATGAGGAGTGCCAAGCTGAAAAACAACATGTGTGAGTGATAGTACAGGAGAGACAAGTGGGGCAGTGTTACCAGCTGCAGGATGTGAGGTAGGCAGACAGGATCAACCTAAATATCAACCCTAAAATAAACAATCAGAACATTTTGGGGTAAAATAGAGCCACAAAATGATCAGTAAATTCAGGGAGAAAGTAATAAAAATGTAATGCTAGTGGTGTCTACTTTATGTCAGTTACACTAAGTGAAATGAGGAAGAGAGAGGACAAGTTACGATATCTAGGACATGTATGATGTTTTCATGGCACAAAACAGAAAAAGTGTGCCACTAATGATAATGTAACTGTATCATTTAAGCACTTTACAGTTATTTTTAGGACGATATAAAGCTTTAATTTGTGAAGGGTCATGCTGTGACAAAGAAATCAAGCTAGCAGCAGGAATGCCACTTTTATGCCATAGGTAGCTACTGATCACATAATAGGTATCTAACAGTTACATGTCTGACTACTCTGTCACACTTTGAGCAGTCTACAGCTGAATTGATTTTTTTTTAGCCTTCCTCATTATTTTGTACTCCCAACAAGCCAGCAGAAGTGAAAAAAAGTTTAAATAAGGATTCTTGAATCTGCCTAGATTTCCAATTTCACAGCAAACAATCTGCATCTGCTAGCCATTTATTTCACCCTTATTGTCTGTCTGTAACTGAAATGGAGATAAGAATCCTAGTTCAAACAAAGTTTAGTGATTGCAGCATTCGCTGAATATTTCAAGGCCACTTTACTTTAGCCTCATCATTGACTGCAAGGATAAAAGCATCTTCTCCAGAAGTATATTGAAAATTTATTTATATAAATATGATTTCCATATATATATAGATAGATACATATGTTTTGATGCTTTGCTTTTCAGATAGCTTTTTCATACCAGACTTTACCTTCACATGATTCCCCCCCTGCCCCATCTGATGGGCAACTTTTCAGGTTTTGTAACAGGAAAGTTATTTAGCAAGGAAATAGCTCCCGAGTGCCTGATTCTGATTTCACATCTACCTGCATAAATGAGGAGCATCTGCACTGAAGCCAAAGTAAAACTAGTGTCAACTGTCATCAGCCATGCAGCCTGCAACTCAAATTTCAAAGCCAGTAGTGCCAACCAAGTTAAAGAGCTCTACTTCAGCTGGCAGAGGCCACCTTTTTCAGTTGTATTATCTGACTGACAGGGAACAAAGAATAATTAACAGTGAAGAGCATGACCAGAACTATTAGACTTCATTATAAAATATAAAGCTAATATTTTAATCCATTTATTTTCCATCAGGCTTCTTGTTTCAATACTTATTCAGCAAATACTCATTTGCGTTAGTCTACCCTGGCCAAACATAAGGGGAACAAGAAAGGTGTGAGATGAGACCTACCTCTCATCAATACTACCTGGTGCTTCCACAATCAATGCCACATGCCTGCAAAATGTTAAGGCTCTGCTCATTTCTGTCAAGGAGATGTCTAGATTTAGCTTCATTCTTCTGTTCCAGCAGGTCAAATTCAATTAGATACTTCAGCTAGTTGACACATTAATTCAGCTATTTATGTGTGCAATTACATTTTCATATATATACCCATAGGTAGATAGATAGATTGATGGCTCCCTCCTGGGAGTCTTTCCCTACCTATCAATGCCCATCTTCTCTCCTCCCTGAGGTAAGAGGTCAAAATCCTTTTGCAGTTATGAGAATCTTCTGTGTAAATTCAGCTAACATTACCCTACCACCAGAAGATGCCTGTCCAAAATGTTTCTTTCTTCCCATCAGCTTAGATCTGTTTTGTCAATACAGTAGGCTTTTACTTCAGTTTGGAATTGTTGTCTGCTCTGACAGATAAGGTGATGTATTTTAGGACCCTTTCTGAACATTTCAGATGCAAGTTTCTCACGTTTGGATCACCTTCTGTTTCTCACCACGGTATTGAAAGTCTCATTGTTCTCAGTATGAGAACACTACTTATGTTGCCCTGATAGGGGCATTTATGAGGAAGATGAAATAGCTGATACTAGACTTCATTTCTCCACAGCAAAATGTTCTGTATTTATCCAGGCCCAATTTCAGATGTATTAATTGGAAAAAATACTAAATATATTACACTTATGTTTGAAAAAGCATTATAGTTACAGAGCTATTTATTTCAAAGTAACATTGACACAAGTATCTGTATGCCTGGCTGCTTTCGCACTGTGCTTTGCATGATAACAGAAATGACTATTTGCTAGACATGACTAGTCTGGTACACTTCTATTTCACTAGGTTTCTGTTAACTGAACATCAGCACCTGAAATGACTGCTAACATGAGACCAGAACGAGGTAGTTTGTGATTGATGATCCCATAACCATTCCTCTATGGGAAGCCCTACTCAACTGTAATATGCCCTCAGTGGGGATGTGGAGGGGTCCTGGATCTCTTTATGCTTCACCCGGCATCTTCCCATCAGAGAAGGGAAGTCAGAGGAAACTTGAAATAAAGCTGCTCCTCTGCTTTTTTGTCACTAATGGCCAGGCATGGCCACAGGCAAGGACATCCAGTGATGCTGCATGAATTGCAAGGAGATAAAAATCAACTGAGAGGATGCAACAGACCAAAAAAAGACCAAAGCTACACAAAACTCAGGAGCATTAAGCTACTGTCAGTGTCCCCTGTTTGTATTATGGTGATCAGGAGTGATTTGTGCTGCGACACTATCAGCTGCATCTGATTGCAGGCACTGCTGAGATCACCAAAATTGCTCCAGCAATTAACATGACCCTTACAAAGAGATGATTTAATATAAAGCCCTAGGAATTTTCACCATGGAAGAACTGTGTTTATTAAGGAGATAACAAGCCCAATTTTCTTTGAAGAGTTGTTTAGAATATAAGCATTTTTGTAATTGCCGCGTTCTCACCAACACGACAATCTAGGAGAAACAACGCATCATCAGGGACTCGCCCTGGGGAGAAAACGGACCAACACAGATACTGTGGATCAAGCGATTTCTCCGTTTATTAGCTGTGCAACACTTGGTTATATACCCCAGCTACTTCCTAAACCTCTCCCATTCAGATCGCGTAATCATGGCATTTGCCTTGTGCAGTTTCTTCCCCTTTTTCCTCCCACAATTCCCCCTCCCTAAGCTCATTTAAGCTAAACTGTTTCATTTGCAATAGGTGAATACAATGCATAAGCTTACATAGTTTGCTTAACTACTCTATCTAACATATTTTTCAAAAGTGTCAAAGCACAGGGAATGATCATACAGACAACAGCCAAAACACATAAACCTCCAACTAGGGAAAGACCCCACTTTCTCGATCAGCCAAACCAATCACCAGAAACATCTGAAAACCCTACTATTTTTATGGCGTCTTGGAGTTGTCGAATGATCTCGGCTTGTCGTCTAATGGTTCTCAGCGTATCGGTGTTGTTCTTAAAGTCCAAACAACAAAATTCTGGGAAAAAGGTATTGTTCTGCTTACATCCTATATCAAATTGGGCTAATAAAAAATCTATGGGTGGAAGTAATACCTGTAATTGATTTGTGGTCATTTCCTGAAGGTTTGCTAATTCATCGATAGCTCGAGCAGTAGCATTTCCTTGCTTTAAAATTAAACAGGCCAAAGCTTGTATATTCATTCTGTTTACCCAAGGCCCTACTGGAGTAATTGATGAAAGCGTCAAATATAAAAAATCAGTGGGTAAACGGACCGTGGGGTCACAAAAGCCATCCAACCTCGTCATCTGCACACTTCTTCTTCCTCGATGTGTTATGTTGGATAGATCCTCTTCAGTGGGCGCCCAGGCCTTCAGTCGCCCTATGGAACATAGTCCTCCTTGCAGTCCTGAGGGTATCACCTTATATGCCATCAGTCCACAGAGAAGTACCAAGTCGTATGGCAGTTCCAGAGGCGTATGAGCTGTCCCTTTGATCTGATTTAAGTTGATGCCACTACTGATCTTAAAGTAGTTGCCGGGATTCTCAAAGGTTGCCGTTACAGTAAAGTCCGATAGCAGGACGTCTTCACTGGGCGTAGCTAAGTGTTCTCTTTCCGCCTCTCCAGCTAGCCAGACACCATGGGTCTGACTGCTGATCTCTGACAGGCACTGCATCATCAAAACAATCTGCAACAATATGCAGATATCTTAGTCCTTATTGGTTCCTTGTACGTCCAGTCGGATCCATTTGGCTGGTACCCATCGGGGCCCACTGTCTGCCTGAACACAGGCGTATCCTCACCCCCATTGTAGAATGGGTACCGGTCCTTACCATACCATTGTGACTGGATCTCGGTACCGCACTGGTGCTCCCAGTGCGCGGTCTGACAACAACGCAGAAAAATGTCGCTGTGCCGCAATATGATGCTGAGATGGGTCTGCATTGCCTCTTGGCATATGATTCAATACCACGCAGGCCTTAGCTAACAGTTCATTTTGGTAGCCTACAGGTGCCTTCTCCCCCTCCCTGAGACCATCTAACTGTGTCTTCAGGGTCTGATGGTCTCGCTCAACTATTGCTTGACCTGTAGAATTGTAGGGTATCCAGGTTGTATGTGAGATGCCCCACTTACTCAAAAATTCGTGAACCCGAGAACTCACATAATTGGGGCCATTATCTGTTTTTATCTCTTGGGGGATTCCCAAAACACTGATTGCTTGACAAATATGTCATATGGTGGCTGTCGCGTTACTCTTAGTTTCGGCAGTGGGACAGATATAACCACTACAGGTATCTATAGTAACGTGTAAATACTTCCGGGGTTTAAAAGGTTCATAGATAGTAATGTCTTGTTGCCAAAT
>JAVJGG010000017.1:9160579-9172438 GCA_035590195.1 Aviceda cuculoides | reverse complement strand
CCTGATGGCATCAGCGTACACTGTGCACCAGTGTCTACCAAAGCCTTATACTTCTGTGGGTCTGATGTGCCAGGCCACCGAATCCACACAGTCCAGTATATCCGGTTATCCCTTTCCTTGCCGTGTTCTCACCAACACGACAATCTAGGAGAAATGACGCATTGCCAGGGACTTGCCCTGGGGAGAAAATGGACCAACACAGATACTGTGGATCAAGCGATTTCTCTGTTTATTAGCTGCGCAACACTTGGTTATATACCCCAGCTATTTCCTAAACGGCCCCCTTTCAGATCGCGTAAGCATGACGTGTCTGCCGTGTGCAGTTTCTTCCCCTTTTTCCTCCCACAAATCCCCCTCCCTAAGCTCATTTAAGCTAAACTATTTCATTTGCAATAGGTGAATACAATACATAAGCTTGCATAGTTTGCTTAACTACTCTATCTAACATACTTTTCAAAAGCACCAAAGCACAAAGAATGATCATACAGACAACAGCCAAAACACATAAACCCCCAACTAGGGAAAGACCCCATTTTCTCAACCAGCCAAACCAATCTCCAGCTGAAAACCCTACTATTTTTATGGCGTCTTGGAGTCGTCGAATGATCTCGGCTTGTCATCTAATGGTTCTCACCGTATCGGTGTTGTTCTTAAAGTCCAAACAACAAAATTCTGGGAAAAAGGTATTGTTCTGCTTACATCCTACATCAAATTGGGCTAATGAAAAATCTATGGGTGGAAGTAATACCTGTAATTGATTTGTGGTTGTTTCCTGAAGGTTTGCTAATTCATCGATGGCTTGAGCAGTAGCGTTTCCTTGCTTTAAAATCAAACAGGCTAAAGCTTATATATTCATTCTGTTTACCCAAGGCCCTACTAAAATAACTGATGAGAGTGTCAAATATAAAAAATCGGTGGGTAAACGGACTGTGGGGTCACAAGAGCCATCCAACTTTGTCATCTGCACACTTCTTTTTCCTCGACGTGTTATGTTGGCTAGATCATCTTCAGTGGGCGCCCATGCTTTCGGGCGCCCAGGCTTTCAATCGCCCTATGGAACATAGTCCTCCTCGCAGTCCTGGGGGTATCACTTTATATGCCATCAGTCCACAGAGAAATACCAAGTTATACGGTATTTCCAGAGGCGTATGAGCTGTCCCTTTGATTTGACTTAAGTAGATGCCACTGCTGATCGTAACATAGTTGCCAGGATTCTCAAAGGTTGCCGTTACGGTAAAGTCCGATAGCAGGATGTCTTCACTGGTTGTAGCCAAGTGTTCTCTTTCCGCCTCTCCAACTAACCAGACCCATGGTACCATTCCATTCTTTCTAAAGGTTCCGCCCAGTTGCCAAGGTTGTGGTGTGATTCCAGGGCGTGGTTTTGCTGCTCCCAATAACTTGATGGTGCAGTTCATCCCTCTGGTGCCTAACATGGCACCACGTTTCTCTAACGAGGCATAGTCCTTTATTCTTGGCTGAGTGGCATTTAACCAAAGAACATCAGAGATTCTCTCACCAAACGCATTCACAAAGTCTATACTATTCTGCAGCTTGACAGTAAAGCTAATTCTCCCAGTCTCAGGGATCCAGATGTGACGTTTGCTGCTTAGATTAATCGCTAATGTGCAGAGTTCTTCCTCTGATAACCGTATCCCATAAACGCATGTGCTGGTCAGATCTGAGAGGGACGTCATCCTGATACACATCGGTCCTCCCATCTCATCCTGCATCCATTTCCAGAAATTTTGACCGCTGATCTCCGACAGGCACTGCACCATCAAAACGATCTGCAACGACATGCAGATATCTTAGTCCTTATTGGTTCCTTGTATGTCCGGTCGGATCCATTTGGCTGGTACCCATCTGGGTCCACTGTCTGCCTGAATGCAGGCGTATTCTTGCCTGCATTGTAGAATGGGTACCGGTCCTTGCCATTCCATTGTGACCGGATCTCGGTACCGCACTGGTGCTCCCAGCGTGCGGTTGGACAGTGACGCAGGAAAATATCACTGTGCTGCAATATGATGCTGAGATGGGTCTGCATTGCCTCGTGGCATATGATTCAATACCATGCAGGCCTTAGCTAACAGTTCATTTTGGTAGCCTACAGGTACCTTCTCCCCCTCCCTGAGACGGTCTAACTGTGTCTTCAGGGTTTGATGGGCTTGCTCAACTATCGCTTGACCTGTAGAATTGCAGGGTATCCCAGTTGTATGTGAGATGCCCCACTTATTCAGAAATTTGCGAACACGAGAACTTACATAATTGGGGCCATTATCTGTTTTTATCTCTTGGGGGATTCCCAAAACACTGATTGCTTGACAAATATGTCGTATGGTGGCTGTCACGTTACTCTTAGTTTCAGCAGTGGGACAGATATAACCGCTACAGATATCTATACTAACATGTAAAAACTTCCGGGGTTTAAAAGGTTCGTAGATAGTAATGTCTTGTTGCCAAATTTGATTTGGTCACAAACCTTGGGGGTTAATTCCCCATGTCCAGGAGTTAGCTTGATGACAGTGTGGACAAGAAGCAACTACTGCTCGAGCATCCGACAAGGGTATCTGGAATTGCTTTGCTAGTGCTCTCGCCCCTTGATGGAAAAATTCATGAGAAAGTCTGGCTTGTTGTAAAATGGGTATACCTACTGATTGAATGAGGGTTCCTGCTGCTTTGTCTGCACGAGCATTCCTCTCTGTTAAAGCGCCTGGTATTTGTGTATGACTGTTAATGTGTGCAAAAAACACAAGGCTTTGTCTTTTTTCTAAAACAGATAAGAGTTCCTGAGCAGGTCCGGTCCCCCCCAGTAAGCTTTGTTTACACTGTTGTGTTAATCTATATACATATTCACTGTCTGTTACAATGTCTAAAGGGGTGGTAGGCCAAATAGAGCACTGCATGCAGTTCTAAAATTTGAACAGATCCTTGACTTTTCCAAGTTTTGATATACCATTGGTTGTCAGAAAACCAGGCTATAGCAGCCTGTTGGGTTGATCCAGAGGCGTCAGTGAACACCGTGAGGCCTTGGAGGTGTTTGTCTAAAATGGGTGTTTGTGGTTTAAAGGTTGATGATAAAAGGCTTTTAATAAAAGGGTCACCCCTAGCTGGAATAATTTGTCCTATAAAATTTGCTAAGGCTGCTTGTAAATATACACAAAACATTATTAATTGTTCAAAATTACGGGGACTGACAGACGTTGAAATAAATTGAGGATCTCTCCCTGACAACTGCTGCGTTCGCCGTCGTCCTCGAGAGATCGCATCTGCTAATGCCACTAAAAATTGTGGTGCGGCTTGTTTTGGATAACTGGTATACAACCATAACAAAGGACATACCTGTGAATCAATAAATTGTATTTCAGTCCTTTTGCCCCTTCTCGTTGCATGGTTATATGTAATTCTAGTGGGACTTCTGGGGTATAGCTACTGAGGCTCCTGTGAGTTAGTTTAGTAGCCACCTGCTGTAACACGGCCTTTTGTGTACTTGTTAATGTTCGAGGAGCTGCGGCATCTGGGGTTCCTGCTAAATCTGTTAACAAAGGTTGTAGCTCCATGTGTGTAATAGGAATAAACTGTCTTAACCATCGCAGGTTACCAACCAACACTTGTAGGTTGTATAAGGTGGATACTTGGTGTTCAATTTGCAACTTTTGGGGTTGGACTGCTCGTTTCTGAATGAGTGTGCCTAAATATTTTACTGGGACAGTTTTTTGTACCTTCTCAGATGCTATTTCCAAACCATGTTCCTTAAGAGCTTGTACCAAGTGCTCTAAGGTTGTGTTAATGTCTCCCTCCCCACACAACAAAATATCATCCATATAGTGATAAAGAACCCAATTCTGATGTGTTTCCCGAAACTGACGCAACGCATGAGGAACAAACTACTGACACAAAGTTGGGGAATTTTTCATCCCCTGTGGTAACACCGTCCAGTGATAGCGTTGTACTGGTTCTTGATTGTTGATCATTGGGATCATCATCGCGAATTTGGGTTGGTCATCACTCCTGTAGTGGTCTTTAAAACCCGTCGGTTGTCATTTGCCAGGGCAGGGGTTCGTCTTTTCGTTGTCCGATCGTCAGTGGCTCTCGGCACTCTACCGGATATACCTGGTGGAACGGATTGTTCCTCGGCAGCCCCGCCCACCTCGCACTGGGACCGCCCCTGTAGTTTCCTGGATGCTCCCTTTTTTGGTCTAAATTTGGGGTCTTATTCTGATTGGCTCTAGACACCGAAGGACACTGGCTTCTAAGGTGGCCACTTCCTCCACAGCCAAAACAGGAAATGTTTTTCCCCGGGTTGTTCGTTCCGTTGCTAAGCACAGCTGTAACTGCTGCAACCACAGGTGCTGCTGCGGTTTGAGCTTCTGCTTCTAAAACTCGTTTAATCGTATCTGCTACTGAGGCTTTTGCTGGTAGTTGCATGAAAATTTGTCTCATTTGATCATTTGCTTGAGTGCGAGCTAGCTCTTTTGCAAGAACCGGTTTAACCTCATCCAATATGTCTGCTACCTCGATTGCTTTTTGCAAACGCTCTAAAAAATCTTGGTATGGTTCATTAATTCTCTGAATAACCTTTCTATACGGTACTCTTTTCTTTTCAAACCTCCTGACTTTTACAAATGCATTCCTAGCACATGCTGAAGAAACTTCTATCACCCGACTTCGCAATCCGGCCTGATTCTGAGGGGCCGCATGTTGTCCGGCCCCTATTAACTGTTCCATAGAGACTCCTGCTAAATCGTGTCCTGGAGTAGGAGCTTCCAACACAACTGCTTCTGCTTCCTCCTTAAACGCCTGCTCCCACAGGCACATTGAAGGTGCCATGAGCACCGCACACGCCAACTGTCTCGAGTCAAACGGTAACAACGGTTGAGCATATATTACATCTAGCAGAGCTCGCATCCTCAGACGATTCAGTGCATCACCTCTACAGCACATCTGCCATTCTTTCACTAACTTACAGTCTAACGGTTGCCATCTCAGTCCATCGGGGGTGAATAACAAAGGGCACACTAGCGCTCCCCTTTCATCTGAAGGTTTGAAATCAACGCCCTCCAAAAACACAATTCTTTGCTATTAATTTCCAATCTGTAAACACTGGGGGCTGTGATGCACGATCCACAGTGCCTTGAGCTTCTTGCACTGTCTGTTCAATATTAGCTACCAGATTTCTAAATTTTGCCAAAACCTCTGCTACCTCAGAAATCTGATTCTGTTTCGATTTCAGTAAACCCTCCTCGTCTGAGTCTGGCAGTGGAACTGCAGAGGCAGCTACCTTATCTTTAATATGACTTTCTTTTTCATCCGAATCTACTTCCATCAAAGACATTGGCAGTGCCCTAGGACTCGCGACCATACCACTCGTTGGTGGGACATAACTAGGTGGGTCCTCCGCCTCATGCGAAAACAACCCTGGTGGGGGAAGGGGTGGATATCCAAAAAAAAAGTCCCCCAATTGCGATTTTTGGGTGATCAGAAAAGCCAATGCATCCGGAATATCCTCCATCTCTCCCAGTCTCTCTCCCTGCTCCTCCGCCTCCTGTTCACCTTTACTCTCCTTGTCAGCCTGTATCTCTATCAAATCAACCACCTCTCCGCGCAACGCCTCTGTAGCCGCCACCCAAACTGCCATCGCCTCCCTTCCTTTCTTCAACACTGTCAACACTGAGCCAAGAGCTGCAAGCTTTTCTGTAGCTCCTTTCTTCCCACTCAGACACTCTGCCACCAACTCCTCGCGTGCAGCCTGTAGCCGCGACGCTTCAAATATCTCTCCCGGCTTTACTATGAAGCCCCATTGCATCATCCATTGGATGAGATTGGTGACTGGAGCCTTATGCACTCCACAGTCCACCTCCCTTCCTACCCTCTTTAATACCTTGATAATCGCTCCAATGGATGCCATCATCACTGGCAGGGTTGCCCCGAGGGCCAACTCCTCTTCACCTGGCCAGGTATACCACTCACACACCACTCGCGCACTCCGCGCTCGCGACCCTGTCGCGGGACACCTGCGATCACGCAGCGCCCGCGATCACATCGGGGTCACCACTTGTCGCGTTCTCACCAACGCGACAATCTAGGAGAAACTATGCATCGCCAGGGACTCGCCCTGGGGAGAAAACGGACCAACATAGATACTGTGGATCAAACGATTTCTCCGTTTATTAGCTGCGCAACACTTGGTTATATACCCCAGCTACTTCCTAAACCGCCCCCATTCAGATCGCGTAAGCGTGACATGTTTGCCTTGTGCAGTTTCTTCCCCTTTTTCCTCCCACAGTAATAGCTCCCTAAATTAAATTATTTTATAAATTATTAATTCATATATTCTTCCCCACCCTTCATGTCCAGTGGCTCAAAGACTACTTTGTTTAGTTACTTAACTAACTTCATGGCATAGACTGAATAAATATGATAAAATCAGCCACTAACAGACAAACATTAATAAGTAGCATTAAAAATATATCCATAAATAATGCTATGCACATACAAAGCACTATCTGACGTTAAAGTATCTCTTATTATAACAGACATTCAAATAAAGACCATGAATAAGAGACATTCTGATACTCAAATTCTTATTTAATGATACTGAAAGACACAGACAAAAAATAAACATGATTTGGACAACACCAGATTGCTTATCTATAAATGAAAAAGTGACTTGTAACTGACAAAATATTAATCTTTCCTATCCATTTTTACTACTATTAGAGAGACATGACTTTTTCTGTAGCAGCACTTGAAAAATGTGAGAAGGGTTTACACATTATATAAAGCCACCTATATGTGTTCTCTATTAGCCTTAGTATTTTATGTAATATTTACAATTTTTTAAATGTTAGTATATTAATACATTGGTAGTTAACAATCTTTTCTCAAGTGTGGCTAGATCATTCTTCAGTCTGAAGAATGAAGGTACTGAAAGATTGAGGAGCTGCATTATGTCAGCACAAAAGGACAAAAATTCCAGGTGTTAGCTGCTGCACCTTTGTTTCCAAGAGACACTGAATTGAATAAAAGGGCATGGATCTCCAGCCACTAAACTTATTCATAAGGTTACGAGACATAGTGGAACTTCTCTTCATTAGCTGAGAGGGTATGAAGAAAGAGGTCAAAAAGTCACCTCCTCAGAAAGGTTAAATTTGCCTGCTCTGTAAATTATCTATTATGTTGAATACTTCATAATACCAACAATCCTATAGGAAATTTCTTACTCTGAGAATGAATTCCTGTGAATATCTGTAAGCTCTTGCAAAAGTAATCCTTTCTGTATAAGCTGTTTGAATTTTGAGTTCAGAACACTACTGAATCAGTCATTTCCATACATGTTTTACAGACTGCAACAGAATAGTATTGCATAGATATAGATATATCATATGACTTTGATTCTGAACATATAATTTGATTTTAGCGTTTGAAAGCTGATATTGTGACCACCGCTTCATCAGCCTGGGACAATAGAAGTAGTACAGGCAGAGGCATCTCACTCATATTCTACATTACTTTTCAGAAACAGAATCATGCGTAAGCCACCACATGAATGCCGCATAAGTATGTAGGAGGCAATTTGTAAGCAGGAGAGGATAAATATTTTTAGTATAGTACAAGAGTTGGCTGGGATGATTTCTTTTCTGCTCATGTCAATTTTCAACACCAGAGATATAAAGAGATTGGCACTAACTATACTGTACTACTGTCAATATTCAGCAAGTGAGGACAGCACACTCGCATTACACAAAGACTTGCACTGTAGTATCAGTCCTCGATAGAACAAGAAATGAATAAATAACTAAAGGATGGAAGAGATTTCATGGAAAAGAAACATTGACAAATAAATCTGACTATGTGGTTGGTATTTATTAGCTTGTCTGAAAAAGAAAATTAAAATAGCCAGACTTCTGAAAAACACTGACTTAGTAAAACATGGCATTATGATACAGAATAGGTACTATATGCTATATTTAAGAATAGATTATATGATCTCCAATATAACTGTGAATGACACAGTCACATCAATCTCAAAAGGGAGGTTTTTCCAAGAGGACTGTTTTAGTCTTGATTCTCTCTAATATTGTCATCAGCGACATGGAAGCTAATACAAAAATTGTTACTGATGTGGAGGTGGTAAAGATTTGTATAGTGATAAAAAAGGATGAATACAATGATATTATGTTTGTATAAGTACTTTGGAAATCTGAATCTTTTGGTAAACAGAATTCATTCAAAGATCATTTTAGCATCACTACCTATGACTGTTTTAGGCACAGGAAGGAAAAAAGAAGTGTACATATGCATACGTGTGTGTACATAGACAGATATTCATACATAGATAAGTGAGGCTTATACCAGATTTCTGTGTCCACTTTGATTAATTTGAAAGTATCAGACAGCATTAGAGCTACTCTGACTTTATATAGGGAGAACATGGTAGACTAGTTCATCGTCCTTTTAATAACATCCATAGCTTTATCTAGTTTTATTCTGATTCATCACTGATTCAGCTGCATTCCCACCCTCAGTCCTTGAGTTCTTCACTGCCTATGGGCAGCATGTGGAAGAGTTCTTTTGTATGGTATGGTCTAAACTGGCCACACACATAATTTTAGGAAGAAAATCAAATAAAAATGCATAATAAAATCAAAACATCATAACAGCAAAAAAATTCGATACTAAATTGCTCTAGCAAGAGCTGTTATAAGGAAACCTGCAGAAAACAAATGCTGCATTCTACATCTTCCTCTTAAAATAAACAACTGCTGAGGGACCTTATCTGCCACTCCAAAAAAGACCTTCTAGATCTTCATCTTCACAACTCTCCAGAAATCTTAGTAGACAAACTGATGACATTTGGACTTTGCTTTCTACTAAAATTCCATTTCCAAAAGTTGAATCAAAGTTTTGTCTTACTCTAGTAATATATGTAATTGCCGGCTCATAAGTCTTAACTTGGACTGGACCACGTGAAGAATGGGAGTCTTCTAAAAATGAAGCAAGTGCCATTTCTCTAGTTGTCACAGAACTGCATGCATATAATACTGGTACAGAGAAACAATATGGTCCACAGAAGCAGTTCAGTGTAAAAGTGTATCATTTGAAAAAGTAAACATGAAAAAACCCTCCTCCGGTGACTGATAAGCTCGCATGTCTCTTACCAAAATACACAGCTCTTTCTTGCATTTCATTTTGTGAAAAGTCATCACTGACTGAACAAAGTTGCCAGCAGGTCAAGGGAGGTGATCCTGCCCCTTTCTTCAGCAGTGATGAGGCCACACCTTGGGTACTGTGTCCAGGTCTGAGTTCCCCAGTACAAGAGAGAGATGGACATACTGGAGAGAGTCCAGTGAAAGCCCATGAAGATGATCAAGGGAACGGAGCATTTCTGCTATGAGAGAGAGAGCTGGGATTGTTCTGCCTGGCAAAGAGTTTGATGAATTCAAGCCAAGCCTGATTTTAGTCTCCTGCATTTTTTTCAAACCCAGGTAGGAGTCATGTCAGTGAGAATCCTGTTTATGAAGCATTTGCAGCAGCATTAGGTTACAGACTGAAATAATTGGTGGCTACTCTATGATTCACAGCAATAGGAAGTCCATATCAGAAGACACAGAGGGGTTTAAGTTCATATTATCAATATGTAAAGACTATGTTAGTGTTTCAACATTGGTAAAGAATCTGACTGATTGATAACTGCAGCATAGGGGAATAAGGATGAAAGGCAAGGATAGCAGTAGATGCAAAACTGACAGATATTTTTCTACATAAAAATCAAAAGCCAAAATGTTAACCTCACGCCTATTATATTTTACATAATAGAAAAAGGATTTCAACTTTACTTTTATTTTTCTCTGTCAAAGTTTGCATGTGTTTCTGTAGTATTTCCAGTTTGAGTATTTTCTTAGGTTAGAATATTCAGAAAGGCCTAAAGGTACTTGAGATAAAGGTTAATTGGATTTAGGTGTCTAGGCACTTCGAAAATCCCATTAAGGTTCCTATCTGTAATCTTTAACAACCCTTGAAAAAATATTTTCCTCTAAAGTGAATTGATAGGAAGTTAAGGAAATGTAGAGTCAAGATGAATCTCATAGACCTCCTGGCTGCACACTTATCTTTTGCTCTCTGGTGGCCACATTCCTGATGATGTACAAAATGAGTAAAAGGGTCAGAAAATTAAGTAGTAAAACAATGCATAATACTCACTAATTTGGCACTTCATAGTGCCAAACACATAGATATGTGTTTAATAACTTTACATCTCTAGGGAGTGCAATGGATTATACCAGGAAAAGAAATTCAGTCAAAAGCATTAAGAGATGAAGCAGGAAGGTTCTCCATCCAGTTTCACTTGTATTCAACCTCCTAACTTCTTGCGTCTAGGTTCAGAATCAGTATTACTTATATTCATTAGGCTATAGAACTACAATTTGTTAACGGTAGGAGCTTACATGCCCTGCCCTGACTACCTTACCATCCCATTCTCTTTATTTTACATTCCTTGCCCAACTTTTTAACTTTAATTAGTCTTTAACTGTTCTTCAGATCTTTGCAACCTGCTTGCTTTCTTTTTTTCCCCTTGCCATATATCAAGCATTTAAAGAGAAACTTCATCTTAAAAACGTGAATAGGCCCACCTTAATAAAATGTTTTATTTTCAGGAACAAACCGTCTGCTCAACTAGGCCATATATAGTGCAGTACAAAAAGTATCTAGCTATTTATTTTAGCAAGATGGATTGTACCATGGTTTTCAGCTACATTCACTGAGTCATTTTCATTGACTTCTGTAGAGTAGCACCCATTTATGTCAACAGAAAATTTGCCCCATAATCTGTCTTCATTTCTACATGGGTTATCTATCTTCTTAATCTTAATTTTTCTTGGGCATTGATGTGGAAAAGTGGATGATAGATAATTTAAATCATAATGTATCTGTGAAAACTGAGCAGTGGAGCTTCTCAGTTACTGGCTGTAAAAAAGCCAGTCTTGCAATAAACTGTACTGAAAAGCTAGGTAGGAGAAGACTTTCACTCCTAATTTGATTTATACGGTATCCACCTTTCACGAAAAAGATTGCAGAGAAATAATATTGGGGTAGAGTCAAAAGGTTATCACATTTACACATTATCAAGCAACTTAAATCCCAAAGGGCCACAAATCTCCTGTGGATAATTGACAACCTTATTTTGTACTTTATACATCAATATTGAATGGCAAAAAAGAAAAAAAATAAATCAATGAAAACACAAAACAGATCAGCTTTCCAAAGAATTAATTGAAGTTTGTTTTTTAAACAGTGGAGATATTCATATGATTTTGTGTGATCTTGAAGTTTGTACACTTGTTATTGCACATTTGATTATGAATACAAATTGAATTAAATGTAATTGTGAATAGAAAAGTACTTTACCTGGATGATGAAGTTTGCATGCTTTTTGGTATTGACATGCTTTGGCAAAACCATTTTGCTAACTAGCATAAATTTTTAGACTGCTTTTCATTAGCACAGCATCTCATCACTCCCATGTTTATTATTATACTATTAAGTATACCTAGTTTACTTTACAAAGTGTATATGAATATGTTTTTTCAATATTTATGTGTATATTTACATTAAAATGTACTTGCATACAAGTACATATTTTGTCATGTTCATATATATGTGTGTATATGCATGGAGCTACAGAAGCTTCTCTCAGACCTAAGGAATTGGCACTATGGAACAAGTAAGAATGACCAAGGTACTGTATGAGATCATGAGAGGTAATAGACAAGACATATTAAGTTGTTCAACGATCCTCCCCTCTTCTTCTATCCATCTTTTTCCCTTCCCTTCCCTTCCCTTCCCTTCCCTGACCGTCGC
>JAVJGG010000017.1:9144247-9160467 GCA_035590195.1 Aviceda cuculoides | reverse complement strand
CGTCCCTTCCCGTCCCTTCCCTTCCCTTCCCTTCCCTTCCCTTCCCTTCCCTTCCCTTCCCTTCCCTTCCCTTGCTTTCTTTCTCCTTGTCTTTCTATAAAGTCAGATATGACAAGTTGTTAGCACAAATAATACCTACAAAATAACAGAGGATAAATGTAAACAAATTAGAGGGTACTTAGGCTAATTACATGTTTTCAGATTATTTTGTGGTACATAGGACAATGACAGAACCACCAGCAAGGGGGAGAATGGAGGAATTATTCAGCTTAGACTCAGTTCCTGGAAATCAGCATTAGTCAAACTATTTGTTAGCACCTGGAAAGCAACAAGGAAATCAATAATAGCTTACCTGGATGTGAAACATCATATTTTTTCAAACAAATGAAATTCCACATTGGCTTTTGAGACTCTCTCAACGTCTGGGATTTCACAAGGAAAATTCTGGAAGCTTTAGTTCTTTTCTTTATTTTCATTATCTGAATGATAGAATACAGACTATGTTCAATAAACTTGCAGGTAAAGTGAGGAGGAAATCAAAGAACACTAGACAGCAAAGTTATCATAATAACTTGAAGAAAAAGAAGGCTTGAAAAAGAGTAGAATGATAAAACTGTGAAAAGTGTTATTAGCTAGGAATGACCAGTTCTACAGACAAAGGATAGGGGGAAAACAGTTGTTGTAAGAGGTGTGTAAAAACAGATCTTGGTTTAACAGTGCCACCATATCACATATTGTGGTGTGTAGTTGGAGAGTCAACGTGTCAAAATATGTGCCCTAACCTTTCAGGTCCATTCAGCATCAGTGAGCTTGAGCTCACCTGCAGTGCTGTTCTCAGGCAAGAAGGTATGGCACGAGCAGAGCCCAGAAGTGAACGATGCTCATAATCAGGTTCTTGAAACATAATCTGTGAGAAAAGACTGAAAGAAGAATTCTTTAAAGGGAAGGATATTGAGTCAGTATATAATAATGTACAAGTATTTAAAAAGCTGTCAGAAATAGCTTTTATCCATATCCAGATTGGATTAAAAAAAGAATAATCTTAATTGCAGAAAGAAAGATTCAAGTTAAGCCTTAGGAAATGCTTTCAAAAGAAAAGATTAACTGAGCTGTGGATAAGATTATCTAAGATCATAGTGAATTTCATTAGAGGTTGGAGGAAAGGTTTGTATGACCAGAGAATGTCTGTTTTATTGACTGTATTAGGCACTTCAATAAACAGCTATTACTTTTCTCAGAGCAATAGCCTACCTACACTTATGTCTTTGTATCACTCTGAGGGAGTTTTCATTTTCTCTCATTTGGAAAATGTTGCTTTCTTATTAGTGGAGCTGCCGTGATGTTGATTTCCTAAACAGCAGAAATGCAAGATTTTTCACTGACTGGGCTAAAATCTGAGTTTATTTCCACCTTAGGTAACTAAAGAAAACAAGTTGGATGGAATGCCCCTGTAGCCCTGTAGCAACACAGTGACAAATCCAGTCCTAAATACACCCCAAATAAGTCAAGTATAATTTGTCAAATACTTTACTGAATTGTTGCTCATAAATTTATTTTTTTTATTTTTCTTTCATTACCTGGTTCTTCTCTTCACTTATCCTTATGTAAATATTTCATTTTCCATCTGGTGAACAGCTAGGACATTGTGTTGTAACAAATGCTATGGATCCATTTAATGTTTCACAATAAATTTATCTTATTTTCAAGTTAGCATTGCTGTACAGCATATGTAACAGTATTAATAATATTTAATACCAATTTTAATATTTTGAACTTTAAAGATAAAGAAGGTAGATATTAGGCAGATACAATGACAAATCAGGAAGTCCCTGCAAGACTTCATATTTCTTTTGTAGTAGAACATAAGCTTTAATGACAAAACCACTGTATTTTTTCTAATATTAATGCTAAGATACGTATAAAAATGTCAGTTTACATTTATTCACATCAGGCTATAAAGTTTTCCTGCCCGAAGAAAATAAAAATTGTTTCTAAAAAATACTGGTTTTGGTTGGGATAGAGTTAATTTTCTTCCTAGGAGTGAGCGAGAGGCTGCATGGTGCTTAGTTGCCAGCCGGGCTTAAACCGCAATATTCGCTGAAGCAAAAAAACAAGACAAAAACCATCAGAAGGGACAAAATAAGTATGAAGCTTTCAAATTTAATCTTTCTTTTTCTGGAAGACCCAAACCGTATATTACCAATGGGTTGGTACATGGAGCAATTATAAAACAAGATGAACTCAGGGTTGACAGTATCTAAAGGAATGCCAGGTTATCTATGCTTATTCTCTCTTTAATAAATAACTGTTTAAATGATGCTTCACAGAGTCTGAGTGCCTTTCTTACTGGGTTGGTCATAGACCAGGACCTCCTACTTCAAACAAATCTCTCTCTACCATTTTCCATATGTGAAGGGAGATTATACAGCAAATAGACCAGACTCTTCCTAGAGGTCAGGGTGAAAGGACATGGTGTGCTGGTCACAAGTTTCAACAAAGGGTCACAACTTGCAGCAAGGGAAACTGTAGCTGGGCATGAGGAGGCAGCTCTTCACCGTGAGAGTGGTGCAGCCCTGGCGCAGGTTGCTCGGAGAAACTTTGGGATATTCACCCCTGGATACTTCCAATACTCAACTAGAAGAGCCCCATGGCAAACTGATCTAGTTTTGAAGTTAACCTTGCTTCTGGGTCATTTGCTGTTGCTAGAAAACATTTGCTGTTGCAGACTTCGGCAATACAGATAGGATATTGGAATGAAAGGAGTGGGGTTTTAACAGCATTGTCTTGTCAGCAAGGTAGGATGCCAGTTTTTCACAAAACTTTTTTCTTTATCCTGGTGAAGACTATAGACCATGTATGTTTAGTACAGTTTAGTATGTGGTAGGCTAACCTTGGCCAGCAGCTAAGTACCACACAGCTGCTCACTGAGGGAAAACCCTCATCCCAGTGGGACAGGGGAGACAATAGGAAAAACAAAAGCAAAGAAAACCCCTTGTGGGTCAAGATAAAGAAAGTTTAATAAGCGAAGGAAGAAGAAAGAAAAGAAACACCCAAGTGACGCAATGGCAATCATGTACCACCTCCCCCAAGTAGACTGACGCTAATCCAGTCTCCCGGGAATGGTTACCTTCCCCCAAAAAGCTCCTTCCCTCACTTTTTATTACTTACCATGATGTTATATGGCATGGAATATCCCTTTGGTCAGCTCAGGTCTGCTGTCCTGCTTGTGACCCCTCCCCAGTTCTTGTGTACCTCCCAGCCTACTTGCTACAGCAGCAAAGTGGGGAAAAAGATAAAACCTGCAGCACTGTAAGTACTGCTTAGCAACAGTTAAAATGCTGGTGTGTTACCAACACTTTAATCACAAATCAAAACCACAGCACCATATGGGCTGCTATGGAGAAAAGTAACTCCATCCCAGCTAGACCCATTGGGTTCAAAGATGTGACATGGATGTCAGTGAGACCTGAAGACTTCTGGAAGCTGTAGTGGAAGGCCAGTGTGGACACTCTGCAGCACTTAAAATGACTTTAGGGCTCAGTTCAGTAGGGTTAATCAGTATACAGTGCTGTGTGATATACTCAGGGTTACCTGAGACACTCCCTGAGACTTGGGGGTTTCACGCAAGACTTCCAAGGGACCCTGACCCTTCTGGAGAAGCAGCTGGAAGCCAGCCAGGATGCCCTAAGGCACCTAAGACAGCATTATTGTCTTTGGCATTTGTATCTAAACTACACTTTATTTTGACTCCTGCACCTTGAATCCATCTGAGACTTCATCTTTTCATGGATGACAAATAAGGAATGATGTGTGATGGATAAGTTTTTTGTGGTAACCTCACAGTTTCCTCCTTCTCTATATTTTCACAGGAAAAAAGATTAAATAATCACAATTTTTTTTTCTTTTTTTCTGTTTTAACAAAACTTGTCTTATGTCACCACTGGAAATAAGCGCTTGTTTTCTGGAGTGGAGTCAATATGGCCTTTTTGCCAAGACCTGTAACTTAGGCTTTGATTGAACTTCTTAGTTCTTTGAGGATTAAAAGCCTGGGAAAGCTTAGATCAGTAAACAGTAATGAGAAGCTAAAACTGCTGTTCAGTTAAAAATTCATACATTTGTTCAGTGTTCACTGTTTGAAACCTCTATATAGTCCTATAATCAAAGTGAAGTTGCTTTATGTAGATACCTGCAGGAATTATACCATCCAAGATCTGATCCTCAGTGAAAAAACATAAGCTTATTTCTGAGTATTGCCCAAGCCACAGTAATTGATATCCAAGATGCTTCCAAATCAGGATTATAATTTCATCCATTGTGCAAGACATCACCAAATCTTCATCTTTCCCTAGTGCTAAGCTAAACGTTCATACTACCAGATTTATTTGAAAAATGGAAGACAGTTTTACATATAATCCTGGTGCCTAGGCAATTTTTTAACAACACAGTTCTACCTACAGTAAAGGGAATATTAAGGCTAGAAAAGACAGCCTAGAAATTCAAGATTTTGCTTTGCTGTTTTTTTTTAAGAGGGATTGAAGAGTTAGCCACATCTCACCCCCAGAACCTCCATCCATTACATAGATCTAAGTAAGATCTCTGTGACTTACTAAGCAACGATGAGCAGTTTGGGATCTTATGCAAATGACACTAATCACTGCAGTAGTGCTGCAGTAGGGAAGTAATATGAGCTATGTAATGACTGTGTTTGTAAGCTTCTAGCTCCCAAAAGCTTCTGGCTAATTCTTGAAGTCAACTTAACTATTAATTAAAAAATAATTATATATATATATATAAAAAATGAAACCTCAGGCTATGATCTGACCTTGAAAACCAGAATGAACTAAGAATCCAAAGTTCATTATACATTATAATTTCTTTATTTAGAAGGCATTTATATTTCTTGTGATACTAGTCTATTTTTCATAGCTCCTGACCATGATTTCTGATAATATTCTGAAATATTCTTGTGTTACAGACATTGAGTAAGAAAGCACTATTTGACTTATCCTGCAGAAGAATATTTTTGACTGTGTAGTTTGCAATTGTCTTGAATTATCCTACCTGCGAGATTAATCCAGGGTGGAAACAAATCTCAAAAAATCTGACGAGTGAATTATAATTTCTCAGTCCATTGGCTAAATAATTCTGTAGTTTTGACTTGTATCTGATGTGTTCATTTTAATATGAGTTTCATGATGAAATTCAGAAGGAACAAGGAAAATGCTTGCATGAACACAGGCAAAGTAAGTCTGTTTAGCACCATTGACGCACAGCAATGAAATGTGACTAACTTTCCTGGCCAAAAAGCATGGTATTTATGTATGTATGTATGTATGTATGTATGTATGTATGTATGTATCTGTCTGTCTATTTATTTATTTTAGGAAAAAAAGTGCATGTGGGTATCTGGGGAAACCCAGCCTTTTTGTCATTTTTGTTTACTCTTTAGTTTATTAAAAAATATTTGAAATTGTGTATCGTTACAAATCTACCTTAGAGCCTACTGCTGACAGTCTCTCTGTCAGAAACCAGCGCATTAAAAAAAAATTATAGGCATAATATAGTTGCTTATCTCTTACTCAAAATTTCACAGAAGTATATTAGTCATGGTGAGACCTTTATCTAGAGGAAATTCTTGGAAAAGCCAGGGGGTGAGGAAGAAAAGCACAAGAAGACACAGAGAAGGCAGGAAGGAAAACATGTGAAGGGAAGTAACAGCGACATATATCAGGAAGCAAATCTCTTTTCAGCTTGTTTCAGAGCAGTGAGGTGAACATGGAAACCTACAGCAAAACAAGAAATAGCAGTTTCAGATCCTCACTCCAAAACCACCAGAAGAACAAGGAAGACAATTAGATTGACACAGCCCATAACCTGTTTTTTAAGGAAGTCACAGGGCAACATGTTGTTCAGCAGCAAAGAGTTGAAACAAAGTTTTCAATTTGTGTTAGAGGTTTTGCCTTAAATAGGAGACTCACATCTAATATTTTTCTTTTGGAGGTGTTATATAGTTTGTACAAATATACATAATTAAATTCTTATATGTTAAGACAAAAACGTCATTTGTCATGAATCAGTATTCGATGACATCCTTTCTCTGGCACTATTACACACAATTTGGGCCTCTTATGCTCATGTCTTTCAGGTGTTTCTGGAACCTATAAAATTTTTAATACTAGTGACAATTACTGATTGTCAGCTATACTATTGGATATATCTCAGACTACAACATTACATCAACATTTTCAGTCTTTGTATATTGCACTGTAGTACAGTATGCTTACTCCCCATGAAGCTACTTCCATGCTATAAGAAGTCCTTATAAAATTTTTTCTTGTTAAATTAAGCAGAGTGATTTTTAAGTTTCTTGTTAATCTTTAGTAAATAACAATATTAGATATTGGAATTATTAGATATTTTATTCACCATTTAATCGGGGTTTTTTAAAGCAATTTTTAAAGTAGTCCCACAAACTATATACAGTCTTCTAAAATGCACCACAGTCTGTAAGTTTACCTGTACTCTTTCTTCCTGAATGCCTATCCTTCCTTTGTCTAAGTAGGTTACTTCGGGTTTTTTTCCGAAGAACCTGAACCTAAACCTAAACCTAAATGTTCCTTTGTCAATGACTCCTAACAGACCACTATTTTTTAAGATCTGCCAGTGAAAAATCTCTTAATCGCCTTAAGAAATTTTTTTATTGATATAATAGAGTGCAAATTTTTAAATCAGAACTGGTTTCAAAATGACAGGAAGAATCAAGTACGGGATGGTACTACCTACCACTGTCAATGATTAGAATACACTATTTTTTATACTATGAATAAGAAAATTTTATTTAATATTAAAACACACTCTATTTAAAACAATTTTTAAGCTTAACAGTGTTATTCAAAACCAATTTTATAGTTCCCACATAAAGATAACTGCCACTTCTTTTACTAGTTCTAATGATAGACACATGTTAAAGTTATTTCAGGATACCCTGACTGAGAAAAAGACTGTCATTCACCAGTGTGGCAGAAAAATGTCTCCTTGCATCAAGAAAGACAGACAGCAACAGGTTTATATGATTATTCCCCTAATATTAGATTATTTTGTTTACCACTGCTTTTGAGCAATATTTTGTGTTATCTGAAACTTAAAAAGCAGTAATTTAATTTGGGTTTATACACAGAAAGAGAACTATTTCAAACACTACCATCTGCAGTACCAAAAGAAAAAGACGCTGATCTCTCTTCTTTTTGTAAAAGAGTTAATGCTTTCTATTAGTCTGTTAGCTGCGATACAAACATTTAAAAGTTCTGGCATTAAATCACACATAAGAAAGAAGCAGTATGTCTGTTAAATATTGCTGAAATGTGTTACAACTAACCACAGATTCTTCTAACAGTACATCGCCAAGCTAATGTGGACATTGTTTTTTACTTCAACACCTCCTGTGTTTCACTCAGATCTTAAAATAATAAGAGAGTTAATAAAATGGTGACATTTTAGATTAAGACAATCTTCCCTGAAAAACAAATTTAAATCTTAGTAGTATATGTTTCTCTGGTTGCAAGAAACAGGTACTAAAATTATCTAAATTGGTTGTTTTGTCTCCATAATTACTTCATCTATTATAACTGGATTTTAATGTTTTGGGTTTTTATTAGTAAAGCAGTTATCACCACTGAATTTTTGATAACACAGAAACACCAGTAAACAGCACACAGTGATAAGGATAACTGCTGTCTTTGAGTATAAATAATTGAGTAGTGTATGTGAGAAATGAATCTTTTACTTACCATAGACAAAAAAAATTGCATCTAAAAATAAAAAGTATATTGGATGGATGACTGTGGTAGCTAGCAATGTCCCTGCACAGGTTGCAAATTTCAGTTTATTCCTTCACCTGTATGCACAAATGTGATCTATGATTAGATTAATGTTAGCACTGGGACTGTTTTGAATGCTACCTACCTGAGTGGTAGGTAAGCATAGAGCATAGAAAAACCTCTGGGTTATGCCTATTTAGTAGATTATCCTGCAGCAGTCCAAGGCAATTTCTTTCTCAAAAGCCTTGAGATGTAGATAAGGTAAAAAAATATTAACATGAAGTATGCATATTAATACAGTAATAAACAGGGATTCTTAGTAATCCTTCTATTGTTTTGTTTTGTCTTTTCATTGTCTTTCATTTCTGGAATTCCAGCTAAGGGAGAGCTGTTCCTTGAATCAAAGCCCTGTATACTCCATGGAAAAACTCATGCTGGCAGCAAGGAGCTTTCGGTAGAGTCCTAAATTCTTTTCTTTTTCTCTGGAAAAAAGCAGTCCTGAGCTCATCTTCATGATGCTCTGATAAATGACCTAGATTCCTTGTCATTCCAAAAGAGAGGAAAAAAACAGAAGTGAAATACATTAAGACTGTTTTCAATGTATTTCAAACTCTCTACAGAAAATAAAAATCCCAAAGCACCCTGTGCTTTTTTCCTTTCCAGAATGGTCCAATAGGCTGCCATGCTTATGTCAAGGGGCGAGAAATACAAATGTTTTTCACCAGATGTTTTCCCCAAGGTGTAGAACCTTTATGTGGCAGAGTTGGAGCAACAGTAGAAGGTCCTGCTATATTGTAGCCTTTAGAGTCTGTCTTGGTGCCATTTCCCCACATCCTGGATATGCTTCCTTGCAAAGAGATCCTTGCCTGTAGAAGCAAGGATATGACCGTTATTCCCAAATACTCCTTGAGACTCAGGAAGTGGAAAAAGCACAAAGACAACCTGGTTTTTTTTTTCACATGCAACTTCATGACCTGCAGTCATAACCCTACATATCTTAATATCAATTGTTGTAATTTTCCTTCTTATTAATCTTGTTCCCCTTTATCAGTGTTCATCTTTCTAACATGCTTCTTCCATATCTTCCTGCCTTACTAAATACAGACTCAGCCATCCAAATGGTATCAGGAGAATTCAGTTACGGTATACTAAAATTTGACTTGTACTTAGGTTTCTTATGATTATACAAACAAAATTACTATTAAAACACAATGCATACAAAGGCATGTTAAAATGGCAGTGTATTTATCACATGAAGTTAAAAAATTGGCCCAATAGCAAAACCTTTCATAATAAAATTTCAGTACTTCCAAACTTTATAGCACAAAGCAAACAAAAATGTGAATCATACTAATTACTAGCCACACCATCAGGAGATAACACTATGGAGTCAGTCCTGTCTGCAAACACACATGTGACTTCCACACTGTTTGAATTGTATAAATTATCTTCATTTCTATATGCAGCATGGGTTCAAAGTTAATTGCCTGTTACAGTACCAAAGGTAAAGGTAAGTACATATTATCTGGTGAGGCAAGGAACGAAATTTTTAACAAAACAGGAAAAATACCTCTCATGTCTTATAATTCATATTTGCAAACAGAAAAAAATAATTTATATGCTCTTCCACCATAAATAAACTAATTGGAAAGAACTGTTGCAGAAGCCGATTTAAGGTTATCAGAGAAAAATGATGGAAATAACCTAATACAAACTAAAGACATTTTGTCTACTGACTTGCAAAATGCAGCTGTGGCTCCTGAAGTTTGTAGGCATTTTTCATCCTTACTGGGGAAGTTATAAAATATATAGGTTTCACCATGTTCCAGAAGCATTTAACATCAGACTAAAATAAAAAATCCCCACAGAATGGACTCAGAAAAAAATAAGAAAGCAACAGAGAGAGAACATTATAGCAATTAAAGGGTAAATCGGTTAACACTTTAAAATAACTTGATAATATTCTTTTTCGGTACTTGATTTAGAGATTAACCAGCCTTCCAATTCCCTGAGCATCATAAACTGTGCAAAAGCCAAAGCAAAGAAACCATGAATGCATCCCACTCCTTTCTAAGTATAAAGTATGGTGTATGAGTTATGAATGTGCATGAGAAAATATTTCAGAAAAAAATATGTAACTTAATTGGCCGAAGCCCATAAAGCTGAAGAATAATGTGTGAAGCAGGTTGATGAAAATGAGAGAAGCTTCACTTGTATTTATTCAGTCAGGAATGCATATTTGTTGTGACTGCTCAAATATTATCTCTATGGACATATGTCTGAGTTACATGCATAATTAATTTTGGCCCAATATATTTGTTCTGTGTTTGTTACTGTCAAAAATTCCTTTACCAGTACAAAGAGCACTGGATCTCAGCTGAAATTTTACTCTGGTCTAAGTGGCGAGAGTTAGCCACAACCCACAGGATCAAATGCTAATTTCACAAATTTCAGAGAGTATAATCCAGCAGTACAGACTACTTACCTTATGGTTCCCCAAAACTGGTGCCTGCGCTTCTTCCTTGCTGCTGTGGTTTTCAGTCATTTCGGGCACTATTTTTGTTGGTGCAGCAAAGATTGAACTGGATATGTCCATCTAGGTATAACAGGCAGGTAATTAAAGACCATATCCAAAACAAAACCTTTCTCAACACCTATAGAGCAATTTATGGTCAATACTAATTGCTTAAATAGCCATTCTTCATTGTTGACAACATTGCATAATAGAGTACTCTAAGAGGACACTTAAACAATCAGATCAGGTTGTGAATCATCCTCTGAGACTCTAATGCTTAAAATCCTTTATAGCTGGGTGTGACAGACCATGTCCTATCTGTATTGGGACAGATAGGGAATTAAAACATACTTCATATTTAGTCAGAGATAACCTGAGCCAGTAAGCATTAAGTAACATGTTCAGAACTGTTGCATTAATTTCTTGTATTTTTAAAGTTTTAAATAATTCCCATAAGAGTTCTCTCATTTTCTATTTCTCAGTCTACTATGATTTTTAATAGGATGGAACACCTGCAGTAGGCCAGCTCCAGGCAGTCAGGGCTCTTGGCCATAGGTTCTGCATACGAGGATGAGAGATTTTTCTGCAGTGTCCCTATTAATCTACAGAGCTTAAAGCTGGGTGCTACTGCTACTGTCTGCATTCAGCTACTTACATTAGAAGTTCAAATAACTTGCATTAAGAAATGTATAAATAAAGATAACATTGCTATAACTTCTAATTTAGATATTTTTTGCTGGAGCAGCTAATCTTGCAACTATTCTCACTTAAATGAAGAGAGATTTAAGTAAAATCTATATATACCTTTTCGTGAACTCTCAGGGACTCTAGGACTAAAAATACTTTAAATATGGTGACTTTGGTACACTTCCAAAATATTTATTAGGTATTTAATCTGATTTAAAGCTGTTTGGCTTTTGCTAGCTAGTTCCTTTTTAATATTCAGGATTTCAGGGATCTTGTTTTGTTTCTGGATGCTTCCTTAGTAGTCATTTTGAATGTACGACCCTGGAAAAAAGTGTTAGAACTAAATGAAACTATGCATTTTGTAAGATTTTTAAAAATGAAATTTTAAGTGCTTCAGTTTCTTAAAAATGTTATTCAAATTTTGCTGAAGACTCAATCATAGCAAATAAATAATAGTTCTTCCATCTCCCCATCACTAGAAAATATAAAATAAGTGAGACACTACTGGAACTAAGATCAGAATCTTTCTGATTATAGGTGATTGTTAGAGTGCCAGAAAATTTCACCAAAAGTTATATTTTGCTGTAAAAAACATGAATTCTTTGAAAGGCCCCTTTATTTTTTGAAAGGAAGAACTACCAACTTGTAATATTAAATACCTCACAGTACATCTTAATGGCATATGAATTCTGATTAAGAAAGTTTACAAGGCATCCTCACACGTGACACCACAAAAACGACAGGCAGGTGACTGAGATAAACTGCAGAATACTCTGTCATTTCTTCAAAGTGGGTTTTCACCTATTTTTTGCCATGAGGCTAATATGCCTTTTAGAATAATAATCACCTAAGTTTTCTGAAGTCTTCTAAAACCTGAGTTTCTATGGAAAGTGTAGGTTGTTCTTCTGTTCATTGCAGTATGTTTCATTTATAGTGCTATTTAATTAGCTCTTCTACTACCTAAATTCCCTGTTGGGTACAAGTTCACATCATCCAGAAATCTCAACAACCCATTGTCACCCACTTTTCACAGATCTTTTATTAAATGCATGTATTTTAGCCATTAATGTTTTCTTGGAGAATCTCAAATTAGCTGGCAGAAGAGGGACAACATCTTCATAATATTGCCACCTGACAATTCAGTCTCTGAAATAAATAAACAGAAAAGATGTAGACAGTCAAAAGGGTATAATAGTATCGAATCTGTAGAGGTGGGAACGGCTGTGAATAAAGCGACTTTCTCTGTATAATAGTCATGTTCTAAATTTGGTACTGTGAGTGGGAGAAAGCTACTGATGACTCTTACCATTCTTGAAAATGTAGGATTATATACTGCATGCACTTGTGTCACTGAAGCTTATTTGTTGAGGATTTATCATAAAACTGAAAGAAAAAAAGCCCTGCAGTGATTGCAAAAGCTAATACATCTGGAAAGGCAAGGCAAGGGAAGGAAAGGAAGGGTCAGAGAAAGGAGATAATGCAATATCTCCATTCTTCAGCTTTACTTTCTGGTTTTAACATAGAGAATTATGTTCTTCAATTCCAATACACACTGAAGTGCCCACTTTACAATTAACAAGTGCCAAACCATTCCCCTGACAAATACAAATTACTCTGCACAAACACTCTGAAGTTGGAAAACTCATATGGAGGTTGTGTGGGGGTGGTGAAGGAAAAAGAAAGACAAAAAAGAAATAAAGCTATGAGAGGTTTTCTAGGCAGCATTTTTTCTTAAGATCTCTAAACTTTTAAAGACTCCTTGTGAAAGGTGGTAGCTGTAAGAGGCAGTTCCCTCAGTGTGACAAACAGCTATATGTTGTAGGGATTTATACTTTTTTTTGGCCTTTCTTTTTTGGCCCTGTATTAGAGATAATTGTTTATTTACCCCATAGCAACCAGGAAAAAAAGAGAGATTAAGAACAAGCTACTTGCCTAAAGCAAAGCACCTTCTACTTTTTAGGTTGCTTGACTTACTTGTTCAGGTACATGACTCATGGTGTTTTAGAAGAACCTTGCAGTAAAATGGGCTATGGCATTGATTTGTCAGTAACATCCTTTTTTGCCTCCACCCCCTCCTCCTCCTTTTCCTGCAGAACATGTAGACACTGCGTTCTCCCGTTCTGGGCGAGAGCATGTGTCTCGACAGCCAATACTTGTGAATCCCCAACTACATAAAAAGGAAATACCCACTGAAGTGAATTCATTCCTATATAGGGTAAGATGTATTCTCTGTCATGTTATTCATTACTTCATCTGAGCCTAATAATGTTCTCAGGTTGATATGTTACTCATTACCAAGACACTAGTTTTTAACCAGGAGAGTATTTAAGAATGTACTATTAATACCAGAGAGGCATTAGGTGAACTAATTAATCATTCAAATTCTCATTTATTGGCTTAATTAATGGCTTCTTTCTGAACACTTGGAATACAGTCCAAATGTTACAAATATAGGTGTGCTGATGGAGTAAATTGCAATGATGAAGATCAGTCCATTTATAGTTGCCCTCACCACCACAGTATCTAGCCACTGAGCAGTCTGACACATCTGCAGTCACCAGGAGAGTGGCATTAATCTGCTTTCTCCTCTGCCCTGTCACAGCACTGGCACTGTTGTTCCCCACTAGCTGGTAATGGGATGGTTGCTGGGGGAGCGAGAGATAGCAGCTAACAAAGGAGACGTGGGTCCCTCACTACAGCGGTGGCAGGTCAGGACAGTATCTGTAACGTTGATGAGACCTCTGTGCCAGATGTGTCCCCGGTGCTCCAGGTAGCTCTGCTGCAGACATCTGGTCCTAGAAAGCGGCTCCTTTCACCAATCTGTGTCTGGGTGATGGAAAACTAATGGCCACTACCTGTTACGTGGACAGAAGGCCACATCCACCCTCAGTTGGAGTATTTATCGTCCCGAAGCCATTGCGAGGTCAGAAATCACTACTAGTCTATCACATGTGAAAGCTAAGCAACTTACTGAAGGTGACTTAAGTCACTCTAGCAGACTAGGGACTCTAGCCAGGGGCTGTATGTGTACTGCCAAAGGGCACAAAGACCCGGGGAGATCAATAGAGCAGCATGCCTTGAGTTTACTCTATGTAAAGCTTAGTACCCTCTAAAGTGCCTTGAGAACATACATAACATACAGCAGCTCTTGGTTTGGTTCTCCTTTGAGCCATATATGGTACACCAATGGTGTTATAATTACGTGATAGGAAGAGAGTCAGTTCAAAGCTCTTCAGAAAAGGCACAATTTTTATCAAAGTTGTAAGAGTGGAATTTTTGTATGAAAAAAACCCAACCTGTTCTTTGCCCTCCAAATGGCATGAGGGAGGACACATGGGAGTGCCCTGTTGGGATGGCAGAGCAAGCTAGGCACGGCAAAGCGGCACCCATACTTTCTGTTGGGAACTGTTCCTGGAACAAACTTTCTCCAGAATCAGACCTTGGCTTGTCTTAGAGGGAAAAAGCTGGTTCACTCCAAAACAGACTCAGGGCAAAACAACAGGCACAAAAATAGAAGGACTGTAAATCATGGAATTTCACATGCGGACACATGTACAATGATAAGTGTATTGACAAATAACGTTAATAAAAGGAGGGGCAAAGTATTTTTGTCTGATTTAAGAGTGCAATAAAACTGTTTAAGTTAGAAATAATGAGGATTAACAACTGAGTTCATAAATTGAGGTAGAATATAGGATTGTGTGCATGTATCTAAAAGTTGGCTCATATTTCCTTGCATCAAAGTCATGAAAAAAGACATCATCAGGCTTGAAACTCTACTGAGGTAAACATTGATGGGGGCCAGATCTGCTTATGAATGTTTAAAGTGTAATTTAAATTGTTCTGCTGTGACAATAGGAAATTGTCCACAGGACTATAGGACCATTCAAGATCAACTGGAGTAAAACCTTCTGAAATGCATAGTGTCAATACTGGGCTCTTGACACCAACTGTACCACTCTCAAATATATTACTATTGTGGTGTATCTCTTGTCAATGTAGAGAAAATTGGACATAGCTTGCCTGCTCATTGAGGTTGCAGCAGAAAAGTAGTAGTCTTGATTCTTCTTCTGAAAAAGAATTTTATCCCTTGAAATCAGTCAAATCAGGCTGGGGTGAAATTGGGATAATAGAGGAACAAACCAGATTCAAGGTTAAAAAAAAAGATAAAAGAGACTTTCATATTTTATAATAGTTACCCCTCAGATGAAAAATTTCTCAACTATGCCTTTGTGTGTGATCAAACCATTATTATCATATATAAGGGGAATATATTTAAAAGCAAACAGAAATAAAGTCTGAATTATTAACTATTTCTCTGTGAATCATAAATTATTTTAGTTACTAGTAAGCAATCATTTTCTATTTCAAAATAAATTGTTAACAACCTCATAAAACTATCATTGCAAATGCTGGATAAATAAATGCCTGGAAGGATGATCCGGGGAACTCCAGGCCTGTCAGTCTGACCTTGATGCCAGGGAATGTTATGGAGCAGATCATCTAGAGTGCCATTACATGGCATGTCCAGGACAACTAGGCGATCAGGCCCAGTCAGCATGGGTTTATAACAGGCAGTTCCTGCTTGACCAACCTGATCTCCTTCCATGACAAGGTGACCCACTTAGTAGGTGAGGGGAAGACTGTGGATGTTGTTTACCTAGATTTTAGTAAAGCCTTTGACACCATTTCCTACAGCACTCTCCTGGAGAAACTGTCTGCTCATGGCTTGGATGGGTGTACTCTTTGCTGGGTAAAAAACTGACTGTATGGCTGAGCCCAAAGAGTGGAGGTGAATGGAGTTAAATCCAGTTGGTGGCCGGTCACAAGCAGTGTTCCCCAAGGTTCAGTGTTGGGACCAGTTCTGTTCAATATCTTTATCAGTGATCTGGACGAGGGGATGGCGGGCACCCTCAGTAAGTTTGCAGATGATACCAAGCTGGGAGGGAGTGTTGATCTGCTTGATGGTAGGGAGGCTTTACAAAGGGATCCAGACAGGCTGGATCGATGGGCTGAGGCCAGTTGTATGAGGTTCAACAAGGCCAAGTGCCACGTCCTGCACTTGGGTCACAACAACCCCACTCAATGCTACAGGCTTGGGGAGGAGTGGCTGGAAAGCTGCCCGGCAGAGAAGGGCCTGGGGGTGCTGGTTGACAGCCGGCTGAATATGAGCCAGCAGTGTGCCCAGGTGGCCAAGAAGG
>JAVJGG010000017.1:9115561-9127520 GCA_035590195.1 Aviceda cuculoides | reverse complement strand
GAAGCTGCATGGAGGGAAGTTCAGATTGGACATTAGGAAAAGGTTCTTCACTGAGAAGGTGGTCAGTCACTGCAGCACGTTCTCCAGGGAAGTGATCATGACACCAAGCCTGTCAGAGTTCAAGGAGCATCTGCATGATGCTCTTAGTCATATGGTTTAGTTTTAGGCAGCCCTGCAAAAAGCAGGGAGTTGGGCTCGATGATCCTTATGGGTCCTTTCCAACTTGAGGTATTCTATGATTCTATGATTCTATGTATTTGGTTCATTAATTCCACATATTTTGGATTACTGCTGAGTGGGAGATCGTAGAGGGAAGAGGATGTATATTTGGCTGTGGGCACTCTTTTCATGACAACCTGAAAGAATATGTATACTTTGAATAACATTTAGTTTTAAACTATAACTTTTTCAGACATTAATGTCAGTTAAGGTTTTTTTTCTTTTTTCCACTAAAAGAAGTGAAATAATAGGAACCAAATTTTTTTAGGCCAACTGAGAGTGACATTTATATAAAATGATACTATAGCAGTAAGTAACAGCTTTGAAAAATTCACTGATGCATGTGGCAGGAACACATTGTAGAAGTACCAATAAAGACTCTTCCCCAGAATCTGTGTGTGATAATACTGTCCCGGGCAGTCCCAGGAGAACCTGGCAGGATGTTTCTAACAAATGAGGTTCCTCAAGTGAATGGCGGAAAACTCATGAGTTTTGATTGTGTTGTTTGCCTGAGTTTGTTAGACGGGTGTGAACAAATTGGTACAGATCCAGTTACTAACTGGCACGGCTGGGACTCACACAAAGAAACACATCAAAAAATATGGTTCCCTTTGCAAAGAGCTACTTAGGTCATAAAATGAACAGAACTTGTTTCAGCACAAAAGGTACAGGCGATACTAAACAAACTACAGTGCTTTACTTAGAGAGCAACACTTTCAAACTGTGAAGACTATTGGGAAAAATCAAAACATGCAAAAATATTGCAATTGGTTTATAAAAACATTCTATAAAGTCTATATTGTAATTGCACACAGAAGCCCATAGAAAAGTATAAAAACAAACTATAAATGAAACAGAACCCAAAAAGAAGGTGGAGGAAATGCAAACAGATTTACAATATTTTCACCATAATTGATGTTGGTTTTGTTAGCATTTTCAGGATCTGCTGCTTCAAATAGCCCGAACCACATCTAATATAAATAGTTGTAATCCGCAGCCCACAATCTCTGCCACCCTAACCTACTAACCACCTACTAACCTCTCAGTCAAGTGAGTCTTTGTATCAGTGATGCTGGGCAGAAATTCAGATCACTTATCTGAGATTATAGTTGTTCCAAGAACACATAATTACCCATATATGGCTGTTCAACTTCAAATGGACAGTTAAATCTTGCAACTTTCTTAATTGCTTTCTGTAAGCCTTTTATTTTCATGTGCAAAGGTATTCAGAAGGACCTCATTTTAAGGTCAAAAATTTGAATTTTCCAAATTTAAATTTCAAATTGCACAGCTATATTCATTGGTCACACTTGGTGCTTATTGCTAGCAAGCTGATGGTAAAACACTGGTCATATGTAGTATGATGGACTGGCCCATTAATTATCTCCTGAATTTCTTTGAAAACACCTGTAAGAAATTGTGTTGGATGTAATGGTGACCAAGCTTGAGTGCGAAAGGAAGAGCTCCTGTGAGGATTAAGGAGGCATAAGAACAGTAAGAATTAGGGGAGGACTTCAGTAAGAGAAACTTTCAAAAGTTTATAAATGCTCTTATGAGGGAAACAAAACAGTTCTTTTGAGTCTAGTCTTTCTCTGAATTGTACAGCTCTACAATGATTTGACAACAAAGTTTAAGTCTTCATTCCTGACATTTACAATTGTTCCCATTTCAGCTTCTTTGCTTGCTGTTTGTTCATGTTGAATACTAAAGTAACTGTTGGATAATTCTGAATTTTTAATAACCGGTATAGCACTAGATTTTAATGAAACTTAACAAAATAGAGGAAAAAAAAATCCTTTCTACTTGGCAGATTCTGGAAAAATCACAATGGCAGAAGTGTATCGGGGTATATTATAAGTCACATACATACACTGCAATAAAACACGTGATTTCAGCAGAGATTTACCTGATATTAGTGCTAGTAGTGTGGTAATAGTTGAAGACAGCATGTAGCCATATCATCAGTGCAATAGAGAGTTTACCAGATCTTTGACCTGCATCAGACAGGACTCTGTTAATGATTGGTACACTTAGGATGGAAATTAGAAGGCCTTTACACAGCAAAGCTCTGAGATTCTGAGCATCAGTAAAACTTCCTAGTTGTTAAAAGGAGCTCAGTTAGTTTATGGAACTCTCCAATATGTTGTCCTTTGAGCAGAGAGAACAACACTGTCTGCAGTGGTGACTTCTGCTCTTATGTTGCTGTATCTCACAGCTCAAATCATTTACAGAAAAATTCTCAAACCATTTTAAGACAAAAGAGTCATATTTTACTCTAGCGGAAGGCTAGCCTATTTTATATCAGTAGATTTTTATAAATAAGATGGTGAGGAAGGGAATATGTCAGCCAGGAGTGATAGAGTAGTGTAGTGGCAGTATCTTTGTTCAGTAATCAATAGCTGCCTTCTTCATAGGAAGGCATGTCCTACAAAGAGCAGCTAAGGACTTTGGCCTTGTCTAGTTTGGAGAAAAGGAGGCTGAGGGGTGACGTCATTGCTCTCTACAGCTTCCTGAGGGGCAGAAGTGGAGAGGGAGGTGCTGAGCTCTTCTCCCTGGGATCCAGTAATAGGACACATGGGAATGGTTCAAAGCTGCACCAGGGGAGGTTCAGGCTTGACATTAGGAGGCATTTCTTTACAAAGAGGGTGGTCAAACACTGGAACAGGCTTCCTAGAGAGGTGGTTGGTGCCCCAAGGTTGTCAGTGTTTAGGAGACATTTGGACCATGCCCTTAACAACATGCTTTAACTTTTGGTCAGCCCTGAAGTGGTCAGGCAGTTGGACTAGATGATCGTCATAGGTCCCTTCCAACTTAAATATGGTATTCTATTCTTGGGCCCTGTTTTGACCATCTGCAAAAAAGGGATAGTGCTACTGAATGCCTTTATACATTTTTTCAGGTTTAACACTAAAAATCATTAAAGACGACCCTTTGAAAGTTGTTATCACTCCACCAAGCAACATCCCATGAGAAGCAATGCACCAAGTCAGAGATACTGAAGGTTTTCCTTGACCGTTATGAACTGAGCACAGTTTTTCTCTTTTCATTTAATCTCACTTCCTGTCAGACGCAAGAAGGATGCCTTAGAAAGAATGAAAGATTAATAAATTAAAGATTAATATTTTAGGAAAACCTGTTTTAGTATTTTCAGACATTGATCAATTTTCTGTGTGAAGGCTTAGTTCAGTACAATAGATGAGCTTGAACTACAAGTCTGAAATCAGTAATACAGTGTAAGAATTCTTAGAAAGTCGTCTCCTCAGTGAGTCTGTCTTCGTGCCACTGAGATACCTGGTAAATTTCTCTTGACATCAACAATGTAATATTAGTTGTTTAGAAATATGGGGTGACATCAAAGAATTGATACTCTGTGTCCATGCTCCATGTTTACAGAAAGTAACCCAGTATTGAGAGGTTTCTGCTTCCAAATCATCACCAGAGCCTTCATAGAAGTGTACACTGGCTGATGAAGGTAAAAAAGAAGGTTAGAATATCTTTCAAACTAGTAATACTACTTTGGATAATTTAATACTGAATTTTCATAATTCCTGGTCCAGCCTCCTAAATCTTTAAATAGGAGTAATATAAATCTGCAATGAATACTTTTACAAGATACTAAAGCCAGATGCTTACAGACACTAGGCAAATTCTACATATGCCAGAACAGCCTCATAAAATTCCTCACAGACTAGCATGCTCTGGGATCTATTCCAAAAAATTGTCTTGTTTTGAAAAGTGCCATAACCTGAGTGGTTTCACAGTTTGAGTGCTGGGAATGAGGTAAAATACACACAAAGAGAAAGGAGTGTAGAATGCCATTATTCTGACATGTCTTTTTAAAAGAGACTTTCCGATTGATGCTTTTTTCCAATGGTGGCAAAAAGGAGAAAGAGAAATCCACACTAATGCATGCCAGAATGCTGATGATTCTTTGATTTTATTCTATATGTTTCATGATCACATTCTGTAAGTCCAAAATAAAACCCTGAAACAAGAAACATCTAATCCAGTAGCACTATCTGCTGCAGCATACACCTAAGGTCACAAATCCCTGCTGCCTCTCATTCATCTACTGTGAAATAGAGAGCCAAGATAACAGCATGAATGTCAGGATAGCCTATCACTGGTTTTAAACTCCTGATGATGCTTTTCTTGTGCTTTAACAAAAAGGCACCAATATTGTCACAAGAATTTACACTAGCAAGATAGGAGCAGACAAACCATTGTGGGTAGTGGCCAGCAGTGGGATCTGAATTCCCAATGGGAAGGACACAGAAGTCAGCAACACCAGTGGCTGCCCCAGAAAATGTTCAGCCTCACAACAGACTGCAGGGGCTTTTCAGGAATGGTTGTCACAAAACCCTCAAAATCCAGCTCACCAGCTATCCCTCTCCCTCAGTCTGAACTAGTTTGTATATATCTCGTTGCTCTTAACAAGACAGATTTGTGATTTTGAGATTCAGAAAGTTTGTCCATGTCTGCAGTAGCCACAGGTCCTTAAGTGGCAGAACTATGCACAGAAAACTGGAGAAATGAGCACCCTTAATTTATCTAACATCACTCTGCTCACACTCATTGGTGCCTACTCATACCTATGGTCATTATTCATTGAACACCCTTTGTCTTAATTATATTCAATAATTTGAGCAATGACTATGCTATAATCTGATGGAAATAAAATACTGTGTTCTCTCTCTGTACATTCCTAAAAGAAGGAAAATATCCATAAATACTGTAATACTGGAAATAGGTATAGACCTATTTAAAACATTCCATAGACACCCCTATCATGAAGTGTTGCTGGAAAGTAAGGTGAAGTGTTCTATTGTACAAAGAAATTATTTAAGTCATGATCAATAAATTACTTAGGAATTTAATTATTTTTAGACATAATTTCTCATAGATTATAAGAGCCTGTAAAGAGTTTGATGCTTGAAGTACCTCTCCTCCCAAATGCTTTCCTAAATGGTGGTCTCTATTACTTACACAGGACTACTTTGAGTTGCACTTAGAAATAAAGTTTTTACTGAGTGTTTCTGGAATGAAACGAAATTTGCAAACTGTTTTTAATGCACTACTAAAAATTCACTTTAATTTGATATTTACATTATTTGCTCTATAGTGGGAAATAAACTTTTTGTTTTACTGGCTTGAAAAAAAACCCAACCAAATAAAAAAATTCATACTTCTTTCTTACCATCTGAATGTTCTCAGTGTTCCTGAGAAACACATTTTGTTTATGTGTAGGATCTAACTGGGCTGAGTTACAGAGCAAGGATATGAGAGTTAAGGGGAAATAGTCAGAAATGTGGAAAGTTCACATAGAAGGGTCCTTTTAAATTTGATAGAAATACTCTTTAGGCCTACATAACATGCTGTTATGTTGTTAAATGATAGGCAAATCTGTCATCAGATATTCAGTCTATGCCTTGGCTTTGACAAACATCCTTTATGCTGTTTTGCTGAGAGAAACAATCCTAAAATCAGCTGTCTGACATGTCATGTTCAGTCCACCAAAGTACCAAATCTCATTTTAGGCTCTTTCTACACTAATGGAGACAGCGGAGAAACATAGGCACACCCATGACAATTATTCCCTAGAACAATTAATTTCACCTGCCTATTTTAGAAAGGGATAAAACTACTTCTGGGAATCCAGCTTTCCTCAACAGATTATAGACAAAGTAAAATAAATTCCTTAGCACTAAGATTTAATTGTTAGATAGTTAAGTGGGAGTGATCCTCTACTCTAAACCCATACAGATTATGGCATTACAAAAGAGATTTATTGAAAGTCTAGAATGCAAGCACTGTACTCCCAGTAACATCCCTTTACCATCTGTCATTTCTTAATCAGTACTTAATAAGCCATGGGCCTCAGTTAAGGTTATTAAGACAAAAGAAGGGATGAAAATAAATAAAGGAAAATTGCAAGTGGGCTTGGTAGGCAACGAGTCATTTAGCCTGTGGTCAGTGGACCACATGAGTTTGCAAAGCATCTGGAAATACTCTACAAAATAATTACAAAAACCAACATGCCTGCAGACATTGTCAGGAGCCAGTCCTTGATGGCGGATGTAATTCATTCTGTTACTGCACATTAGCAGAGCAACTGCAGATTATTAAACAGTGGCAATAAGGTGGTCCATGCCTGGAGGTTTGCTGTTTCTTCAGATAAAAAAAAAAAAAAAAATAACCCCCCAGTATTCAAAACAGCAGCTGTCCGTGTAACAAGAGCTGTCTTTAAAAGAGTGACTGTATTGGGAGGCCTCAGAGTTAGAAGCACCATGAAAGATGAATTATCTTCTCAATTGTAACAATCATTTCTAAGCTCATGTTGAGGAGTGATTTGGGGCAGTGGACACATTACCTCTACAGTTCTTGAGCTTGTGCTATTATGGGCCATATTTTTGATTCCAGGGTTTTCATTTTGGATCGTTCTTTGAACAACATGCTTATTTTTAAAATGCTGTAATCAATCCTACATTGTTATCTTTTTCTTAAAGTGATTGTTGTAATCATATTACTGTTTAATCACATTAGCATTTAAAAGCTCCCAAACTACATTCTTGAATTAGCATCTTCTTGGGTTTTATTCAAATTTTAGCAGGTATCACAAAAGTAGATAAGTAAATGGTAATATTATTGTGAAAATGTAAAACTGAGTGCAAGAAAGGACTACAGACTGCCAGAAGAAGGGCTTAAGAAGCCTTCAGTTCAAAAGGGTATATCTGCTTTCCCGCATAAGAAAACTGAAATAGGAATAGAGATCAGAAACTTTTAAACCATTTCACATTGATTTATTCCTTATTCACAGTAGTGTGTATTTCCCTTTGAAGTAGAAACACGCATAGAAACATAGAAACATGCACAGTTTATTCATTAGCTTCTCAAATAACGACTCGTGTTTGCAAAACATGATAGACTGATGCTTTGCCTTTCTTTCAAAAGGCACAACAATTCTTTCAACATCCTATAAATTAGTGTGGTTTAAAAGACTTTTTTTTAGGACAGATGATAAAAGAATTAAATCTGTTATTTTTTTCAAGTTTAAAGTAAATTACAATAAAAAGTACCATCTAGCTGGGCTGATCCTCTGTGTGGGAACTCTACCTTTATTGATGGTGATGTAAAAAAAAGTATCCTGGAAGTTTGGGCTTTTGTCAAAGAAGATGAATGTGTGTTCGTTTACATATTTCAGATTGTTTTACAGTGGACATTGATAATGTTATGGTTTTTTCTTCCTCAACAGGAAAATGTTAAATTTATTTTCCCCAATTGCAGAAAATAGATCAAATTAAAGAATCTAAGATGTGGGGTATTTGCTCTACACCATAAGACAAAGTTCAAACTATGTTCTCTAACTATTTTATAAACCATCAGTTTATCTTCTCCATTCAGAAATCACCCTTCCCTTTCTTATACATGGTGAGATTGTAAGGTAAAGTGTACCCGATTAAGCCTGATGTTGAAGTTAAGAAAGATGTCTGAGGCAATTTAGCAGCTAACCACTGCAAAGAAAAAGACCTCGCATCCCTCCTCCCTTACTGCGCTCCTCTCTTGTATAGCCACATCTGTGTGGTTTTACTTTTCCTGAAGCAGTATATCTGGTACTCATTAGGTATCTTTCTGTGCCAGTTCAACTTACTGCTCCTGCATCAAGTAATCCAGTAAAAAAATTAAGACATTTTTTGCCAGATGGGTTGAATTGCCTCACAGAAGGTTCCAGCTGACACAAGAGTGGCACAGGGTAAGAAACAGGTATGTGCAATTTGTTCTATTTTAGAAAAGTTTCATGCGAATGTGCTTCCCTTTTACTTGGAGTATTTGGAGTATACTGTGAAAATACATGTGATCCCATACAGCAGTTTAGCTATCAGGTGTTTTATTGTGTTGAAATAAAAAACCCCAAAAGATTCAATTACTAAATTTGTAAACTATTTTCCTTAATCTTAAATTATATTTTGAAAATCTGGAGTCTTTTTTACCTAAACATTTATTTATTAATTATTTACACATTTCTTTATAAATTAAATTCATCTAAACAAAAGAAACTGTTCCTGTGACATGGTTGTTATTACAAACAGTATCTAGTGAGGGTTAATCTAAGTAACTTGTTGATCGTAAGTCCTATCACTTTCAGCAGCATCATTATAGAAAGACATTTGCATGGTTTATTGATATGTGAATATTTGTGGTCCTTAGTTATTTGTGGATGGCTTTCCTGCAGATAGCTGTCTTGCTTTCCATGGAATTGGCTGAGCAAATGCTCTCAAGTGATATTATAGTTTGCATATTCAAGTTGAATATCTGAGAAAATGTACTTTCTGCAAGTTTCAAAGTCCCCTTTTGCTTGCTGCTGAAACAGCATTTATGAGCAAAATATACTCATTTGGGCATGAGCAAAGTGGCTTGTTTTGACTAGTTGTGGTGCACATAAAAATGGACAGAATTCAGTCTTACGGCACATCAAATAACAGTTTAGCAAGTGACAAAACTATCCTGAGATTTGTTGAGATTTCATATTTACGATCATATGCTGAAGGTGGAGGTTAGCTGCAAACTGTATAATGACCAGTTGCAAGCACCACGTTGTATTGTTATTGCTTAACTTTCTTGCCATGAGTCACTGTGAGGCAAGACAATTAAAAAAGGAGAGAAGGAGGCAGAGAGGGGTGAGGAGAGGGAGGGAGGAAGGAAGGAAGGAAAGAAGGAAGGAAGGAAGCGAGGAAGCAAGGAAGGAAGGAATGATGGCAGAAAGGACAGCAGGAAAAAAAAGGACAGAAAGGAAGAATGGAAGGAAAAGAAGGAAGGAAGAAAGAAAGAAAAAGAGAAAGTGGAGAAATTAATGGAAGGAAGGGGCAAAATATGTTTCAATACTAACAAGAAAAGGCAGACTATCAAGGAATTATTTACAAGAAACCCAGCAACACATCACCTAGAAAGAAAGTGTTTGCTAGAGCCTTAAGCTGAAGTATTATCAAGGTAATGGAATAAGCAAGAATTTTCTTTGCAAGGGATTAAAAAAAAAAAGTGTTTGCAGGAAACAGAGTCCTCTTTCTTTCCACCCAGAAAAATCACAAACAAGCAAGCAAAAATCAGTGACTGAGATAATGAGAATGCTGAAATTCAAAGAGGAGGACAGGACCTATAGCCCAGCTAAAATGGAGAATACTAGATACCACTGTAGACAGCAAGGCAGAGATTGTGGTTATTTATGCTGCCCACACGGAGCGCACAAAGCTGCGGTGATCAAAGTATGAGGAGGTAATACTTAAGGAGATGCCTGGCTGCGTTTTCAAAGCAGCTATACTTTCTGGATTTGTTGACATTCATTACTCATAGGGAAGAGGTCAGTGTTTGATGATTAATAGTGACTGCTGATGAGGAAGCTATATTATTCCATGAAGGTAGAGAAGAGTCGTTACCAGACCAGCATAGACTAGAGTAGAAATGAAGGACACTACTTCTGTTTCACTGCCAGAGAAAGCATATAAGCAGACACTGTTCAGGAGCAAGTAGGAAAGCCCTGGAATTTAAAAACCAGCTAGTGCCCATTCCTTGCCAAAGGGTGAAGCAGCCTATTTAGAGTTCTAGAGCTTATTTCTTTAGGGCTATTTATTGTCTTCTGAACAGAGTTTCAGAGACAATGTTGGTGTGAATGGTTTTCAGCTAACCCTCTTCTATGGCAAATTTCCTGTGTTGATGAAATTTCCTGTGTGTTGATGAAATTTCCTGTGTGTATGACTTTTCACAGCAATCCCCAGGGCAAATTCATCTCAGAAGTCAGGGGAAGAGATAGGAAGGACTAGACTTTCTAAAGTTTTCCCAAAACATCTGTTTTGACAGACTTTGGCAATACAGCAATAATACTCATTGAGTAGTCTTCAGAATATTTTGCTTACAAGAGCTCTCTACTTGTCAAAATATTTTTCCTTTTCAAATCCAATCAAAACCACAAATCAGACTCTTATGTTTGTACCAGATCTTTAACAAATGCATTTATGGCTTATAGGAGTCCTTCAGACTAGACATTCCTAATAGATTATCACAATGCTTTCCTTTTTATTTTCTAAAAATACTCCCACAGAAACAAAAAAATGTTTTCTGTCCATTTATTTCAATAAGCTTACAACAACAAAACCAAATAATCACACTGGTTTCAACAGAGTAGTGATGTGATGTGACTGTCTATAAATAAATAAAGCTCCTTCAAATTGAGTTATTTCCTAGCAGTTTAAAATAGCTGCTATCTGGTATGTCTCTCAATAATGTAACCAAAATCTCTGAACTAGACTTTACTTGCTATAATATTTATAACAAGGCCCTGAGGAAGGTTCTGGAGTATTTCAGGATACCAAGCGGAAAGATGGACTTTTCAGAATCATTTGAAACATCAAAAGAAGAAGAAGATCAATGTTTTGCATAATTGAAACCCCATACAGCATGGTTTGTACCAACTTATTTTAATGCTAGTCAATATCTGAGCAGCATAGGTTTGAATGAGCAAGTAAGAAAAGTAGGTTTAGGAAGAAATATCAATAAAGCAACACATGTAAGTCTTCTGTGAAACTAAAACATAAGCAGCAGAACCTAAGGCAAAATAATGAGTTTCGTTCAAATACACTATGCTTATTAAAAAAGAGCGAGGGTTGCTATCTCAGAACTGCCTCTGTTATGAACTTTGCAGCCTCAGCAGAACATAAAATGAAGAAATGTTCTACATTTTAATACTACTGCATTCATTACATGGCCTGCAGGGTGCATTGTGATCATCTTATCTGACCTCCTGCACAGCACAAGCAACAAGACTTCACTGAGTTCAATCTTGTTTGAAATAGAGAATATGGAATTTTTACTTCCATGAGACTATGATTTTATAACAGACATTCAAAAAGTTCTATGATGCAATTTGTGGAAAGAGAGGAGTCATGAGCATACAGGCAACTGTCACTAGGCATATCTAGAGCTGTCATTTTTCTTAAGCCTGCACAGAGAGGCATCACACACTTCTTCCGAGTCCTGGCTGTGCTCTGGACTCTCATCATCATTTTTTTATACAGCTAAGGGAGATTTCTGGGCAGAAACTGCAAGAAAGTCAATATGGCCTTCATTACGTGGCATTTATATACCTAAAATTATGGTTTGGATTTTCATACGGATCATGCTTTTTAAAATGCATTTAAAGTTCATCTTTTCCATAAGAACCAAGGCAGGTAATTCCACTTCCTTTCATACCTCACCAAAAGGTATGTAAGATAGTTAAAACAGTGCTTATTAAAGTAATCAAGAGACAGTTTATTTTATATACAGGTTTACAGCTAGTGAAAGAATTACCTTTATCTTCTATAAAGCATACAAACTATTAAAACAAAATTTTCCATGCTGTTCCAGAAATACAGAGCAATAATGTTAGCTATCAGGAACTATGACTTACATACTTGTTGAGACTCACATATCTGCATCTATTCAGTCCTCACAATTGTTCCAAAATTTAGTGAAACCAATTTTTCAAAATGCTGTTATTAACTAATAAATAAATAGATTCCTGAGTTTCTAGATGAGTGCAAGTTTTGGTATTGCTTTATCAAAGGAAAGTCACCCCTTCTAGAGTAAAACTTTCTCCATTTCCTTCTTGTCTCTTCTGATACTGTGACTTGACTAGCTCTCAGAGGGAAAAGTTGGACACATTTTCTTACAGGGACTTTTCTTTAAATTTGCTCTAGTTAAGCTTCCCCGC
>JAVJGG010000017.1:9076526-9099041 GCA_035590195.1 Aviceda cuculoides | reverse complement strand
ATAGTAAAGGTGACAATTTAATCATAAATAGGACCTTTGTGATCATCTAAAAAGAATGTGATCAAGCCTTTTCTGCTTCTTTTCCCAGTTACGAAGTAAGGTATATTTATGGCACCATTAATAAACCGAGTAATAATTTGGATGCTTTTTTCAGCAAATGATTCTTTTATCTTTTGAACTAACTATCAAAACTATTAAAATTTCTTTTCCAAGCTTCTCTCCCAATATAGATGTGGCTCAGATGGAAATATTAAATCACTAATGCCCAATAATATAAAATAATTTAATTAGCATATATTAAAATATTAAAAGTATAAACAGTCATTCATATTAGAGCTATTATTGGCTGATATTATTCGAAGTCAAATAAATTTTTCCATGCTCATGAATTTATTGCCTTTCACTCTTTTGGCCAGCAATAATGACAATGCATTGAACACACAGTAGTGAGAAGAGCTTCTAAACCCCTGATTAACTCTGCACAAAGCACTGGTCTGTGTACAGTCACCGATGACAGAACTTGGTCTGTCCAGATCCAAAACCTGCATTGTGAATAAGCCTAACTCTGCATGTGTTCAACATAATTAGAAATGTCTTTGCACTGAGAGTCATTCCCATCAGTCACTGAGTAGTGAGGTGGACTAGTCAGCATTTACCTGTAAAAATGTGCTGATTTTGCCAGTCTTGTGGTAGAGCTGATGAACCTTTACTTCTGGAACACAGAGTATACATCTTGAAATACTACTTTGATGTAGCTGGGCAAAAGACCCCTGGCAATGGATCACCTCCATGCCCTTTGCCTTCACCTTGTGGTAACTGAAGTCAGCAAACAACCAATCCGTATTTTTGTAAATTGGCAAATATTTCCAATAGCATCGAGTCAACACTTCTAATGATGACAATTATAAGACAAGCCAAGCTGTGGCTGTGAGTTGTCATTGCTCCTTCTTTCTTATAATGAATCCTCAAGCTGCTTCTGCACTGAAAACTTACTTTAGCCCTTTCTTCTTAGAACAATATCCACAACAGGGTTGTCCTGGCCAAGACAGCTAAGATGGAGACCTACTGTACAATGGAGCCTTAGATACATACAAAAATTTCACTGTTTGAAGTGGAAAATGCACCTGTCTATCTTCAAAGGCAAAATCAACAAGGTCAGATTCACATTCTTTTCACATTAACCTTCTCTTTCACTGAGTGTCACTGAGCTTCCAGCACATTATAGATCATAGGACTGTAAGGTGTGCCTTTGAAGTAGTCTCTGGCTCCTCTAGCTTGTCATGGGACCTACATAAAAAATGCAGTTTCCCAACTTTGCTTTCCTCTGAAATCCTAGAATTCATGTCTCATCGTTGTGGTTCCATACTTTGTAAAAGTAAAAAGCCCAACAGGCTACTCTTAGTCAAATTTAATAAATAATTATCAAGTGAATGTTTATTTATTCCAACCAAAACACCACAAGTCATTGCAATATACAGTACCTGAAATCTCCGTAACAGAACAATACTTACTAATGGGCAAAACATTAGAAAATAAAAGTTTTTTAAAAAAAGAAACAAGAAGATAAACTTTTATTAATATGAGCAGACACAACAAGCAAAAGAATTCTGTATATATATATAAAAATACTTCTATCCTGGGCTGCCCTAGCAGTGATAGAGAAATACAATATTACAGATAGATGGGACAGTTTGAGAGAGTTCAAACTGACTTAGATATTTTTGATACCATGAGTTGAGTTAAGATCCAAAGTAATTTGGGCAGTTTTGAAAAATGTACCTATTTACAGAAGGACTTTGAGAATTGGCTGATGATTCAGTTTTCTTTACTTGTAAGTTTATAGTTTAAGATACCTTATGGAAATCTCCAGAAAGCTCTGAACACATTTCTTTGAAGCCAGGCCTTCTTGTGAAGTTTTATGTTCACAAATGAGTAGTGTCATCAAAACCACTAGTCACTGTTCTAAACCACTGACTATAAAGGTAAGTATTATCTATCCCTTATTCACTCCCTGCTCCCACATTGACACCAAGGAAACTGAACGAAGAAAACTGATGCTTTGCTATCTTTTGAGCCAAGAGAAGTAAAAACAGATGAGAATGTGCATCTAAATTCTCCTTACTCCTATTTCCTACATGCTTAAAATATCCAAAACAAATAACAAAAAATTTTAAAAAAAAAAAAAAAAAAAAAAAGCAGCTTGGTTTTAAAGAGTGGAAATATGTTATATTTCTTATATATAAACAAATTATAGACTTACTCTATAGTGTCAAAATAATGAAAAAAAATTATTTGCAAAATAAAACAACACCTAATGGAAAGAAAAGTTGATGAGTGGAGTGGGAAGAAGGCTCTGATTTTTGCACGGCACATGCACTCGAGCCCTTACTTCACTGCTGACAGCAAAGAGTTTGCTTTGGCATGCAACACCAGCACTGAATGTTCAACATTAAGCACTCTGCCATGACAAAATACCAAAGCTCTTTAAAAGTCTTTTATCAAAACATTTACATCTATATTTAAATTTGAAAGCTTAATTCTTGGGCCTTACGATTTAAAAAAATTTTGGATTAAATTTGCTTGATGCCAATTGTTACTCAAGCAGATTTTGGTACTATGGGCATGGGAATTCCTTGCTTTCTAGGTGATCCTTTAAAATACTTAAAAATGTTAAAATTTAAGGCTGTAAATACATAAGAAGCAGGATCAGAGGAATCTTAGTTTATCAGATACAACTCCTTTATGTTAAAGGCTGCTGCAATTTATAATGCGTTTCATAAAATGAACAATGTTCTACAGAAGGCTCAATAAGGCTAACTATTCCCAGTCTCTACCAGGAACATTGTTCTGATACAGTTTATATTACAATAGCTATGCATTGGTGTAGCTATTTTGAAATGAGGCTTGATAGTTGCCCTGTAATAGACTTTCTTTTCTTGCTTTGCTCATTCTCTGCACTTTCTAATTGATAAACTGTCTCCTTACGGGAAGTATTTCCATAGGCTTTGCTTAAGGTCTCGAGCAAAGGAACGTGTTCACTAATCAGGTCCTTGGAAGCAGATTTAGAACACTAATTACAAGCAGCTGGACCCTCTAACCACTTATAGTTATGATTACACAGCAAGTTAGACAAGCAGCTTTCTATCCGATTCCTGTTAAAGATTAACCAGGACCTATTGACTTCCTGATAGCTGACTTATCTCTGTCATGATAATTTACAGTGGAGATCTTTTACAGTAAACTTTTCTCTTAAGCAAAAGTGTCCTATATGCATACTTTGCAAGTTCCTCAATATTTGTTACATAATCCTATACAAGGAAATTAGAGTTTATCAATCCATTTCCACTACTTTCAGTGACAGATCAATGAAACAAAAAGCAAGCTAATATTTTTAAGTATTTCTTTAATATCCTTTTTGGGCTTGATGGAATGGAAGATGATTTTATTATTCCTTTATACAAGAAGCATAGAGATCAATGTGGATTACTAAAATTTGATAATTCCTAATTATACGACTTTGAGTTTATACTGAATTTTGTCCCATTTTTGTTGATATGACTAAACATTACATACAGTTTATTTGACAATGTAATAGTCTTGTTGAATTAAGTTCCCCAGAAGAAATAAAATACTTGGTATGAAGACAAGTTTTGCAGAAGGTTTATGATTTTTTCCTTCATCTTAGAAGAGCCCTTATAAAGGCAATTAGTCTTTTTGCTGTTAAGTAGTTTGCATATTAGTTAGATTCAATAATTGAAATGAGTCTTTTGTAATAAAAAGTGACCCTCATTTGCAGCTTATACAGTACAAGTCGCACTGATTGTCCTTTCCTACTAATTCCTTTCCTATGAGACGGTTTTTAAGACTCTGATGTTAGATACAGTTCAGAAAGATCTGATTTTTTTACCACATTATTGAAAAAATAAAGGCGTAAGAGGCTTTTTATATATTTTACTAGTCTTTTTCATCTAAAAAAAAAATCACAGGAAATAAAAGTTTCTTAGATTTTTACTTATACTGTAGCTCTTACATTTTTCAGCAGCCATTTTACAGTGTCCACCAGAATTGACCATGGCAGTCCAGCCATGAGCTCACGAACATTAACCTGATGTAGACACAGGATTTAAATACATGAACTTTTGGATAAATTGGCCTCATCCCTTATTCTTCACCCACTATCTTCTGTCTATCTGGGTTAAATCCAAGTGCATTTCAAGCATGTGGATCACTGACAGTGAGTGACAGTCTGGAGGTGCAAGAAAATTGTTTCTTATGCTACCACTCAGAGAACAGCAGGGCAGGTAGGTCACAGCTGCATCGATGCTTAAAAGCAATGAAACTGCTCACTGAGAAGGCAGAGAGCAGCCTGGAAAGCTTAGGGCTCAGTGTGTTCTTGACATTTCTGCAGGGAAGTGGGGTGCCAGGTATGGTTTCATTTACAAAGGCAGAACACTTACATCAGTCCTAACCTAATGATTGTTGCAAATTATCTCCTCCTATCCAGTTAAAAATTTCTCTTATGCTGCACAAGCTGAGCATTTCTGATTTCTGAGAAATTTTCCTCACCACCAGTTGTTGTTCTACAGACAATAGGAACCCATCAGTCTTTATCCAGATCATTCTGTATGTTCAGCTGAACTGCTGGACCAACAGATCTATAGAAATGTGCATTTCCCTCTATGCATAATGAATATATGTACACATATAAGTCTAAATCCTCCTTATTTTGAAGTAGGAAGCAACAAACATAAAACACAAGAATAATTTGTAAATAGAATACACACAGATTTCCTGGTATTTTCTTCATGGCTTCCTGCATTCCTGTGCCACCATGAGACAGTGTTTTAAAAGAGAAGGATATTTCTCTTTATTGCCAAAGTATTGCTCTCCTGAACAGGGGACTGTAGTACCCAGTCCTGAGTCAGTGCATCCTTGACAGGAGGATGGAAGAAAGAGATAAACCAGATCCTTTTTCCTCAGCAAGGGCTACAGCACCTTGGCTATTTCCTTAGTGAGAATTCTTCTGTCACCCTGGCACTGCATGAGGTATCCAGTCCTGCCAACGCAGTGTGGGTACACAGAATATGTGCTTACCAGAGCAGGTCCCAGACACTGTTTTCTAGATTTTATTCAGGCTTCTTTAAGATGACAGCTTTGGGTTTCAAAATCTCAATTTGCATAAATGCATGAAGTTAGAACTATCCCTGATATTTCACTTGTAAAAAAACTTACACACATACTTCCCTGGAAATATATTGCCTGTGTCATAGCTGTGTAATACCCATATACGCAATCTTTGCTTACAATGTGTAAACTATTTCAGTTCAGTCCATAAGCAGTTGTATTTGGAAAACCACAGCACTTATTCAAGTTAGGCAATATTTTTTAAGCAAAAAGATACATTTTGTAAGAAATATAGAATTTTATTTCAATCATTTTTTTCCAGTTTCCTTGAAACCCTTACAGATTCTGTTCTAGTTAGTCAGGGGCACTATGTACAGCAATTTCAGTAGAAAGAGGAAAAAAATAGTTATGCCTACAATATACCTGCTTCTACTTCTGTTGCAATAAGTAGGAGCTTGCTTTCTTTTTCACTTGCCTAGGAGCATATAAAGTATGCTGGTTTTCAACATCTGTGCACCTTGCTCCTGTAGGAATTGTACTACGATAAACATTCACAATGTCATTAAAACATACATGTAAGTCTTATAGCATTTTATCAAAATCAGTGCTCTGTGGCTTCCTGTAATGTTTCTTATTTAAAGAGAACTAAGCAAACTGAAATAAGAACTTAAATAAAAGTTGGAGGGGCAAAGAGAAGTATGAAAGAGGAACTCTTCAGAAGAATGTAACAGGTCAGGTTCTGTCAGGTATTTTCTGTTTGTGTTAGGTTTGTACACAAAGCAAGCAGATATAAACTATATAATACAATAGTAATTGGTATGGCCTAGTAGTGAGGATAAATTGGATCATTTACTCTTAATTAAACAAATTTGAAATACTCCCTCAAAGCAGCTTTCAACAAAAACAAGTTTTCAAAGCAACTTCAATTTTTATATGCAATAATTTGACTAAAATAGGGCTTTTTGTGCAAAGATGCTTGTCTCATTTTGATAGAAGTAATTCGCATTTTCAGTTTCTGTTCATCCACCTCTCTGTCTGAAAAGAGTGAAACAACTTATTTCAATGGTTTTCATTTTTCAACTCCTCAGGAAATGGGAAAAGTTAAAAAGGTCGAAGTTCTTTTTGGTCACTGGAAAAAAGTATTCTTAAAAGAATAGACAGATTAATTATTTCAAAGCTTACACTTCTATAAGTAAAGACTTTCTCTGTATTTCCATTTGCTTTATCAGAATTATTCAAAGTTCAAAAATAAGCCATTGCAAAATTAGTCTCATCTATCTTATATGTTATAACAGTTTAATTAATTGATGCATTATAGAATCACTCCCTTGCACTTTATTTTTCCTGAAATAGTTGTTCAAGATAAAGAGTTGTAATCGAAAGACTTGCCTACATCAGCTTTCGCTTAGGCTGTACAGAAATGCCTGTCACTGGAATGTTCTTTTAGCCTGTGAGTGAGCCCACTCTGGTTTTCCTGCTCTTAAATTTATTAACTTCTGGAGGCAAACACTGGCATGAAAAGTGATTAGAGGATTGAGCCCATTCTTTTTCTCTGTGGCACTTCAGGGGTGAATCCCAACTCTTCTGACTGTTCTACTGACACTTTATTGGCCTTTAGCTGCCTCATTGCAAAGCGGTTCCTCTGGATAGCACAGACCATCATCTCACCCTCATCAAAATACAGCAGCTTTAGCCAGGATGAGGATCGGGACCTGTGTTTCACAAACCCCTGAAGTTCTACGTTTAAAATACAAAAGGATATGCAGAGATGGAGCCTTTCCTCAGGCCCCAGGCCCTACACCACTGCCAGCCTGGTCACGGTTGCCACAGCTGCTGGGCCACACCAGGGCAAGCCAGAAGGAGCTGAGACTCCATCTCTCCAGGAAATTGGGCTGGATTATTTTCAAACAATATTTTTAAAATACTTTAGAACAGCCAGCGTATTGCTAGGGATAATGGTATTTGTCTGGATACCTCTGCTGTCTGTTCAGACAAGTGTTTGGATTCAGCCAGCTGTCCCTTTTGGCCAAGAGGCTCCCTACCTGCCAGGCCTCTGTCACAGAAATCCTGAAATGACTTCTCCCCTCTTAATCAGGTTACTCAAACAGTGTGCTTTACCCTTTTCTTCCCTACGTGGCCTTCAAATCCTGCTCCCCTGACTTTTCCCATTTATAGCACAGACTGTTGCTGGCTGACAGCAGCATTGCCAGCTGACGGTCGTTCGGCTATTCCTCCTCCCTTCTCATGTCCCTCCTCACATCTTTTCCCACCTCTGAGCTGTCACCACCTTTCCCTAAGCTATGCCAGGGAGAAGAGGAGCAAATTAATTGTGTCATTTTCCCATAACATCTTTCTACCATCATAACCCTGGAAATGTTAACTTCTTGCAATTACAGAGAGTTTGCATGGGTGTAACTTCATTTATTTAAACAGACCTACATCTGATTGACACGCGCAAGTATGTGAGGAGCATCTTGGCCTACATCTTTGTCATTGTGAGTTATTTCAAATGTAAGAACATTATTTACTACTTCAATTAAATAAGGATAAACATAAATAGACACATACTACTGCTGTCACTTCTCCCCAGAAATAGTCTTGGCTTGTTGCAGGTTGGTTTGGTCGAGGTTTGGGGGGCAATATGGACGTAGCTTTTTACTGAATGAAAATATTTTGACTACTTAAGTTTTAAATTTGCTATAAAAATTCAGTTACAGGTTATTTCTCAAACAATAGCATGAAACTTTTGTTTTGCTAGAAAACTCCTCCTTTTCAAATCTGACCTGTGGAACAGTGAAGGATTTTTCCTGGTGCTTGCCGTGTTTGTGACGGATTCATTCAGTCCTGAAGACTCTCTGAGACTGTGGAGTTCATTTGTTCCTTTGTTGTATTCAAAATCCTGCTAAATGTAAAAGGAAACACACGTTATATGCAAAGCCTGAAATTTATTGCTAAGTGTAGATTAAAACTTCACAGTCAAACCAAAGAATTATTATTAGTCTAGATCTGATTTAACAGAAAGGGCAAGAAAAAAGAAATAAGAAAAATAATTTCCCTATAGGAAAAGTCTCAATAACAACAATGCAATTAAAATTGTTATACTCAGGGTTCCTAATATCTGCACCTTGCTCTAGTGTTACACCACCTCACATCCCATGGTTATTAGTTTCAGACCGGGGTGGTTGGGGGCTTTACAGTATCCCTAGTCCTTCACCAGGAGAAGAATGACTTTGATACTGATGGTTTCCTTCTCCATACTCTAGGGTCCACTTGCATACTTTTGTGTACTTCCTGACCCTTTTTACACGTTGTTCATTCTGCACTGATCTAAAATGATAGATTAAACCTCAATTTACTATATACAGAGTGTGAGTTATCCTGGATATGTGCTCTTACAGCTGGTTTTGTTCAACTCCCTAGGTTGGCATTTCTGCAGCTGACCACTAGTGAGCTGTTCATAGGCTTGGGGATGCAGGATCCTCCTGTGCCCGACTGTTAACATCCTATGCCATGTCTGCCCCACACCGCGCTCTGTGCCTGTGTCCCTGTTTTCAACACCTTGCTCTCATCCCATCCCTATCCTCTACTCTGCATCATGACACCACACCAATATTTCATTCTACACAAAAAAGCTACTTCCTACTAGTATTAGTTTTAAAATTATGATATGGTTATACACCTCAGTTATAAAAAACTATGCAAGAGTAAAACAAATTAGGTGATAACAAATTTTCATTATTATAAAACTGCTCTTACTAATAAAAAAAGTAAAACAAAACTTCAGGCAGGCCAAGAAAAGCCTAGACAATAAGTCTAAGAAGTCCTAGTTCTGAGGCTTTACAAAATTAGTAAAAGCCACATCAATCTTGCAAACAGCTTTCTGTCAGGAAAAAATACAAAATGAAATATTCCCTATCAGTTTTAAAGTTTGCCAAGCAATGCAGTATAGCACAGCTGCCTAAAATACCTCTTGAGCAATGGTCTATCTTAACAGAGACCAAATAATGTATATTATTAATAATCAGGAAGAACTAACTACAAGTGTTAACTTGATACAGTACCAAATATATTGGTTGTATCCTGGTTTTATCTCATATATTTAAAAAAAATAAAAATACAACCCAGAAAGGTATTCCATTTAAATAAAATATGACCATTTCATTGTTACCTATTTTGAAAATTTTTCTTGGAGTAACAAACCTGAACAATCTGCATCAAATAATCATATAACACGTAATTGGACATATTTTGGTATACTATATCAACTTAATATTTCTTGTTAGCTGTTTTCTGTTGGTTTTCAATTCTCCATGTTTCTTTTGAATATGTAATTAAGTACTTAACTACTGAGCATTAGATAAATATAAGCTTATAGATTCACTGACTCATTTTAATAAAATAATGGTTTGTTAAGATGTTTGAGGTTTTTTACACAAAGATAAATTATCACAAAAACTAGATGAGGTGTAATACTTATTATTTCTGTCACAAAAGAAAAGAATAGAGAGGTTCTATGTGATCATATTTATCATTACATTTCAGTGCTGGTCAAGAAAAGACATATTGAACAGAACTGAAAATATGTTAAAATTAGCTGATATGGCTGTGTTACTGAACCTAGATGGTCTAAGTAAAGCTTAGAGAAGAAAGCATCAAAATGTGACATTTCAAAATGAAGGATGTAAGTGAAACTAATATCAGTTCTGATACCTTTTTAATTATTTTTTCAGCAGATCACCTTTCTTTGTTATAATTAGAACAGAAGAAAAAATTAGAAAAAATTGGGTTTTTTTCCAAGTGTTTTTTTTCCTAAACTGTATGTTGGGGAGATGGGAGGTTGCCATCAAAAGCAGAAACTTTCTTTATGGTTTTCTTTGAGTGGATGAGTGTTTTCCTTTCATTGTTTTAGTAAATTTTATGGAAACAAAAATATTATTGAAAGGATCATATTTTTTTTTAACTTCACAAGAACTCAGTTATCAGTTTTATTCTGAAATCTAATATGAAATATATTTTATAAGAATTTCAGAAATCTTTCCATTCTGGTAAAAGAAAATTAAAAAAAACAACAACAAAGAAACTTAATTTCTGTTGTATGAACCAGTGAACTAGTTTTCGGCTAACTTACACAACTTTATTTCCTTATTCTATGTCAGTGAAAATATTTTGTACCAACTTCAGTGGATTAAATCTCTCAGAAATTAAAAGAAAGTAAAAGTTCTTCACAGTGATTGTCTAGATCTTCAGTTCTTCAAGGCTCCAGAAAAAAATGTTCTGCAGTTATTTATACACTTGAGTATGGAAAATAATGTTAGGTATTGATTTTGTAAGCCTTTATTCTTACCATAGTGGATTCTGTAATGATGGTGATGGAGGATGGATGTCAGTGTCATCCAGTCCTTTATGATATTTTCTGTGTGATCCCATTAACCATCCAGATAGATACAATCTGTTGGTAAATTTCTGATTATGCTCAGAGGTTTAATCCTAAAAATCAGCATAACATCCTTTTTTTTTTTTTCTCCTGTTTTGTGCTGAGGACAGCCCTTTATAGTTTCTCAGCAGTAAGGACAGTTCCTCACATAGTCTCAATCTCATTGTTAGATACATACTGAGCTCTCAGTCTCAAATAAAAATACTTTAAATTTCCTATTTTCCTGCCTCATCTGCCATTCTTTCTCCTACCTCTATGCAGTTTGCATTAGCTTACCTACTTCTGTTTGTTCAGTCTTTGTATCTCAGAAAAGAAAAATCATATTTTTACAAGAAAAAAACCAAAGTAAGACTGCCACGCTGAAATATTCTGACTTCTCCAGCTATGTTCATAAAAGTGGCTCAGTATCTGAAAATATACGAAAATTGGCTAATAACTTTCACAGAGAAGAGCTGCTCAGTTCATGTACTTAAAAATAAACCACGGTCTAAGTTTATTTGTAAAGCAGAGATACATAATTAATTGCTAACAACTGAATTGTACCTTCAGGGTTAGTATCAGCAATACGACAAATAAACCACGATACTAGACATGTACAAATTGTTAACAAACATTAAAAATTTCTAAACATCTTTCTTGTAACTAATTTGCCGCCTTCTAATCACACACACACACACACACACAGAGTGATGTGCAAACGTGTGCCCTCTTGGTGTCCATCCAGTGTTGCACGTGCACCCCCTCTCCTGGGTTCCCCCCTTTACACACTTCCATCTGCCGCATGAGCTGTGACTGCTCCTGGGCTGCACGTGCCCCTGCAGCTCCCCACAGCCTGCTGGGTCTCATGCCAGTGCAAAATTCCTTGCAAAGTCCCACAAGCACACCGAGGTGTGGGTCCCCGCGTGTGCTCCCCAAGCCCACCCCCCCAGCACCGTGCAGGAAGGCTGCGACGCTGCAGGGCAACTCCTGGCAGTGGCACGCCAGGCCTTGGCTGCTGCTCTTTCTACTCCAAGGTCTCTCCTCCTGTTACAATTTGCTGTGTTTCTTTTCTACTTCTTTTCCAGCTGACCCCTTCTTCATTTCAGTCTCTTTGAAGTTCCCTGGTTACCCTTTAATCCTTCTAGTGGCCATCTTCCACTTTAAATGGCCAGCTTGGGGCAAACACACACCAGATAGTTCTCTATATTGGATCCACACACAGTGTCTGCATCCACAGCCTGATCTTTGCATGTACTGCTGTCCAGGCCACTCACCAGTAGTGACCATGCAGGCAGCCACAATATCTTTCCATACTCCACGAAAAAAATGAATTTGCTCTTAACTATGTCTCATAGTCTTCCAAGAAAAAGTTGTTACTCCTATTGAAGTGCATACAGAAGTGCACGAAATGCTGTAAACAAAGATGCAGTAGCTTTGCATCTCCAGCTTTCACACATATTGATGACAGTCATGTTTCTATACCAGCTTCCAAATGGACTCTCTTATACCAAATACCATTACCAAATTTAACCCCTATAGAAATTTAACCCCTATAGCTGTGTTTATAAAAGTGCTTAATGCTCTATGTCATGTATATTTGGTTCCTGATTTTCTATAAAGGCTTTTTTTTTTTTTTTTTTAAGAAACTAGAGAATTGGGGTTTTTTTTGTCTAGAGGGTAAAAATTAAGTGATTCAAACACTGGAAAGAAGGAAGCATATTATATACTAAAAGAAAACCCTAAGAAATTAAAAGATAATTTGTTCTGAATTTCAGTACTTACTTAGTATTGCTTAGTATTTACATAACTGTAAGTGCTTTTCATTTTTTTTTCATCCCTGCTTTTCTTGACTTGATTATTTACGACATGCCCAGATAAAGGCAGAAACTTCCAGCAGCTGAACTGCTGTTCTATGTAATGCGTATTTTAGACATTTTTTTTCTGCATATTAACTTTTAATTGTTTTCAGAGTTTCTTCTTTTTAGCATCTTTTAAAATTTATTAATAACACTACTTCTGATCCTATGATGTTCTGTGAGTTTTGTGGCAAGGAGATGATAAATTTTACTGGCTCCTTGAATGTCTGTTGATTGTATTGAACTAGATAAGACCATGAATGAACTACCAAGCAGAGGTACACACAACAAGAAAAAGTGACAGGTACAAAGTTCTCCCCTTCTTTCCACAAACTGATTTTTTTTTTTCCTAAGAAGTCCTCATCCCCTTGGATCAGAAAGATTTAAGAGGAGGCACTACTGAGCTAGTTACATAAACTAACTTTTGATAGAATTCAGGGATAGATATGTCGCAGCCTCTCTGGGCAACTTGCTCCAGGGCTTCACCACTGTCACGGTGAAGAACTGCTTCCTTGTACCCAGCTACAATTTCACTTGCTGCAGCCTGTGACCAGCACCTTGTTCTTTCACCCTGCACCTCTGGAAAGAGTCTGGCTCCATCTGCTGTATAACCCACCTTTATGTAGTGAAACATGGGAGGCAGATGCACACTTAGTCTTCTCTTCTTCTGAAGGATAAACCCACCTCACCCAGCCTCTCCTTGTACACCCTATATGTTGGTCGCCTAGCCATCCTCTACTGACATCTTGCCAGTTTGTAAATCTTTCTACTGAGGGCCCAAGCCTGGCTTGGTCTCATCACTTCTTTTGGCTTTACAGCCTCATAATGCAGCTGAGGATGCTGTTGGCTGTTCCTGGGGCCAGGGCTCACTGCTCGCTCCAGTTCAGCTCACTGCCCACCAGAAGCCCTAGGGCCTCTTCAGCAGAGCTGCTCCTTGCGCGGGCAGACCCCAGGCTCTATTGGTAACTTGGGGTTATTTCTTCCCAGATGCAAGACTTTGTGTTTGTCTTTGATGAACTTCATGACATTTCTGCTGGCCCAATCCTACAGCTTGCTAGGAGGTTGCTCCAAAGGGCAGCCCTACCCTACAGCATAGTGACTGCTCCTTCACATCTGGTGTGATCGAAAGGTTTGCTCAGGGTGTATTTCATCTCATCATTCAGGTAAAGAGAAAAAAAAAATTAGTTGTCTTTTAATGGGTTAAAAAATTTATAGTTAAAAAACCTCCTAACAGACAGAACAGTTCAATGCCAAAGACTAGGAGTGGCATTTCCCAGAAAATTGAACTCCTGGAACAAATGTAAGCTAGACTGAAATTTCAGGACATGGAGGAGGGAACTGAATTCAGGACTCTAATTTTTGGAATAAACAAATAAAAGCCCCCCAAAGATCAAGATTTTTTTTCTTCTTCTTTGGGTTTGTTTTTATTACATCTGTCCAAAAATGTATAATAATTTAAAAGAAGTTCTTGTTCTTATTTTAACTTCGATTAAATCTTTTTTCAGTAAAATTTGACTAGATTAATTGATAGTTTCAGCTGCCTTAGAATAGAACTCCAGTTTATCTAGACAAATGCATTACTGAATAGATCAGTGTTGCAAAATCTAGGAAGTACAGTGTGCTGGTGCTGTTTCAAGTCTGATGTCTGAAAAGTCACAAAATGTTTTCTGGATTCTAAGGCCCACTGTTCATCTAAGAGGCAAAAAGCATTTTGCTTGTCAATTGCAAATCCAAAGATCACTTCCATTTATTATCAATACTTACATTATAAGGTTGATCATTATAAAATTTTCTTGCCAATTTTGCTGGGTTTTTAACTTCTCCCTTTTTTTCACTAAACAGTAATAACATACAAGAGCTTCTGCAACTTCCATTCAGAAGATTAATTGATCCTTGCATCAAAAAATTTGCAGCAAATCAGTTTTATCAACATCAAAGAAACTGTGTAGGAAAACTCTTTCAAATAACATTCTTTTTTGTCTCAAAATTTTATAGTCTTCTGTCAATACAGCAACCTTTCTAATGCTATCACTTCATGAAGTTTTGAATATTAAAGATGCGAAGGACAGAATTATTACTATTACTATTACTGTTACTGTTACTGTTACTGTTGCTGTTACTATTTTTGTCTTGGAATATTTTCATTGGAATATTATCTTGCATAATTCATACAAAGTATCTTCTTAAAGAAGCAGCCTGAATTGGGAATAAGGCCCTGTACTTTGTTGTTTTAATTCCTGTGACTTTTTTTCCTTTGGTATCAAAAAAATGTTAATTTTTTATGGGATTAGCTGTACAAATCCACTCACAAGAGAGTGAGAACTTGGTCACGAGGATGTGTGTGGAAAAATTCTGACAGCATGATTGAATACTATATTAAGATTCTCCGAGTCTTTCATTATTTTGACCATATTTCTTACTGGGGTAAATGGAAGGGTAGAATTTCAAAATAGATTTTTCTTTTTGCACCAGGAGAGAACACAAAACTTCACTTCTTAATGGGGAAAAATGGCATGGATTTGAAGGGTAATGAAAAAGAATTCTAAATACTTTCAGCATTCATTTTAATATAAAGTGTCTTCTCTCCGGAAAAACTTTGAATCAAAACCTCAAAATTTAAATATTTTCTTGCTCGGTAGTTCATTTTTAATCACATCTACTTTAGATTTAGAAGATTTATTGGCTTTACACAGTTTAGAAATAATTAAATCATATCCCTATATTATTACCTCTGGGTTGAAAACGTTCCCTTCTGTCTCCGTTAAGCTTGTACCCAATTGCTCACATCTCTCCTCACTAGCAGTAATTGTTTCATGCAGAGAGTCCAGCTGTTAGGCCATAATATCATTGTCCCAATCTATCATATTCAATGAGTTCTGGAAAGTTAAATCAATTCTGAAGCCTACAGTGAGGAGATACCTAAAGATAGCTTTGCATATATAGGACAAGATGCTTTTACTAATGAAAGTGCTATTTACTCTTGTTTTCAGCAATCCCAAAAACTAATTTCACAAAAATCCCATGAGGAAAAAAAAACCCCCAACAACCAAGCCTGTTGTTTGAATTTGTGAAAATACTGATTTTTTGTAACACTCATAGCAATTGATACTCTTCTGCATTTTATTTGTGGGAAAATATTGCCTCTTTTACTACAGAAGGTAAATCTTTCAGGGTTTGCTGAGGCCAATCAGCCACATTGTAATTTACTTTATGGTGTGGAGTCAAAATCTCCAATGATGACTGGTTTTATATGTTTTCGACCTTAAACTTGACATGTTTGGAAAATTCTTGTATTTGACCTGCTTTGATATTCAAAACCAAAATAATTTATTCACAGTTAATATTGTTCTTTTCTCTTCGTAAAATAGTGAGTCTGGTGATAATGTTGCAAGTGAAAAGCAAAACCCTAGTTAATGGCCAAATTCTGATCTTGGGAAAAGTGTCTCCTAAAAATATTGACTGTAAAATATTTTGAAAGTTTTTAGATTTTAAAATGTTATGTACATACAAGTTATTGTTGTTACCATTATTATTAAATAAGTTTAAGCAGCACTAAATTTTAACAGTGATGATTATAACTGTGATGTATTATAAGTTTATAGAAAATGTCATATCTTAATTTTTATAGAACTAGGAGTTGACATGATGCTCACTTAATATTCTTCACTCATACTGTTGAAGACCTAAGGCGGCTTGTCAGCTGAGGTGTATGAACCAGCATGACAGAGACTATAGGGATATTTTGACACATGTCAAATCAGGGCAATAGCTATACTACCCAGGCAACATAAAGACATGATTATGAAATTCTACTGTACTGCAAACCGGTCACCATCTGGAATAGAACCTGAATTTTTACAGAAAAGTTGTTTTTTTATTTTTCTAAGTACAAATATCTTGTTGGGAGGCATTACCTATAACTCAGCGTAGGTATATCTATATTTCAGGTATAGAATTTTAGATTGAAGAATTTGATGCCTTGTGCCAATGGTATTATTCTTCAGAAAAAGTAAGAATCCTGATTGGATGATTATCCTGAATTTATTGTTAGGGATGAGTACACTGAACTCCTATGTCTTAGATATTTTGATGGAATTGTATATGCATAACATTTATAGCCCAGCTTGAAGCAGATGAAAAGACCCCCAAAATGCAATACTGGGGGCTGCTCACTTATTCAGATGATTAATGCTGCTGTAAGTGACCATTCAGATGTGTTTACTGGTAACAGGATGATTCACCATGTCCCTACAAGCAAACTAAACAGGGCCAAGACACAGGCCCAAGGGCTACTGCTGAGTCTTGAGGGCTGTTGCACAGTCAGCAAGATCTGGAGCTCTGTTTTGGCCCAAGCCAACAGCCATCTCTTGGAGGACATGGTCGAATGAGGGACCACACCAAACAGTCTGCCTTTGGCAGAGCTCAGCTGTCCTACTGGGCAGCCGTGTGAGCACAAGCAGAGCCGTGGCACAGCTGGCTTCAGAGGCAGGAAAAGTTCCCTGGCCAGTTACATTTACTATTAGCTGCTGTTTCTGTAGAGGAATGCTGTCGTGTGCCACGGGTTGTACGAATGCAAGAGAAACAGAAAGACACCGTATCCCTATATAGCCTGCTTCTCTACCGTGCAGATGCCCCACTATATTTGCCCCATGCTGCAGCCTTCCTGACATCTTAGAAATGCCTTGGGAAACCACAAAACACTGAGGCACAAAGGCAGGCAACAGAAGAGTAGATGGTGAGAGAGCACTAAGTCATTCATATTAGAGAGGTGGGTCACTTTGCTATGAAAATGAAGGGAGAAGGGGGTAAGTGCTAGTGAAGAGGAGCTTCACTGGAGCTATTTTTGCTCTGTAGCTCTTGTCACTGACACAATATATGCTACTCTAAGGATGCATGGATGCTGTGACGGATCTTTTCACAGGAAGGGACTGAGTTCTTCCAAATACCACCTAACAGATGAAAACACAATTGTATGAGCTCTAGTTACAACCCTGCCCATAGCATCACTGTAACATATATTTTCAGAAAACTAAAGGGAGAAAATGAGGTGTTTAGTCCTTAACATTTTTGTACCTGTCCATGTCAGGGGAACTTGTATTGAATATTGTCATTTGCTGTATGTATAATGTCACATTTTCCCATGCAGACATGAATTAATTAGAGGAAGAAAGGAGAAAGAGTTGACTGCAATATATATTCCTTTGCCACGTGATACAGCAGAAAGACACAGCTGAGCACATTATCCTGAGGTGGCATTCACCCCTACATCCTGCTTAGTGTCTAAAAAAGTTTATAATTTCCATATGGTACCTATGGTGTCCTTATAAAAATTCCTTGGAGAAAAGGCCTCTTCTCCTGCATTATTACATTTGTATGCAGTGATAATTACTGAAATGACGGAATGGAGTAGAGATGGATTGCAGCGTGGGCAGGCTGGAGAGTGTCTCTAAGGTAATATCAAGTATGAGGTATGGAAGACAGATTCCTTCAGCCAGAACTAGTTGGACTTCTTATTTATGGTGTCTTGTCTTTTGATTGTCACTTCAGATATTAAAACAAAGTAGCTGATGATTTTTTTTTCAAGAATGAAAAATCTCAACAATCTCTCCCTTACTTTTTTTCCTGAGAATGTGTAAAATACGAGATACAGAAAAGTATTACTTAGTCCACATTACTAAAAGGAACATCACATTCTTTTGTTCCAGTTATTATTAAGTTAACAAACATAATCTTCTGCCAAGCTGCTGTCGCCTATAGTCTTTTGAAAATTCTACTTATGTAAAGAATGGAAAATAATTTGCATGTAAGATTGTTGTCAGTAAGTCCATTCATTAGTAGAACTTTGGAACCATTTATTTAGGGCCAGACAGACTTGCACTTAGTCTTGCAAGTTATCACAGTAGCTAATACACAATGTAGGTCCAAATCTGACCCCAAATAAATAATTCCATGTACTCAATAACGAAGATTTACTAGCAATAAACTCAAATGCAAATTACTGAGCTACTCACATGAATAAGTGGTATTCAGCTTGAATGAGTGGGAAACTCTGGCCCCTTTAAGTGTCAGCATAGCAGCAAAGAACTAAGAAAACAATATAAATCAGTGAACCATAGCCAGAATTATTAAGAGAAAATTGATTTTTAAAAATGCTGAAAATAAATCTTAATAGCTATGTATGCCACTGAATTCAGCAAATTTCTCCAATAGAATAAATTGATAAATCTAGTCCGCTTCGCTGCCAGATGTTACTGAAATTATTTCAGGATCTATAAGCAAGAGTGGTGTATGCATAATCACATGTTGTCACAAATTTGGCAGCTACTCTCATCCTTGCTTCATTGCATTGCATGGTTCCCATTTGTCATTTAGTGTCACAAACCCTCAAGCATGAGCAATTAGAGCGCTTCAGCTAACACGCTGCTACAATGGTTTAAATGAAGAGCAGAAACTCACTTTCTAAATGTAGTCCTTAGAGACAGACAAGTAAGATTACTTATAAACGCCTAACAGAGTTGATTAACAGGTATGTTTCCAAGACTCATCTCCTTAAATTAGACCCAAAAAGTGCAAAAATGATCACATCTTTATCAATTAACCTAATCCATCTATTAAAATTCTTTCTTTAGATGAATATAAACCCATTTAAGGATGATTATTGTACCTTTCTTTCATTCTACTTTCTATTTAACATGTCATTAAAGTCTTTTATGCCTCTGATTAGTTTCGAACCCATTAATTACAGGGCACTACATTGAAAGAAACTCTTTGCAAATGAGTAGCAAGCCTTCTTTTAAGGCACAATCTAAAATGAAAAAAATAAAAGAAATAATATTTGGTTTGGTTGTTTTAATTTCTCTAGGGACACTGTTAAAACAAAAGGCAAAGGTTTCGATGCTCTTCTTTCTAAGATAGACTGTCATGTTTTAGAATGCAGTTTGTAAGACTGTTTGCAAGGACTTTTTTAAGCAAACACACACCACATTTTGTTGGAGGAGAAGAATCCCTTGTTTGTGATTTTCAAACTGACAATCTCCAGCGTATAGTCAAAACATATTTCAAACAGAACTCATGTTTGTCTACAAACACATTCACACATACCAGAATTTGCTGTCCCGTTCGTATCTCACTCTGCAGGGATGGCTGCAGAGCACTGCAATACTATAGCGTTTCAGCAGATGGTGAATTTTCTACTACCTATCATGGCATTACTCCTGCAAATTGCACACAAGGCTATGCTAAGTTTATTATGATTATGCCATGTACCGTCCTTTCTTCTGTATCATTTTGTTTATTTCACTTTTTCTCTCTTACTGTTAGACTAAACTCATCAACAGTCATCATAAATTTGTTCTTCTCCACTATTTTTTCCACTTGAAAGTACTTGTCAAAAATATGAATTGCTTACTTCTCATAATTAGAAGGAAGCTAGACTTACATGCCATTCACAACACCTTTTACGTAAAAACTACTGTAACTATTATCAGACTCGGTCACTCAGCCACTCTAAATTTACTGATTCATTGCCATTTCTCTTCCAGTTGTGTATTTCTGGTAATTTTGAAATATCTCATACAGTGACACAGCTCTTTGTTCTGAATTCACTTGTATTAATCATAATCTTCAGTGGATGTACTCCTAATTTACTGTGGTATACATAAATGTTATTATGTCCCTTATTTTTTCTTTATTCTTTTGCATAACATCTGTATTAAACCATTGCTTATGCTTTAGGTACAAAATAATACACTACACAAATGAAAAAAAAAAAAAAAAAAGATGACTCAAAAGAGTATGTCTACGTTCCAAACCTCATTTGTGTTTATATCAGGCAGGCAAATAAACTGATACATAACTCCATTAATCATAAAAATAACTGTTCTGATTCTATAAGACCTTTAAAAATCAGAGTAATGTTCATCATTTCTCCTCCTCTTACTTTATACTTACCTGAGCTCTACTCTTTTTTGCAGAAATCATCTGCACTACAGTTTTGCAGTGGCTAACTTTGCAAGGGAAATTGTACATTAGGAAAAGAAGAATATATTTTAACTGAATTCTTACATACTGTGATTATATATATTTATATACACATGTAGATATGTATAAATATTATATTGTATATGTATATTTTAATTCTGAGCTCAAACTGTACTATAGATAAATAAAAAATGAGTAAAATGTGAGCTGTATGGAGAGTTCACATGTTAGAGGAACGGATAAGTATTACAAGCTATTGTTCAAAAATTAGAGTTAAGAGATTGTGGCATAGTAAATAATATCTCTTTCACACAAAAAAGATCTGTAATGCTTTGAAGAGAGCTAGAATACTTTAGTTAATCTCTCTTAAAGGAAAATTTTACACTCCAAGTGGTTCAGTAATGCAATTACAACCTTGAACATACAAGGAATAACATGGAATTAAATAGGCAAATAATTAGTGGATCAGAACTCAGTGGTAATGAATAGCCTTAATTTGGGGAACTTTGGAGGCCACTTGCTCTTCACAAACTGAGCAGCTCTCAGAGTTGGTCTGAGAGGGTGCAGATGAAGTGTGTGCTATGGAATAAAGTCAGGTAGAAGAAAAATCATAACCTGTAATACAAGAAACAACAACAACAAAAAGTATTTTCTGCACTGTGCCACCACAAATAAACTGGAGTATTTGGGTAAAAACTCCAGAATTTCTTCTGCTCATCATTCTTGAGAATTAGGATCTCAAACTTGCAGGTGTGCAGTCATAGCTAAAGGGGAGTAACAGCTAAGAATCTGCCAAGAATGCTAAACGCCATGTAAAAATAATCCAGTTTGCTCAGTCACTGTGAGGATCTGCAGTTTCTACCTATGCTATTTAAAGTGACAGAGGTTCCCTTTGCTGTAGTACTCGTCACGTATGGGGTGTGACATCGTGGAGGGCATACCTTAAGGGATGTTTATGCACATGATTTCACCTTCCTTACAAATTAGTTTTGGGTTGCTCTCATGTATTACTCCTATGAAGGAGAGAGTTTCTGCCACCTCTCATCATCTCAAGAGCACTGCCAACAAGTCAAAGAAAGTGAACCTTCCCAACTGCTCAGCAGTGGTAAGAGGCATCTGGAGAGCTGTGTCCAATTCTGGGTTCCCTGATCCATGAGAGACATAGACATGCTGGAGTGAGTCCAGCAAAGGGCCTTAAAGATGATGAAGGGACTGAAGCACCTGCCATATGAGGAAAGGCTGAGAGAGCTGGGACTGTTCAGCCTGGAGAAGAGAAGGCTCAGGAGGGATCTCATCAATGTGTATAAATACCTGACTGGGGGGCATAAGGAAGTTAGAGACAGACTCCTCTTAGTGATGCCCAGTGAAGGACAGGAGGCAAAGGGCACCAACTGAAAATTCTGTTTAAACATAAGAATGAAACCATTTACTGTGAAGGTGGTCAAACACCAAAACAGGTTGCCCAGAGAGGTTGTGGGATCTCCAGCCATGGAGATATTCAAATACCAACTGGACTGACTCCTGGGCAACTATTAGGTTTTGTGCTAAAAGTTCATCTGAACCCAGAGAGGCTCACATAGGCCCAAAGGCAGGTGAAGAAACTCAAACGGTACCTTGCCCTGGCTACTCCAAGGCCATCACAGGAGAATGATCAGCCCGCCCAAGCTCCATCTCAAAAAGCCCAGAGAAGCACAAGAGCACAAAGGTAGGCAGGAACTCAAATTAAGGACTCAGAACACCAGATAGCTCTAACTGACCCTGCTCTGAGCAGTCTGTTGGACTAGATGACCTCCAGACGTCCCTTTCCACCTCAGCCATTCTATGAGTCCATGTTTCAAGAAGTCCTCTAACTTCATAGATAGGCCAATTCACCTTCATGAAATGTGAAACGCCCCTCAGCATAAATAGCACATCTTGCCCTTTAAGGACCTGCAAAGAAAGATTAATGAACTGTTTGGCAGATGATAGCATACAGTGCTGAAAGCAGAGGAAAAGCCTTGGGGATGATACAGCAGAAATGGGAGAGGCAGTTCAACATGTGTTGCTGCTTTTGCCGCCTCAGGGACTGTGGTGGGTTGACCCTGGCTGGACACCAGGTGCCCACCAAAGCCATTCTATCACTCCCCCCTCCTCAGCTGGACA
>JAVJGG010000017.1:9049884-9067652 GCA_035590195.1 Aviceda cuculoides | reverse complement strand
CTTCTTACAGAACCCACCCCTGTAACCCCCCCCCCCCCCCGCTACCAAAACCTTGCCACACAAAGCCAATACAGGGACTTGGGAGGAGTTTGGATTTGGTGGCTTCCACTGAAGGAAGGTACCTCCAAGAAGCTTCTCCTCTTTCCTGGGGAGTTCCTGCAAGCCCTGTGGAGCAAGTAGCTTCAGACAGAAGGTGTGGTGCCCATGTTGGTGCCCATGGCTTCTTAGGCAGCTGGCAGTCATCAACAGCAATGCTGCTGGGCTGGGCTGGGGATGCTAAGTCTGCTGTTGCAATGTTAGAAAACTGTGCAGGGAGAAGGAACACAAAACTGGTGAAGTCTCACCCTTGCTGTCTTTAGGGAGCAGTCTTAGTGAGAATGACATGTCTTCATATATTGTAATTGAAAAACAGGAAAAAAATCATGAAGGCAAAACTACTTTCATGGTACAGCACCTTAAGCACACATATTTTTCTTAGAACAGAGTCTTTTTTCTCCTATAAACCATGAAAATAACTAAGTTCTCTGTCTACACATGGTGTGACTTTATGTGGTATCGTTACCATAGTCTCTGAACACCCCATGGATTTTTAACATCTTTACATAAAAATGTATTTATCTTCAATGCTATAAATAATTTTGATCTTCCTACATTATCTTCCCTCTTAATTTTCCTATTTCCTACTCCCACTCTCAGTACTCATCCACATAGTTCATTTGTCAGCTTTCCCCATAGTCATTGTTTCACTGTCCTCTTATACATAGCTCATTTGCACAGTACAACTTCCAGGTCTTATCTGTGAGACTCACACCAATTCCTCACGAAACATCACCCAGAGACCTATTCTTGCAGTGTGTGCTGCCTGCAAAGGAATTAATGTTATTCAAAACACTAATATTAATAGTTTAATATTAGCTCTCAATACATCTCTTCCCTATTCTCTAACTTTTGCCTGTTTGTCTCCTTACCCTTCACCACAAAATTCTCAAGAAGCAAATGCCTGCTCCTGAATAATAAGTACCAAACAGACATGAACCAGCACTAAATAATGGATAGTTGTGCTAGAGAAAATGAAATTCATGTCTGTATTGAGTCAGTAGAAGCTTGTGGTAATGCCTGAATTTGTTTTTTCTCATACTGTAAGGAAGTTCATTGGATTTTTGTATTTACTATACAACACTGTGTTTACGTGAAATTTAATTTTGTGTTCCATGAACAAACTGTTAGCTATAACAATGAGCAATAATGAGAAAAAGTTCTTTCACATATGTGTAATTCCATGAATTTCTCATTTGTGAAGATGAGGTCCAAACTCACTTTTTAAAGAATGACTTCAAGATTGTAAGGGATTTCACAGAATTAGTGAAGGGAGTTTATTGTCACAGTCTTGCCAGCAATGTCCCCACAGAACAAAGAAATGCTTGCTTATGTATGTATGTAATTATATTGTACCTATAGGAAAAGAGATTTTGAAATACATTAACAGATAAATTAAAGGGACTTTTTATATTGATGTATTTTTCTTGCATTATCTCTGACTGCTATTCACTTCATCTATAAAGTACAGACATCTGACAAAATCAGATGACAGTATTTGCCCACAGTAGCAAATGGCTTATTTTAGAAGTTTACTTGAGGATGACATTAATATTACCACAGAAGTTCCACTTATAAGCGCTGACAATACACAGAAGTTCCACTTATAAGCGCTGACAATAAAGGACATATAGACAATTAGCTCAGATATAAACCTCTACTACGTACTAGAAATCTGCCTGTGGTAACATGAATCTTTTGTAGTTTAGCAGAAGAAAAACTTTGGACTTTTCCCTCCAATTCAGTACATTAAATTTCCACTTTCACTAAAACACAAGGCTGGTGAGATCATATTTTTAAGCCTATCTCATATCAAGTCAGATTCTAGCATAATCGTGTGTTTGCAGAGCCATGGAACAAACTCCACTATCCTCAGCTGTATCCTGTACCTTCAGAGCTTTGCTCTCACACCTTTTAGTATCCTGTTTATTCATATTTGCCCTTAATCTTAACAGAAAACAATTGAAGTCATATCTTACATTGATGTTTCAATAGATCTGAACAACTAGACGCATCTTTTTCCACGGTTGATCTGGAAGGGTACAGATCTCTGGCCCTCTTGCAAGCGGCCCTGAACACTTAAGGCAGGTTTTATCTGACCACCTGGGGTAGTTGCCTAGATCCCCTCTGCAGTCAGTTTGGAAATGTGCCTCTAGGGCACAATTAATCTTGTTCTAAAAACCAGGTTAATTCTAATCTAGAAGTGCCTATTTCTCTCCCCTCACTATAAAAGAAGTTCAGACAATTACCTTTGAAATATTCATCTCTAGTGGGGACATTGAAAGACAGGAATCCTGCTCAAAGTGTTTGTCCTAATCTTTGAACAAAACCAGTGCCCCTCCTGTCAAATTATTTCCTTTGAGCTCACTATTCTACTCAATAGCAGTGGCTCAGTCCAGGCAATCATTAATGATGTCAAATACACGTGCTACATCAGCAGTTATGGAATTATTGTGGGCTTTGAATGATACGAAGCTGATCACATGCAATGAAGAGCTATTTACGCTTTCTCATGACATTTCAAACTTTAGCTGAAGGGAACAGCTCCTTTCAATCTCAAACTCATTTTAAATTTTACAGTAATATCACAAAGCTTTATATTGGCAGTATCATGGCATATTTGTTGAGTCATTTTTCTGGACATTATTGTTGTATGCAGCACTAAATGAGCTTTCAGCCATACAATGCATATAATATACCATATACTGGACTTCTCTCTGCCTCCCTCAGATAGCCACATGAACATCTCTACTTTTTTCAGACAACAAAACTGTAATTGACAGGGTGATATTAGCAAGACTACGAAGATCTCTGGGTAGACCATGCCTTCTAAGGCATTGATTTCTATGCTTATTTCATCTTCATCTTCTTATCATCAAATCTACAGTGACAGAGCCTAAGTGTGCCACCTGACAATATTGTGGCATGCTAAATGAAAAGCTATGGCCCAGCTGAAGTTTTATGTGGCTGAAAAGAAATAAAAAGACCATATACCTTGAATTACATTCTCATTAGCTCTGTTTTCTGAGCTCCAAATTCTGCTTTTGTAGAAATGCAGGCAACTGAGTCAATTAACATTTAGGTCAATGTTTATTTCAGTCCAATATCTCTCTGGAGCAAAATGAAAGAAGTTGTCATCTATCTATGTCTGTCTGTATGTGAAGATATTAATATAATTAAATCATGACCAGAAGTAGACTATGACCTCTGAAACCTCACAGTATTCATTGGAAGAGATGGCCTAGAAGTTTGATTCATGGATTACTACCACAGAAAGTTGCTCCTTTTCAGATTTTCCCTCTACTGTTCTTTTCCCCACTTTTTCCCTCCTCTTCCAGCACACTGAGGAACCAGTTTAATAGTTACTGGTGGGGACTATTTCAGTGCTTGCTATTTGGAGCACAGGCTGTGACAGGAACGGCTGACAGATTGTTCCCCAAGGTACTGAATGATTTTGAATTTTAGTACTCTCTGCAATTTTCTCCCTCCCAATTGACATCAGAAAATGAGGAAAAGATTTAGTTTATTCTATAAAGGAAAAATCCGTGGAAAATATGCAGTTCATTTTGTAGTAAGTGTGGGTAAAGGAGTTGATAAACCTGTGGATACAGAAGGTAAATGTCATTGAAATGAGCGGTACCTCAAAATAATGAATTTTTGAGTTTTACAATAGCTGGTATTATCAAAGGATGCACCAAAGATGTATTATTTCATTTTATTCCTCTTTCTGTTTATCATCATAATAAGGGCACAGCAGTTACAACCCTCCTAAGAAAACTAGTCAGAGAATCACCGATTTACACAAACAGTAAAGACAAGGCACAAACAACAACTGTTTCTCGTTTTTTTAGGAAAATTATTTCCTCTTCTACGTGCTATATTTTATTATATTTTCTAAATTAATATCTTATAAAAATGGGCTGAATATTCATGAACTTCAGTAGTGGGTTTTCACTGAATTGCATATAATTATTTTATTCAATTTAATTACCAAGTTTTATATACAATCTGGGGGGAATATTATTTCATTACCATTCAAAGAAAACCCAATAAAAACATGAACACACTCAAAGTCTGCAGTGCACCCACACCAATGAGTGACTAATCAATTTTAGAAGTTTTATTCTGGATGGTATCAAATGTTCTGGGAATTCAAAAAACAGCAGTAAACCTTGCCCAACAGCCCTTTAAGGGCTTAAGTCCTAACACTAGCTCAGGATCCTCTATCAAGTCTTTCAATAATGCTAGAGTGGCAGCTGAAGTAAGTCCAAGCACTGATGAGAGATTCTCAGCCTCCATGCCAGTGGCCTCTGCCTACTCAATCCCAAACTTGTCTGTAGCTATCAGAACAAACATAACTTAGGTTTATCAGCACCTGCTGGCTCATGGGCCAATACCCACACCAACACTGACTCTAATCACAGTTTAGCAATTCTTGTTAGACTCATTCCAAATAGCTCTCCATAAGTCCCTGATGGGTTAGACCTCCACCTAATTCTAACTGGTCTACGTCTTCATTTCTACTCATGTTTAAAACAAACTTAGTTGCCTAATTTTTTTTTTTTTTCTTTTCTTTTCTGGAAGACTAACCCTTACAGAACTGCAATGGTTCCTGTTGGTTCCTGTTTGGTCAAATCCTATTCCTCATCTCAGTCCTAACATTGGTCTGGTGGACCATAAAATATCAGAACTATCACAACCCACCAGCCTTTCCAGTCTCAGCTCAGATCTGTAGACCAGTTTGAACCCTAAATCATCTTCCCCAGCTGGAAAATCTTTTAATCCTTGCCACTGGGTCACCACCAAGCAAAGCTCTTCCTTGACCCCCTCTCTAATTCTGTTTTGTAGATCTCTCCATCTCTTTTCCTACCGTTACTTGATTACTTGTTAGTGAGAGCAGTCATAAATGACACTCAGCACTCTTAAAGTCAAATTTGTCATAGACTCAAAGATCATGCTGACTGGTAGAATCTAGATCATTAAAACTTTGTGACTAAACTCTAATCCTAATCCTGAAGTTCCTGTACTTCTGTAATCCTAATCCTGTAGTTCCTAATCCTGAAGACAGCTTTCTTCAAAAAGCCTATGTTCTGGGCACCAAGGCAGCAGAAATGTCTTTTCGCAGCCCAAAGTGAGGAACGTGAATACTAAATGTAGGATATGCCATGCTGTGTGCCTTACTCTTTTGGTTAGCTGTAGATGTTTTTCTGCTTGCTGCTCAACAATGTGACTGCTCTGATTCCCACTAGAAAGTCTCAGTCAGTCATCCACTGCATAGGGACTAAATGATTCCTAGTCCTAGGTTCTACCTATTCAGATGCATGAATCTTTTACTGGGACTCACCTATAGTGATAATAATGCAGCAATGGTTTACAAAGCACATATTTTAACTGTGAAGTATCTGCACCTTTTCATGCACAACTATTAACGAGGAGTATAAGAAAACACTACACTTAGAGTTTACAGGTTATTTGATAAATTTGATTTAGAATTTATTCAAGTTAGATAAGTTCCTAGTGGTACTTATGAGAAATTATATTCAGAATAAAAATATAATGATTTCATATTGTTGCTGAGAATCCTTCTTTCTCCTAATAGAATTAATTTTTGTGCTTATGAAGATTAAAGTCATTCTTTTCCTCACCATCTTATATTGGCTAAAACCGTGCTGTAAAATCTTTAGTGGCTTTTTCTTTACTGTTTCTGATAGCATAAATATAACAGCAAATAGATTATGGTCTAATGGATGTGTCATGGAAGTGTCACTACTTTTATTTCAGTCACAGTTTATTAGGTTCAAAGATGTGGCTCTGCAAGTACTTCAATATAATTTTTCTGGAATTGTTCTGTGGAGTAACTGATTGCCTCCATGTGACAATACTGATACCCTTTCATGTGATCCTCCTCCCACATTCATATAATACATAATTAATTGGCAGCACCATAAAAGTCATTCTTAGTCCTTTCATCAGTGTTTTCTTCTGTGGATGATGACACCAAGACTTTCTTACCAGAGTAGCATTGCTTCTTTATACATGGCTGATGAAGAGTGTCCCTGAAGAACAATTTCTTTCTCATATCCTTTTGTTTTAAGGGATTTAATTTTTTCCCTGTATGTTCCATATTGACAGAATTTTCTCACTCACTATTAAAAACCAGAAAGTTTATGTTTCTGAGATGTGATCTTCATATTTTCTTAAGAAACTGAGAAAGAGCAGAGTTAAAATTTAATCTGAAAATATTTAAAGTGAAAAAGTGGTGGTAAAGTGCTATTTGTTCCTTCAGAAATTTTATCCAGATAAAAAATGCAACAATTAAGAAAATACTTAGGGAATAACAAAAATGTATATTTATCCTAAAATATTGGTGAATATTTTACATGGAGCATTCCACTGAGGTGCTGATCCTCAGTTTGCCAGTTAGACTCCTATCGCTCATGTAAAGAGATAAATAGCCTCAGAAAACAATTTACCCACCTATCTTAAATATTTATATTACCCTAAGATAAAACACAGTCAGGACATACCACTTGCCATCTCTGTTCACTGACTTAGGGGCCTTAAATTCTCCACTGTTCACCTTGACTGTTAACACAGTTTGAGACAGATAAAATGAATCCCATCAACCTAAGGTTGCATGTATGGATACCACCCAGTTACCAAGAAATACACTTTAGCTGAATCATTCCTGGCAGATACAAGTTTGATGCAATTTAAATCTTTGCAATCAAAGAAATATGGTGAGCCTTGTACTGTGTTGCATAAAAATTTTCAGGGCTGAAGTAATGAAAGCAGGACAAGCAGGGTAGCATTTACATTAAATAAAACCTATCAGCATCCACTGGGGAAGAAAAAAAACCCCAAAGCATGTTTCAGGAAAACATTTGATGATTTTGAATTCAAATTCAAAATTTTAAAATATTTAGTTGTGCTATCTTTAAACTCTGTTTGATCTCCAGCTGTCTAAAAATCTAAAGCTTCCTAAGCTTTTAAATGCACTGAGTAGCTTTTCAGTCTCCAAAAGAATTAATATTTGATCCCAGCTACTAGGAAGAGAATAAGTTCTAATAAATAAGTACTTTTGATAAGGCATTCAGTTATTCACTCTGAATCATGGCTGAGTAAAGCAGTTAAAAGAGAGATTGTGTATTAAATGATTTAAGAAAGTTATTTTACTTCATAAATACAAGGGATAATGTGTGCCAAAATTAGTATTAAAAAAGTTTCTAAAATTGACTGAAACTCGGCTTGAATATCAATAATTGTCAGCCCCTTTGTTAACTCAAATCAGATTCTACTTAATTGATTCTCCATTAATTCAATTTCATAATTAAGAATATCTCAAATCTAAGTAGATTAAAGTATTTCACACATTTTCCATATACCAATTACACTCATGTTTTATACACCACTTGAACAATCTCTTCAACATTATTGACTTTTCTTCTAATGATATAGGAGTGTATTACACAAATCTCTTTGTTTAACTGAGGTATCACACTCTAAAGTGTTAACTGCCTCATAAATATTATATAAAAGTCACATTTAATGAATCTAAATTATTTTTTCTTATCTGTGTAAAAAATAATATTTCTAGAATTAAGACACATCAGCTGCATAACATCTGAACTCCACACAAAGCTAACTATTTCTGGGAGTATGGAGTCTGTGTAGGCTGCGTATATCTCTCTAGCTCTTTCATAAAGACAAAAATTTTAAAAATATCCCAATACTGTTTCTTGTCTCAGCTTAGGTCTTCAGAGCCGTATAAACCAATCAAACACATTCTATTATACTATTTTAATAAGGTGAGAGAAGTTACATCAGAAAAATTAATACAAAATGAATTAGGTCAGGGTTTGCCTGGGGGAGAGGCTCCATACAAGTATCAAGTTGGTTAAGCAGGTTGCCATTTAAGCCATGTCTGAATAAGAGCCTTCCTCTTACATCTAATGCTTAGTCTGACAACATGCATGAGTTTTACCAAGAACTCACCACCAGAGGCTTAACAAACTGCCTGACAACTTTTAAATGTGATACATAGACTTCTTTATACATCTTCTTGTGATTACAATATATAGGAACTCAAAATCTTTTTATGGTTATAATAATGTATTTTCTGCCTGATTTAGAAGAAGGGAACAAATCTGAAACACCATTAAGGCGTGAAGTGGGACCCATGAGTACTGTACTGGGGCCAGAAACTTGGATAAACATGTCTCAGAGAAGAAACAGAGGAAAAAATCTATAGCCTGAGTGGATTTCCCAGCAGCACATTCACCTCATTGCGGTGGTGCAGCCCCACCACCCCCGGGCCACGTTGTGATGTCAGGACCAGCCAACATTGTGTTCTTGTGCCGTGAGTGGGGACAATCTGGTACTTTCTTATCCTGGCTATGGTACAGTGAGTTAGGTTGATTAGGCACTCCCTAACTGTACCCGAAACTCCTGTTGCCTGGAACCATACGCGAAACTCCTGCTGCTTGGATCATGGCCCACCTTGGAGAGTGCCAGAATTACCTGACAAGAATTATGGTCAGAATGGAAATACATTGACCAAAGTCGATCATCTCGTGACCCTGTGAATAGTGATCCTAAGTGAGACCCTTTGAGCTCTCCAGGATCACAGCAGGCTGTGACCCAGTATCTCCCCCTGAGATAGGACATCTCTCAGGGTAGATTTCATGCAGATTTTAAGTAGTAGATGTCATGAGGATTTTAAAGAGTAGTTTCACAAAGATTTCCAAGATAGTCTGCTGACAAATGCTGACAAAGGAGAATAGTAAGTAATTCACTACAATTAGATTTTGTGAGGTTTTTAAACATAATTTGGTACCAATATTTTACTATAATTGGCCAAGGAAGAAAATGCTTTACTATAGGTTAACATCTGTGTCTGTGTATGTATGTTTTCGCATATGTGCGATTTGATTTAAGAAAATTTGTAGTGCTGGTAGCAAACTTTGTTAAATCACTCTGATAATTGGTTGATAATTAGGAATTGTTAAAAATCATATAACCTAATCTTGTGATTTACCATGATAGTGTTAATAAATCTTAAATTGCTGCTGCCTCAAAGTCATATAGGATCCATAATCACTCATTCCCCAACAAATTAGCATAGTAATTTAACAGGAGATTTTCCTTACCTTTTGTACCCCTTCTATTAGGCATAAACTGTTGTCCAAGCCTGTGACTAAGTTTGGATCCAACCACACCTAGACTCCTCTCTGAGATGGAGTTTAGAAAGCAAGGGGATCTGTTCTGAACCTCATGACTCAGTGGGAGGGTGGTCTCTTACCCTTTTCCATCTCCAGGCTCTGTGTTAATTATTCTAACTCAATTCTAATTCGATTTTCTTTTGTATGTTTCTTCTATCTAGTAACTAATAGAGTGAACCTTGCCATCAAACTTTGATAAGCCACACCTTTTACAAATTCACATTAAAATCTCCTTTTGCTAATACCTTTTATGGTGATTCTTTAAGTGATCTAAACCACTCCATTCACGACACTCATGCAGTGCAGGTTTCTTGCTCCTCTGGCCAGTATTTGTTGCAGTGATTACAGGTGAGGTATACTGGAGGAGCTAGATATGTTGGAAGAGTAACATTAATTTTTTAAAATATTTTATTTCTTCTCTAATGTATTGCTTCTATAATTCTAGAATTTTATTTAAAACCTTGATAATCAGCCTACTTTTTTTTTATTACTTGAACATGCTTTAACATTGAAGGCACCAGGACTAACACCAGTGTATAAGATTGGCCTGGCTCTGTATTTCTGTGATCAAAAATATAATATCAAAATCTATGTCAGTCCAGAGCTCTCCAGCTCTGTCATTCCCTTGAACAACACACTTTTATAGATCATGTTTTAGAAGTTTCTTCCTGTAGCTTTTACTGCTAGTGAAAATATTTTTCTGCCACTGGTTGGCCCTTGATTTTGTTAGAAAGATTACAGCTTCTGAATATTTTTGCCTGATTTAATGAATCTTATTCTTTTCGAAGATGAGATTCAGGGCTCCATTCTGAACATAATTCCTTACAGTGTAGAAATGAGTGTTCCCAAGAATCAAAGATGTATGTTTTTAATCCAGTTTTCAATCTCTCTGCTCTCCAAGAGATGATAAAATAATTTCTCAACATCCTGTGGCATTTAATTCAGTTGCCTCTTCTAAATTGGTCAACATGTTCTTCAAAGACTTTTTTTCCCCTTCAGTTAAATAAATGATACTTGAATCATGATATTTTCAGAGTTTCCATCTTTCCTTATTACTTTCAATATCAGTCTAATAGCATCCATTTTGTTTCAGATTAATAATGAAAATCCTTCCTCTTGATCTAAAGATCGAATATATACCAAGTTTCTGCCTCTTTTTAGACTCCTCATTTTCCTGGTCCTTCAGATAGGTGTGATCACATTTAGCTCTCAACAGCCACTGAAAAAGGAGCTTTGTTCAGCCTTTGCGTCCAATGTTGTCTCCAGCAGACTTGTGGCCAGGAAAGATGGACTAGCAAAGACAAAATCCACCCTGTCCAGATGAAAATGCACTGCTGGCTGTAGCCTCCATAATAAATTATGGTGTTCATGCAGATGTTTGACAAAATGTAACTGCTCGCTCTCTGTTATGCAGCTTTGCCCACTTGGAAATTGATAAGCTGTTAGTAATGTGCTGCTATAAAGGACTGGGAGATATACAACATTAGAGGCAGAAGTTCTTCCCGTATACTTATGAAGGATACAAATGATCCTTGGAGATAGTAGAATAATATCACTCAATGAAAGTGGAAGAGGTACTTTCAGCAAACGTGGTTTTTTTAATTGAAGAAGTTAATTTGGAAGACCCAAACCTATCACTGAAGTCAGTACGTGGTCAGAAATCTGAAGAATTCAGTAAGCACTGGTTATCTTCCTAGCCCCAGTATGAACAAAGACATTCTTCACAGTAGTGTGTAGCATATTTATGATTTGTTAATTTGTAATTAGTTTCCAAAATAATCTTATATGTATTGTCAAATACATCTTTGATTTACAGTATATACCAACTAAGCAGTCAGCTACATAATGCAGTTTGTCTACAATGTTCATGCATAAATAATCAGTCAGTAATTTTGAATTAATTTTGAAGAACAGACTGTGAAAATCAGTTACTATGCAGATGAATGGTATTTTAGTCATTCCATTTCACAAGTATGCATACCTATTCCAAATAATATCTGTCAGGTGATGACATATCTAATATTAACCTTCAGTACACAGGGCATGCAAGAAGAGGTGTTGCTATGGTACACAGCAGTCATGTAGGGTTCTCTAATACCAATAAACTTTACATCATTTCTCCACAGATACAGATTTGAGCTAGGATAACAAAGTTATACTGACATGCAACTAGATTACATAAATCAGGGCTGGGTAAGTGGCTAAATAAATGCAGAGCCTAGTTTAATTTATACATTAAAAATGTTTTGAGCTTCAAAGGAATATTTTGTGTTTTTAAAAAAATGAAAATTTCAGCTTTTATTATTCATGTTGATTGCACTGTTGCCTGAATATGAACAGAAAATTTAATGGCCCATCATAACTTTTAGGCTACTGTTTTTTTATTTTAGGTCTTCATATTTCACACTTGATTCTGAAATTTATCAGAAATTTATGAAAAGCACATGCAAAAAATAAAATGAGGGGCAGTTTTTTGGGACATTATGTTGCTGTCAATAATTTCTGAAAATGCTACCTACGTTTTACAGAAACCTGCACATTCTTATATGCAAAAATCAATTTTGGAAATGTTTGCTATTATAAGAGGCAGTAAAGTTTGGCGAATGCTAAGCCACTTACAATTTAACAAGCTGATTGGCCCTGGAAGCTGTAATCAAGCATCTGTAGGTTTTTAGATGCATTTCTAACAATGAATACATTCTGCCTTAGAATTAGAGAGGCTGCTATGATTTCTAAATTTTCACATTTTACTGGAGACGTGGGGAACTTTTATAAGATGGTGGAGACAACTTTTATTTAGCAAATAAACAAGCTGAATTCAGGAAGATTAACATTTTCAAACAATGTATAGGTTTAGATATTTAGCTAACGGATGTTTCATAGCCAAATCCCTTTCACCATTTAAAGGAGCTTTTACCTGTTTCAAGACCAGTTCCAGTTTTCTTACAGAGGCAATGAGAGAAGAGAACATAAGCATACAGATATGAAAAAATACAAAGAACAGGATGAGCAGTCAGTGGGGAAAAGGGAAAGATTTTTGTCAAGGCAAAATAATTTTCCATAATAAAAAAATCTGTGAGCAGAAACTGGTCTTATTCATTCATCAGGAAAATGAATATTTGCTATAGTGACAACAGCATTAAATGCACTATTTATTAGACTGCTGTACATATAAGTGCACCCAGTACTTATCACAAAGGTCATGAAAGCCCTAGAAAGGGAAAAGCTTCTCTGAAGCATGACTAGCTAGTAGATGTCTTTCAGCAACTTAGGCTGTGATCACCTGATCCCTGGATTTTTAGATGACTCAAAAGCTGATCATCTTGCTGAATACAAGGTTCAGGTCCTTAAAAACTCTTTGACTTTGAATGCCCAGAACAATGAGGCAGTTTATACTTTAGAGACAGGGGCTACAGAAAAGACGAATGAAATATTAGCAGAATCCATCAGTTTTGAATCACCACATTTCTGATATGTATTTTCCCTTCTTCCAACATTATAGGGCAGCTGACTACATCTAATTACAAACTGATAAGGCAAATGGGAGAAAATGTTTCAATGTAAGTACGACTGCAAAGTCAATTTTATTAAGTATAAAAACTGTTCAAATACACCTCAAATAATTCATTTTTGTACATAATTAGTGTGATCTATATATATTTTTCAAGCAGTGCCTTATGTCTGGTGTACCAAAACCAGGCAAATATGCATTAGTCATCTAATTCTGGGCTGCTTCTGTAAATAGCCTTCACAGACACCAGAAACAAGCTTTGTGATGTCTTTCTAAAATGGGAGACCTATTCCTCTCTATCTCTTAGACATCTAAAGCCAGGTAGCATGAAGCTATGTCATTTTTTCTAAGTGCATTTCTTTTCTTGAAGTATTTAAGGCTGCCTACTAGCAGACAATATATTAGGCAGTGAATAACGATCTTACAGCAACATAGTTTGAAATAGGAGAGGAGAGGAGTTTTCCTAGGTTTCCAGCCTAACTCATCACCAAACCCCAAGCATAAATTTACCATCACCTACTTTAATACATGCAGGTTTGTTCCTCCCCTCCTGGTACCTGGAAGCTACTCCAGAATTAATTCCCATGAGGTTTAGAATCAATCTTCTAATTTATAGTTTATACAAGGCTATATAAACAACGTGCAATGAGAGTACAACCCTTTGTCAGAGGAAAAATACCAATTTATAATTCCACCAAGTTATAAATAAGGCTTGTGCTGGCAGTGGAGGCATTACATCTCCTATAGTGCCTGTGGAGACATTACATCTCATCTATAACTTCTCGTAGTATTGCAAACTTCCAGAATATTTTTTGGCAAACACTGTCTGCATGGCATTATGATTTTAATGCATATGGGAGTTTATCTTCACTTTCCTGTAAATACCATCCATTTTTTTCTCTTGAGTAAAATGTATGTAAAAATACTACAAATTTCTGGGTTTATATTTACAGCATTTTTCCTTCTCAATAATCTTCCCCTGGAAAACTGATGTAATAGTATGAGAATATTAATAAATCCTAATTGTCTTTTTACAAAAACAAAACCCCCAAACCAGAACGAAAATCTTCAAGCATGTCAAAATTTGCTCATTTTATTTGTGTAAACAATAATGCTTAATATTGCATTGATCACCCTATCTTATCTCAAATTCTCATTCTTGAAACAGAAGCACATCAAAACTTTCATCAGATTATATATTACAATTCTCCCTAGAATTTTATGTTTGGTTTTTAACCTGGGCCACAAATCTGGTATGTGCTGGCAATCCTCTCCTTCTATGCCAGATGAAGACTAGATGATTATTTGAGCACATGCTAGCTCAGGCAGCCTTCTCCCTTTCCTTTTTATTGAGATTATTAAAGTTTATAAGTATTATCATCTCCAAATGATAATTCACATAACTGGTTTTATTGTGTCACTGAGCTGGGAATTCAGAGCTATCAAATCCTGCTCTGAAAAGTATCTGCTTTTGTAAGGTTTGGATTTATTCTACACAGTGTTTCCCCTCACTTCACCACTACAAATTTATTTAAACAAAACCAAAGTCTGAGAGAACCAAGGATCTTTGCATTGTCAGTTATTCCCAGTTATATGCTGCTACAAGCAATGGAAGTTCACAAAAGGTCAAACTGCTGTAATTTTAAGTGAAAGCTCAGGAACTTCCTACCACTGAGACTAGGCCCATAATACCTACTCTGGGGTACCGTATCACTGTCTTCTGAAATGTATCTGAGCTACCTGTGCTATAAATGGAATGGCTGCTTTATCATTAATTTTAGCTTTAACAATGGTATTTTTATTTTCAAAATACTTTATAAATATGTGCCAAAAAATAATCTAGTATTCCTCCTAAGCAGGCACTTTTATTTATTCTAATATTGTCCTTCCACATAGGAGAAAGGGGGTTTAGGAGAGCTGGACAAAGCTATGCCAAGATTGGCAGTCAGGAACTCTTTGATTCCTCAACCAGTGTTCAAACTACTGAGCCAGAAACTGCCATTTTAATTTAAGCTACTAAGCAAATCCTAGAAATTTATGGTTCAGCGTTATTGTCGTGGACTGGACTTAACCAAGCCTTGTGAGCAATGTGCTGCCCAAGAGATTCATTCTGTTACCTCAGGAGATTAAAAAGTTAAAATTAAGGTCAAGAAAGAAAAAGCAAAGTACAATATATTATGAAGGTTATTTAATCAATATTGCTGTTCATGGGCCAGGAAATAATGGGCATTACTGGATAAGAAACTGAATATTCTTTGTCTTATCAAAGCACTTACACTGATTCCTTCATAGAACGGAAATTATCTGTGAAAGACTAATGCCTGGAAATCCCAAGATTACTGAAAAGATGGTATTGAAATGATCAAAAAATATTTTTCTCTTCTATGGAAATATTTTTCTGCAAATGTAAATTTATGTCAGTTTTCCATAGATGATTTTTGGGCAGAATATTGAGCTGCAACATTGAAAACGTTAACAACTGAGAAATGTGATTAAAAAATATTGCAGCAACTGCCATATACTCCACTTCTCTCTAAACACCAGAACAGAGCAGATTTCATCTTTCCTGAAAAAATCCTCATGGGAAACTGAAATATTTCAAGTTTTTTGACCAAAGGGTTTCAACTTCCCCACTCAATATCTTCAACTGCACTTTCACAGAATTAAAAGAAACATTCACTGCATTGTTTGGTATCAGCCTTTCTATTGCATATTCTGTTGATGGGGAAAGAAAGATGCTCAATTTCATAACCTTCAAAATTGAAGTATCTACATGGTAAATACAGAAAACGCTATTGCCAGTCTTCCACTTCCAGTTAATTGTATGAGGATTCTGCTTTTATGGATAATTTGGTGAGGTATGTGACTAATACACTCATCAAAGGAGCTCCATGTGCAAGAGGTGGCCTCCTGCTTTCCCTTGCCGTGTTCTGTGCTGCACGATGTCAGTGGGTTTTGCTCATTGGCTTTGACAGTATCAGTTCATAATGCCTAGCCCAGGAGATCATTTTTTAGCTGCAGTGTCCCATGTTGTAGAGCTAATGCCACACAGCTGAAGATTTGTTTTTAGCATGTCTGGTTAACAATTCATTGTCCGACCTCTCAGCTGTTCACACATTTTTAAAAAAGGAGAATAGCTCTGAGCAATCATTTTTCTGAGATAAGAATCAGATGATTGGTCCAGTGTAGCTCAGCCCTGGAGGAACACTGCCTCAGTACTGCTTGGGATCGTATTGTGCCGTAGATTTTAACACCATTAAGGGCAGAAGGATAACTCACATGGAGCTGGCTGGAAGGCTTGATGTGAAAAGTGTTAATTCGTCCAAGTATTACAACCATAGAGAAGAATGGTGACAACCACACAGTGCACATTAACATTTCTTTAAAGTCAGATGCCCTTTTAATTCCAGACACGCTGTTTTAATCTCTCAAAAGCTACACCGGTTTTTGCTATCCTCTGCATGACTTCATCATCAAGAGAGGTAGTGGGAGAGGATGCTGCCAGACTGGCAGAGTTTGTCTGCAGATTTCCATACTGCATTGCCTGTACAGGCGGCTAAGAGAGGCAGAAACGGGATCACCGTTTCCCCCACGCTGAGGTGCAGCCCGAGGCGCTCGGTGGCGTAGACAAAGGTCTGCAGCCTGCACCAGGGGCAGCCCTGCGCTGGCAGGTACCGCTCATGCTGTGGCCTTTCACTCACCTTGGAGTCTCTGTAGGTCGAACATACCACCATCTACACTAAAGGATGTGGAGCTGCGTAGCATCGTGCCTAAATGTAAGGAGTTTTGCTCACATTGGTCTTATGCTACTGGAACAACAGAGCCTTACCGAGGACCACGTGAGACAGCAAAAGACCCTGGTGCTGCTGCTGACTTAAAGACAGTTGCTGACACGCCACTGTGACATAAGTGAACAGTCCATAAGGTAATCTGGATAGCTGAACGAAGTGAAGTTCTCTCCAAGAAATCCTGACAGGTAGTCACAGCATACTGATAGGGCCAAAGGCCTTCCCTGGCTGACAAAGATCACTCACAGATCTTGCTTTTGTTCTGCTCGTATCCCTTGCATCTTCATGGCTTTAAAAAACGTATGAACCATGCCTTAACACTGACTTTCTGAGGATCGCTTTCAGCTTCAAGCTTGTAGAGATCTACTGCAGCAAAAATTTCCCTAAAAAATGGAAGAAATTATATATCCTATCCCAATATCCCATGATGGGACAGATTTCAGTTTGAGAAGGTGGGTGAGATCTGCATCTTTCAGCTACTGTGGACTCTCATTTAACATGTAACAGTGAAGAGCTGCAATCATTTGTGATTAGATCCTAACCTCCAGATTTGTTTGTTTTGGCAGAAATGTCAGCAGTACTTAGCCTTACACTGTGACATCTGTTTCATGGTTTCAAAAATCTCTAGCACAGTAGGCGGTACAGCAGTTTGCTGCCCACCGGATTTCAGTTGTCATTCCATCAGAGATGGAAGATGGAGGATTGCACAAACTGTCAAACATTTCTGCTGGGAATTCCTCTCACTCTCTAATAGCATTTGACCATCTTCACTATGGAGTAGCACAACACCAGTGGGGTTTTAGGGACATATACCGATTTCAAGCATTCAGGGAACTATTTGAAATTTTTATTTGATCAACGGTTGCTTGAATCTCCTCCCTGTTCATCGCTCATCTTCCAGGACAGGAAACTTTTTTTGTGCTTCCTTGAAATGTGTGTTGAGAAGGTTTGTAAAAAACTTTTACCCCTCTTTATGAAGTACATTCATATAACAGTGAACTGATGGAGCTGCCATTTCCATCAAACCTGTTCCAAAAGCTGTCTTTGACAAAACGGAGGTACTTTGCTGGGGCATTGTCTTGGTTTGAAAGACAGGTGTCTGCCAAGGAAGGCAGGAGCCCCCCCCCCCGGAATGGCAGATGCAACCCCCCT
>JAVJGG010000017.1:9033444-9049784 GCA_035590195.1 Aviceda cuculoides | reverse complement strand
GAAACAGAAAAAAGTCCGATGCACCCCCACCCCATAGCCAGCCTTTGTTTATCTTAAGTACTCAGCCATTTGTCCCCTAGCAACCCATATGGGGAAAAATTCCTTTAACAGAAAAAAAACCAGAAGAGTTTCTGAAACTCCAACAGGCATTCTATAGTACATCTTTGAGACCTTTCAATTTCTATGTTTTTGTATTTGAATAGATGCAACAGCAAGCTTACTTTTCAATCATTTTCTTTTTTGTGACTGCCATGTTGAATGACACAGCATTTAGTATTTTAATGAGAATTTGCTGTCTGTTCTGCAAGCACCAGACAGCGAGGGATATTGCCCTGCCTGCTAACTGATGGTCTGACCAGCAATCTGCACCAAATTGGGTCTGAGAAAACCTGACATCACAAACAGTAAAGTGCTTTACGAGGACACTATCAACAAGATGCCATCTCTGTGATCATAAATGGTTGTCTAGCAGTTTGCTAGTTTGTTAGAAAACTGAACACTATCTACTGCCAATTTTCAGCTCATAATATTAGCAGCAGTGTCACTGAAGTTCTTCTAATTGGCATAGATGTGGGACCTTTCACTAAGTCCCCACAATATATTCATGAATTTATCACTTTGTGGAATTAATTTAATCACATTTGTTAAGTAAAACTATGACATAGTCATTGGACTGCTACTAATAGAGATGCCTGGTGAAGCTATAAAAGGACTGTTTTGCATATCAACTAGCATTTAAGCACTTGCATTGTAAATCCAGCTATAACCCTCCCCTTCTGGTAACTTATGCTTGGGCCTTTTTTGTCATGAGCAAAGAAACTGTGCAAGAGTATACACACAACAAAGCAATTACATATTGGCCAACACACACAATAGTTGTTCCGGTTAATGAGCTACTAGGCTAAGCATTAATACACTCACCACTGCTGATTAGATGCTAGATGAGGATTTGCTGGCCAGAGAGCTGTCAATCACATGGGGAAGGAAGGATCACCTGCTGCTGCTTTTCAGAAGAGGCTGTGCCTTGATATTGCAGAATAGCAGTCTCTGCAGATTCTCTGCTTTTTTGTTGCTTTTTTTTAACTTAGGGGTTTAGACCTTTCTGTGTCAGAACATTTTTTATCATAGCCTTGAGCTGCTAATTATTACCACCTCAACAGTTACACTTGTATCACTTTTTATTTTTCTTTTCTTGTATGACTTTTTTTCGAATGCTTTCTCATATCTTAACAACAGTTTTCTCAGTAAGTTTCAACCAGTCATAAAACCGTGCTGCTCCAAATTTGGTGCCAGATTACAACTGAGTTCCTGGAGTGAGGGATACAGATCCCCTTCTTCATAGTGCAATGTCTTTTGACCACAAATGCTGGGCGTTAGGATCTGGCACCTGGCCTGAACCCCCACTTATACATTTGCCTACTGTGTTGTAGACAACAGCAGGGTGAGTTTTGCTAAGACCTGCTCTGTCAACATGTTACAAATCAAGTTTACGGACCAAGAAATGCTGTACTCCTTCCAGTTTTCTTGTCAGTATCAAAAACTCTGTAAACATTTTCTATGCAATTCAGTGTGGGACTAAATTTACTTGCCTAATGTAGGTACCAAGATATGCCCTAGTTGTTAAATGTCTCATTACAGTCAATGAAGATCTAGCTGACATAGTCAATGGAGCTTCGAGAGTTATTCAGCTAACCAGCCAGGAAGAGAAACACACAGAGAAGTGCAGGAGACAAGGAGCGTACCATTTTTTTTTTTTTTTTTTAATATCAGTGACTTAAAAGGTGAGAATTTTGGTATAGCATCCTTAAGAGTGGCAGAGATTGCTAGAGATCAGCATTAATTTTTCATATTGCACATTCCATGCTCTTCCGTGACAGCTACACCAGCCATTCCTAGGGGATGCTGAGAAAGCAAAGAACAAGGGACAGAGGAGAAAAAAATAAGGAAAAACAAGCAAAGAAAGAAAATAGCCAAAAGATTACACACCAAACCAGTTTTACTTTTAAAAAGAAAATTACTGTTGCTTGATTTTTTATCTTGTGTGAAACCATCTTGCCAGATATATTACCTTAGTTCGATTTCCTGGGAATACCTCTTAAAATTAGCACACATACATGCTCTCAGCTCTCCACAAAAAACAATTTCCCTTTACTCTTAAGTATCAAGTTTGTGTAAGAAAGTTTTATCCAAGAGAAAAACACTTACTGCAAGAGAAAAATATTTTCAGAGAAGTGCAGGGACTAAAAAGGAACTGATCAAACTTATGATCTTGAAAGACAATATTCATGACATACTGGCAGTGATCCTCTGCTCCATTTTCTTTATAAGCCACTGAGAGAATATTTGGTACAAAGAAGTTTCTTTCAAGTGTTTTCTTTGTACACTTGTTATGAGCAATTAGTGAAGCCCCACAGTCGTGTGATCTGACTTACGAGTTTTTATTTTGTTCCCTCTTTGGTGAATTCAGTGCTTGCTCAGTGTTCCTTTCCCTGTGATCTTCAGCTCAGATGTCTACACATCCATTTCCATTGGGTCTAATTTACTGCTGTCTCACTCCAGTTCTGTGCTGACACAACTCCATAGATTTTTTTTGTTAAGGAAGAACTGGAAGGAAATCAGGACTTGCCACCTGAGCTATTCCTGAGCTGAGCAAGTGAAGAGGAGCAAGAGGAGAATCTGAACACAATTTTGTCAAAGAAGTTTTTTACAAACTAATCAAGAAAATGAAATGTTTTTATATTTTATTTTTAGCAAGGAATCTTGCTAATGAAACAAAGGCTATGAACCCAGATTTTAGAATTAAAGTTTTTACTGTCACAGTCTCAGCTGGCTTGATTTTAATTAAAAGTAAGTTATGTGTTTGTGGCAGAACATTCTCCTTTTCTCAAAGAAACCAGGAGAGGCAGCTGAAAAACTGTTGTTGTATTCCAGATGGTTTGTATGGAAAAGAAGAACAACATATTTCATACTGAAGGTCTATTAAAAACCAAACCTCATTTACACTGATTAAAGGGACCATTTAATTGCTGAGTTGTTCACTCAGAGAGGAATACATTGAATACACAGAGTCTTGCATGGTGTTACCATGGTCTTTTTGTTTCTTGTGGTAGTAGTATAAACAGACACTTGGTTGTCACCTGATATAAGTGAAGAGACAGAGGAATCAAAATCAACAGAGATTTACCAAATTATGGTATGGAAGCAAAGAGGCGCAATCCCTTTTTGTTTCACTGTGGACATTGTCCTTTTTTTTCTTACACTTTAGAAATACCCGTTTGTGTTATCTTCAATTACCTTTTGAAACATGGAATCCAGCCATCGTATTAGATTAATTTCCTTGGAAACTTAATCCCTTAAAAAACATGTTTGGGGAAATTATTCATACATATATTTAGACATTATACCTATTTTAATCTCATGTAACCAAACTCTCTTAAATCAATTAATTATTTTTTTCTTAATTTGGTAGATGATACACTTTGAATGTGCTTGGTGTAGCAATATGCTAGCACTCCACCTCATTGATATAAAGCATAATGAAATCAAAGGAAACATAGTATATGATTAAGCTCAGTGAGTCCATTAGAATGCTGACTATTTAAAAAAGCTCTTGCAAGCAGGCGGGTACCAAACGGCACACATGTGGATCTCTGCAGTTTTAAAAGGGGTCTTCCTCCAATTTTTTATAGCAACTGAATGGATAAGTAACATAAAATTAACATTTATCCTGCAAAATTGATAGTTAGAATTGATTTGTACCAATTCCAACTGAGAGAACTCCAGGAATTTTATCTTCAGGATTTGTATTTGTACTAAAGCACATAAGTAACTTATTTATATGGACAGAAGATGAATGAATGCAAGACTGGGGATATTATAAGCACACTGAGCATATTACTACTATCTTGAATCTGGACAAAGTGGGTTTCTTGATTTATAATAATTAAAAAAAAAAATCTTTCAGATCAATAATATCTAAGCAATTACTAGGGACTATACCAGGTTTTTTTCTGCACTCAGAAGTGGGAAGCAGACAAAGCCTGGGATGTAAGCAAAGCAGACATTTTCCAAAGCAGTGCTGTTGCAGACAGGACTGGACAGATTCAGTGCATGGCCCACGACAGGACCCGCCATTGCCTCTCCCACATGCTGACTGCAGCAAGTAGCAAATGTCTGTTGTGGCCTTACCTCGTGCCTTCTGCCTTGTCCAGAGCAACCTGAATCTCCCCTTTTTTTACAATAATCTGTGCAAGGGAAGACGCCACTGGCCAATTTTTTACTGACCCTCAACGTCTCTCTTCCATGCTTGAAATTACAGTGATCCATCGCAGAAGCTTTCCCACTGACCTACCCCCAACCCCCTGACTCCTCCTCTCTGACTCCACATCTGCTATGCTACAGCTGCCTAACTGAATGCCTCCGAATGATTTTATTTTGTTTTTTTCCTTCTTCTCTGAGCAGAAGATTTCTATGCAGCCTCACTCCTGGGAATTCTTGAACTGACTCTTCTTGGTATTTTGTAATACAGCAAACAAGCCCTTCAAATTTGCACACTAACTAGAAACATATATTCTTTTCCATCTCTTGAAATCGAAAAAAATTGATTCATGAAGAAATTAGCTGAAAAGACTATCTACTCCTTGCAAACAGCTAAGTTTTGGCCTTAAATTTCGGAGGGCTTGAAAGAGAAGGGCAGAGATGGAAATCTACTCCTTAGGTCTTTTCCTCCTGGGAATTACTTTGTATTGTGAACTTTTGAGAAGAGGGAAATAACTTCTGTAACCAAAAGACTAAAATAAAACACCACCACTTAAGGATATATTTTCATCATTTTATAGCAGTTCAATATGAACAAAATAAAATAATAAAAAATGCCTTTCCAGCAGTATCACATCTTTCCTTCTCTTCTTTCTATGACAATTATGACATTAGAGAACTGTTGACACAAAATCCACTGGTTTGGAAGGGCTGTCAAGCTACTGCACGTGGCTCCGTAAGAGGAAAAGATGCAGCCCAGCTGCGTTATGCACATATGCTGTGCTGCGGCCAAAGAAGTCTCTGCCCCTGCAGCAGGAGGGCTCTGGCCACTCAGGGACACCACATGAGGGCTCGGGAAAGAGCATATTTGGCTTTTACTTATAGCAGCCCCTTGCAAGACTAGCCAGAAGGCAGATATATTTTGTGCACTGTTCCAACAATTGCAGATGTAATATTAGATACAGATGGTCTTCTACGCAGAGGGTCTTCCATAGCATACTCTCTGAATGTGTTACCTAAGGGCTTTCTAGAAATCTGGAGATCAGAAGAAGATTGAATATAAAGGGAAGATAATTTCACATTTCTCTACTGTAAATTACTTAAATTTTTCTAAAAAGCACCCAATAACATTTAGCTAACATTAAACATAATGCTAAAGTAATCAGACCGCGGGTTTGACATAGTGTGGCAGTTTCCACTGGGTAATTAACATTAACAGAACCAGGACTTAGCTTAACTATCTACTGTTACCCCCCTTCTTATGGACGAATCTAGATCTATGGGTGATCTGTAAAACATTTTGAGAAGGAATTTTCATTCTGTATTTTGAGATTTGTACTTAAGAAACATATAAACAATTCTTTGCAAGTCAACCTCTCCTTTTGTAGTATCCAAACTGGAAGAGAGTGTCAGGTATGCTAGCCTCAATTCAGATTTACAAACATTTTTTATTCTGTCATCATTTCTCCTTTCCCTATTGTGAAAGATTTGAACACCAGCAAGGAAGTTTATGGAAATGGTTAGACTTCTGCAAAACCAAAACTTTTCTTACATTGTCTTCTTGTATAAACCAGCACCCTAATGCAGTTTCTTAGTCATAAAGCTTTGAGGAATAGTTCTTGGGACTTAAATATTAGCAAGAAAATATGGTCTTTTCATAAAAAATGAGTAATAGTAGTTTAACCATAAGGATGGTTGCACCATGTCAGATCAAAGCGCTATTTAACCCTTTATTCATCTCGACAGTAGCATTTCTCTAAGGATGTAAGAACTAGGGTGTCAGGAACAAGACAACCAGATAGAGAACCAAACACCTTATATCTTATCAAGAATGCTGAAACTAAGCTCCTGAAATAAAGAGTTTTAATAATTTGTTTTAAATTTTTAGCAATTTTTTTGGTAACCTTACTATTCAGAGGCTGGGTACTTCTGATTACCTTTTTCTTTTCAAGTATTTATGTGTGCTTAATATACTGAATAATCAGCAGAAAATGCTTGGACCACAGGAAAAAATAATCAGAAACTAAGGGTTTTTGTAGATCTTGCTTTGGAAGTCCAGAAGTTTCCTACTGATTTTCTATGAAATTCCAATGCATTTTATTTCAAGTAAACCCAGAAAACTCTCAACAACTACAGAGGAGAAAAGTTATAGCTAGAATCAAATAAAAACAAATAAAATGCTTACATCTATGAGCACACTTGAGTGATCTTCTTCTTTGTAATTAAAATATGCTAACTGAAAGACTGTGACCTACAAAACATAATCCATTGTGTTAATTCAGAGCTTAAACATCAAAAGAATATTTTAGCAATTGAATGGGACAAGATTGGCAGATTATTTTGATGAACAATGTGCCATTGTTTCCTTGAGGGCACACTCCATTTAACTGGAAACTTTTGTATGAAATATATTTTATCTGCATTACTACTTATTCTTTTGTAATCAGCAGACTCATACTTTCAGATTATCTTCTATTTAAGAATTTAAATAAGGAGCTATCAGAGATGATTAAACTACACCTTCCAAAGAAAACTAAATCCCTCACAAGTCCTCTAAATTTTGTGAGGTTAAAGCACAATTAAAAGTAATATAGCAAAAGAAAAAAGTGCTTTTAACATGGTTTTTTTATTTCTTAATTAATACTGGCACAAATACTTTTCCTTACCTAAACAATCTAAATTATTTTTTTTTCTAAACAGAAATTTACTATTTCTATTCTGAGAAAGTATCATTTAACAGGTAAAGTCTTAGAAACAACAAAACACTCTCTTAGGATCTTGTCATCTCTGTTAATAAAATTGGTTAAGTCAAGCCTTGGCCTATGGCCATTATTCGGTTATGTCTAGGCTTTCTCAATACAGTAAACTAAATCACATGCGGCTGTTCACTTAACAATGTACCACTAAATAACATAATGAAATCACCATTATCTTGTATAATTTGTTTGCATATTGTTGACTATTCAGATTTGCTGTGGTCATTGCAAAATTTTCTTGTTCTTTTCATATGGACAGCTTGCAATCATCTAGAATCCAATAACATTAGTATCTAACCTCTGTTGTTCCAACAAGCATTGTTTAGGACTGGTCAAAAATTTACTGACAATATTTTTTATGGAAATGTGTGAATATATCAATGTGAAAATACATGTATCCACATTTTGTGGAAAATTTAAGATTTTTTTAATAAGCTAACCAATCCATTTAATCAAAAGCCATTTATATAGCTGTAATTCTCTTGCATTTACTCAAAAATAATGTAATATGTTATTTTGTTGAGCTAACTTCCTGTAGTCACTTTGAAGATTTTAGTATCTTTTGAAGCATTGACTTACTTAATTACTATCTTAAGCACATTTTTCTCTTTTCTGTTCATCTGCATTTTCATTTCATTCTTAACATTTTGTCATGTTGAGCAAGCAAGCTCTGCTCCATTTTTGACTCAGCTAGTCTCAGATCTATGCCAATATTTTGTCCCTCGGCCTGATTACTTAGTTTCCTTAATAGCCTCTTGTGACGGATTTTGTCTAAGTCTTTTTGATAACTGTAATAAATTAGCTGGAGTGTTTACATACATTTGATGGGAATGTCAATCATTCCTCTCATTTATCTATTCTATTTTTAAATATTTGTTTCATGTTTGTTTTATAAACAACAGAGAAACTAATCCTCAACTACTGTAAATCATTGCAGCCTCAAATTATTAAAGATCAGATTGTTAAAATGAAAAGTAATTGACAGTTTTCAAAAATACACAAAAGCACTATCCCTATCATATTTTGAAAATTAGAATTATTATGCAAAATTCACCAACCAGTAAAACTTACATAAATCAATCTTTATTTCTAAGTAAAATGTGTAATATCATTAAATGCCTGTAGTCCTGGTGAATTCCATTGATTTTAAAGAAAAATGGCCAATGTGAAATCTCTAGAATTATTCCATTGTTTGGTAGAAACGTACTTTAACAAAATATGCAATTCCAATGATATTTTTTAGACTTTCTGGTTAAGTCAGATATTTGTATTTTTTAGAGGAGAAAATATTCTTAGTTTTGTAATCTTCCTTTATCACTACATCTACGGTTTTTTTGAAATTTGATTGAATGTAAAGATTTATAGCTGAAAAAGAGAAACTAAAGAACACGCAGATGGACAATTTTAACTCTGCTTGTTCAGTTGGTCATTTTATTGCATTTTTAACATGTGTCATGTAAGTTCTGAATGTATCAGTGAGGGTCTGGTTTGCACAACAAAACCTGCGTGAGTTGATTTCTGTGATCCCAGTGCTTTATGTAGACCTCTGTATGGTACTTGATATAATGGCCCACCTTCTCTGTTCTCTTTGCTATCTCTACAATTGCACTCCTTTGATGACAAGTAATTGGCCATTGATGAATTGTTTACAGTTTGGAGGCAGTTCTAGGGCCTTCTCTACACATTTCTATTTGTGACCAAAAAAATATAATATGTAAAAACAGGCATTACACCTCATCGTTGTAAAGCTAAGCAAAAGCTAAAACAAACAAACTACTCACTCGGTTATCAGCTAAACAAGTTCCCGGACAGTCCCATATGTAAACTGGGTCTGTTGGGGCACCAGCCAGTTGCAGAGTCTCAGTTTACGTCCCTGGTCTTTCTCAACTTTGGAACAGCATCACAGGGTAGAAGGAGGAGAGGAACACACACACACACAAAAAAAAAAAAAAAAAAAAAAAAAAAAAAAAAAGGCAATATCACCGGGAAGGCAATAGCTAGAGATGTGGGTGGGTGGCATTGCCGTAAGGAGCAGAAAGGTAGCGGAACACTGATTTTTGAGGAGTATAGGGATGAGATATGAGCTGCTGTTTGGAGATATTTTAGGAGTGAAGGCAATAAGCAAAGGGTTTAAAGAATATGTCTAAGAACTGAAATTCTTTTTTCATAGAGATATTCTTGGAAACACAACAGTTTTAGTCAAAGCTTTTTAACATGTGCTTAAGCAGAGCAAAGGTAAATACCCGCAATGCAACTTTTCTGTGCATGCTGGCTACACTTCACAAAATTATAAACTGCTGAAAGCAAAAGCTGAAAGTGGAAAGTTTGTCCTTTTCAACAATTAATATGACCATTATCTGAAGAGGGGGGTTTGCCAGGCTCACCCATTTACATATACACAGAATATTTCACTGCTCATTATAGATTCTGGTTGGATTGAACTACTAGGACATGAATAGAATAAATCAGGTATTTCCTTTATAGTAAAAGAGACCAGTAAGCAAATTTCTAAACTGCTGCAGTACCAACTGCAGCTAGATGGTCCTGCAGAGCCTATTTTTTAAAATTATCTTTACTTGCACTGACTTCACAGCATTTGTAATTTTTTTTAATAAAGCCATTAAAACTATGACATAGGAGTGTGTATACTTCTGTTCTGTGGAAGTATATAAATATATACTTTATATATCAGTAGGTCCAGTTAATATATCTGCATTATTAAATTCTAAATATGTTTTAGAAAGATTTTTCTGTTCCCTGAAACCTATTATATCATTTCCCCTGTTACCACAGGACTATTTGTTCTAGTCCCTGATGTTTACTTTTCCATGCGCTACTTTTTTAAAAGCAGTGCTTACAGCACTTTTCCAGTTTTTCCTGTTTCTTTCACTCTTGTGCTTGCCTTTAATGAAGGATTTCAGAGCTTCTCAACCACGTGTTTTAATAATAAAAATAAAATGCAGCAGACTTTCACCCCAAGGTGTGGGTGTTTAACTTCTGATCCCAGAACAATCATCAGACATCTAATAGGTTTCAGATAAGTGGGGGGGGGGGAAGGGAGGTCTGATATGATATTACCTTTGTGTTCAGATAGTCAAAGAAATAAATGCCCTCTCCCTATTTCTAGAGCCAAGTTTCAGCCTGCCAAACCTCCCCATCTAACTTCCACCACAGAGCAGATACTAAATGCAGTATTGGGTCAGTTGATTCGTCTTTTCTGCCTAAAGACACCATCCAAAAAATTGCAGCTTATCAAAATAAGCCAGTACTGTGGAGGTAGTATTGATCCCTTTTAGGCCATCACAATTATATGACTGGAAGGACAGAAAAAACCTTTCTTCTGTATTTTTCAAACATGGGCAAGTTTCCACAGTCACAGCCCGTTGTTTTTTTTTTTGATTCACTGAATGAATGACTGAAGGCTGATCAATATAAAACATTCCAGAGATCCCAGATAAACTTTTCTTCCATGAAAGTGCTTTGAAAAGTCAGTAAAATGAAAAAAAAAAGAAAAAAAATTGCTTGGCATGAAAGATTTTTGTCAGGAATTTGCTCATATGTATGGTAAGTAATTTGCAATTAAAGCATACTAGACAAAAAAAAAGTTTATAAAATCTGCTTAACTTTCTATCATTTTCTTAATGTGGATTATATGAACCCTCAGAATGTGGGTTATATGAAGAACTTTCTGAGAGTTTAAGGTATATTTAAGAAAATATGAAATTGAGTAGAGCTTAATTCTTCTACTTTTTTTTTTTTTCCCAATTTTTCAGTAATTCTTGCTTGGAGTCTTAGTTCTTTGGTACTGAGAATTTTCATTGCAATTGGAAGCATATTAACACACTACCGACCCATGTCTCACGACATTGCTTCACACTACAGACAAGGGAACACGACTTGAAGAGTGTCTGCAGCAGCAGCAGCAAGAAACTACAGTTCAGTTTCTGCTTTTCTCTGCTGTGTACTTTGGGCTGCATAAATCTCTGCCTCGTGTAGTGTTCAAAATTTCAGCATTAAGAAACAATAAAATCTGACCTACAGATGCTCAGATAAGATACTGCTTGTGGGGACAAAACAAACAAAAATAATCCTGTTTTGTAAGAAATACAGATTTTGTTTTTAATATCCAGTACTGCAGCCATTGCTGTGTCAAACAACAAAGTCAGCTTAGATTGTTCTTCAGCTCTCAGGTTTCAGGAAAGGGAGATAAAGTCCCGAAGAGAGACACTGGAAAACGTGAACTTCACAGTAGATAAAATGCACAATCTAGTGGAGAAAACCTGCAGTCACAGAGGAGAAAATGGTGTTATGTGTTTCTACAGTGCCGGACTACATTTCTCCTCTTATTCGAGTGTAAAATAATTTAGCAATCAATGGACATTGACATTTTCAGTGATGTCCATATAGAATGAGGTTTGAATAGGAATAAAAATCTTACATATATTCTGGCAAGCATACTCTCCATGGGCTATAGGACAATAAAATAGACCCCAGCAAACCGTCTGGGTAATGAAGTGTACAATGCATTGTTATTTCCACACACAGAGGAGAAATGAGGAAGGGAAGTAGAAAGGTATCATTCTGCTAAGAAACTTCATATCTGCATTTCCCAAGTGTAAACATCCACTTTACCTAGAAATGTACTTTTGTTCATGAATGTTGTATCTCTGATTCATGCAATGACTTCTGGAGCCATCCAGCTCATGAGATAGGCTCGGGGGTTCCCTGTACTTCGAAGCACACAGCAGAGTGCACTTCCCACCTGTGCAGACAGGGACAATATTGTGCGTCACCTCCATTCATCACATCTCCTCTGCAGTGATATCGCATACAAGAACCAGAAGGACTAAGTGATCCAGAATACTTCAAAGAAGAGGCTTAAATCACTGGCCAGGAGGAATTCTTAGGCAGCCCTGATTTATTTGGAGTTCAGGGCATGTGCAATGGCCACACAGACAACAGGTGCTGGATATTCCCAGGATATGCCCTGCTCAGGTACAGTGTCAACTAAACACATCAGAGTTTTGATGTTCTCCAGCAATTCCAAATAAACCATTCTTTACACCGTCATTGAGGCACCCCTGAAATTACTTTGCATGTCCATCAGATCTGAAGTCTTTTCCATGCTATGAGGTACTTGACACATTTTCAGTTGCTATTAACACAGACTCATAGCCTGACCTTCAGCTTCAATCACTATTTCATTTGTATGACAGATCATTCCTATATTAATGTACTGTATTGTTTACCTTTGCCTCAGGTAATCTACATTATTTTAACAATGCTTTTGAAAATATATGCAAAATAGAAGTTACAGGGTAGCTAGGGTGAACTTCCATGATTTTCAACTCCTCTAGAGGTATCAATCATTATAGTTACAAACTGTACCCAAACAAAACTTCAGAATACAAATAGGAACTGCATCCTTCATGCTCTCCTAACAGTACATCAAATAAACACAGGGACATCCTCTGGAGAGAAAAAAGAAACAAAACAAAACACTGCAGCACAAAATTATTTTGCATCTGACAGGTGCAGATTCTGTGTCATAAACTGAAAGACCCTAAGAATTATAATGAAGCTACAAAATAGCTAGGAAAAGAGGTGAGAGCTCAGGTACCTGCAATCTTCAATGCACTTAAGTTGCCCTTTTAGCTTGCATTTCACAGCTCATTTACAATTAAACACAAAGCCTGCCTTTATATTTAATATCAACATGAAAAGACTAAAGATAATCCAGACAAAAAAAAAGGAAAAAAAAAAAAGAACTTCTTTGTCTGATAAAATCAAATCTGCCTTGAGGTTTTTTTCTAATGAAAAATAAATTTATAAACAGTGGTTCCTGGCTGTGCTGTGTGTCAGTACAATGGAGCCTTCATTAGGATTTTACCAGTTTTTTAGATATTATGAAGCACTTTCATACTGCACCCTCTGAAAGTGTATTTTTCACAGTTATAAAAAAAACCAAACCATGCTCTCTTATTAAAGTTACATACTGAAAGATTAAAAAACATACTTACTACAGAAAATAAAGATTCCAGTCACCATCAAATAAGATCTTTTTCTAACTGAACCAAAACTAGAAGGAGGATCTCCGTTTAAGATTAAACATTTGAAGAGATCAGTGCAGAAAAATGAGTTGCTAATTGTGAAGGAAGGGACAGGTAAGTAGCAAAAGTCTTTCCCATAAATAATATGGAAAAGAAAAGGATTGTCATGGACAGGGTGGGGCTGGAGTGGGGTGGAATTCCCGTACACCTATTAATGTCAGTGGAATTGGGAGGAACTATCCACTTCTGTCGAGGTGATCCCTTGAGTGCCTGATGTTGGGAGAATTTGCCATTCATTGCCCTCCTTCTAAACCTACAGTTCATTAAGAAAATCTTCCTAAAAAAAAAAAAAATACAAGCAATTTTATTTTGTTTTAAATATATCTGAAGAAAGAGGAATAAGGAAGGAGGCAACATGTGTTTATTTTAGCACTAAGTTTTCAGTTAATAATTAGCAAAACTGTTTTGAACTGTTGCATGTCATGTTTTATTCAATAGTTCGTCATTTTTTTAGAGACACAATAGTCTATAATACAAATGACAGCTTGGATAAATACAATGCCATCTCTTGGTTATGGATACATTTATCACAAACAAGGCTGTATTGTTCATCCCCTTTTCCCCAAACTATTTTGACACTGAACATGAAGCATTGAAATAAATGGCACATGATGCCCAAAGCATTGAAATGTCAACTCTGTGCTTCGTACATAACTTTGTTACAATGATTTGTATTTCACTGGGTTTATTTTGAACATAGGAAAGGAAAGAGGGAGTGAGGTGGTGAAGCTAGAAAATTTGTCAGGAGAAATAAGCAAGTTTCCCAAAGACTGTAAACATTTGGGAACAGGTATTTGAAGGTAGCTGCCGGGAGCTCAGCTTTAAAAATGGCTCATGTACCTGGAAGCCTGTGAGAGGGTTGTCTTTCTTGGTATCCTGGATTATAATCTCTCTTGTCTTAATCTTTCTCACTGGTCTTTTTTCATTATCTTGCCTGGTAGCTGTGCACATGGAAAGCCATGACTAACTGAGTCCATTCTTTTTGTCATTAGTTCAAGGACTGTTCTCAGTAGAAGTCAGGCTAAAGCAATGTGTTTACCTTGCTTGCTTTGTTTAAAGCACCAGAAAACTGAAGAAAAATAAACTACCATGATAAAGTTTGCAGGGAATGATGATTTTAGCTGATGATTGAGTTGGAAAAGTATACAAATTTTGTATTTCAGAAGTCTGGATAAAAAGTGACCCTGAACTATGGTAGTTCTAAAATGAGGAACACAGTTGTGAATACTGGAGCAGGTAAACATCTCTGAAAATATAACCCACATGGAAATTTTAAACAGTAGTCTAGTCTCAACATAAAGTTTTATAAATGCTTTACTTTACTTTTCAGTTATTTTTATTTTTATACTAATATTCTTATTATAAATTCTACACTTTGTCCCTTAAACATTCACAAAGGCAAATAGATTTTTGTTTTTCTTCCATCATGTTTAAAGCAACAGGGCATCTTATAGCTAAAGCAATCACAATTTGAACAGTATGAAAAAAAATTTTCATGTCATAGCTATTTCATCTTGCCCCTAAATGGAAAAGAAACTTATGTCAAATATTTAGAGAAGTCTCAAATCACACCCAGCACAGCCATTAATATTCAACATTCTAACTGGATGTCTTAAATGCTGTTGGGTCAAGGGAGGCTGCAGTCTAATCAAATAAGGGTAATATTAAATGAGTCATAAATTGTTCCTATTATTGAAAAGGTAGAGGAACAAGAATAAAAGATCTTGTTCTAATTCCTAATTCAATGTTCCTCATGATCTTCCCAAATTAATGTGATGCCAATGAAAGACTTAACTCGTAGTTCAGCTATAGCTAGAAATTTTCTGCTGTTAGGATTGTAAGTGAACCAGTGTCAATTACTTTGGATAGTACTACGCTATTTTCTTACTTACCATGACAACATAGTAATCTGCTGAGAGCTTTCCTAGGCAGGATACTAGAACTAGTCTGAGCTCCTTATCCTTCTGCTTAGAAGGCAGTTCTCCTTCCCTGCATGTGGAGAAAAGTTAATCCTGAATTGAATAATTTTTGTCTTTGTTTCACCTTCAGCTTTACCTATCTTTCCAAGCACAGAAACAGAGAGGACATTTAAATTTGTCTAGACAGGTCCATATTCTGTCTTGACTTTTACCTTAGGCAGCCTAGTGCACTGAGCATAAATCCAAGATTCTGAGCAATATTACCCATTTAGATATCTATGACATTTGTTTAAAACAGTAGAAAAACAGCCTGGTGAAGTCTTCAATCAGCACAAATAAAAAAATCTTAGAGTACCTGATCATAAAGATCTGGTTTTATTTTGCTTTTGTTCCAAACAGAAGCAGGATTATCAAACAGCCTCTTATTGTGTATATGAACAAGTCATTCCAGGCAAGAACTCTCTTTTTATTAACATTTTTTATTATGTCAGACTTGAATAAATGCAGCCAGTTCAATAGACAAGGAAAAACACCAGTGTCCCAGATCCTTCCACATTTCAATACCTCAGAAAAATGCTACAGTTTCTTCCACTATAAAGAAAAAAGGAGACTATAATGTATGCTGCTATTTGAAACAAGTGAGAACTGTCTCTGGTGAAGCCAAGTACCAGCATAAGTTTCCAGAAGAACACTTATACTTGTAACAATGCAACATATATAATTCCATAGGAAAAAACCCCAACCAACCAACCAAACACCCCTGCTCAAAAAAAACCCCAAACAACCAACCAAAACCCAAACAGGTATAGCACCTGTCTATTTCTTGTCTTTAGCAAATGTTGTGTAATATTCTGGTCTTTCCTGACTCTCTCTTGCCTCTCTTTAGCACCCTTGTTCAAAACAGGGTAGACGAAGATTGTGAGGACACTGACTTTTGAAAAGTTTAAACCTCTCATTTAACCATGTCAAGGAGAGATGTCTGTAAATATTCAGTCAGATCTAGAGTGCTACAGCAATATTTCTGCTATACTTATACCATATAGCTATAGTATATTTTCTAAAATTCAAGCACTTAGAATCATAGAATCACAGAATTGTTTGGGTTGGAAGGGACCTTAAAGATGAACTAGTTCCAATCCCCTGCCATGGGCAGGGACACCTTCCACTAGACCAGGTTGCTCAAAGCCCCATTGTTGGAGTTTCAGAAACTCTTCTGTTTTCTTCTGTTAAAGGAATTTTTCCCTATACGGGTTGCTAGGGGGACAAATGGCTGAGTACTTAAGATAAACAAAGGCTGG
>JAVJGG010000017.1:9016466-9033344 GCA_035590195.1 Aviceda cuculoides | reverse complement strand
ATTTCCCACATCTTTGCCTGGAAGCTCCTTGATTTCAAAATTGTGATAACTCGGAGGGAAGGGGGGTTGCATCTGCCTTCCTTGGCAGACACCTGTCTTTCAAACCAAGACACCCATCCAACCTGGCCTCGGACACTTTCAGGGATGGGGCATCCACAACCTCTCTGGGCAACCTGTTCCAGTGCCTCACCATCCTCACAGTGAAGAACTTTTTCCTCACATCTCATCTAAATCTACTCTCTTTCAGTTTAAAGCCATTACCCCTTGTCCTATCACTACAGGCCCTTGTGAAAAGTCCCTCTCCGGCTTTCTTGTCACTTACTTAAGTTGTCTTGACATTTGCCATATCTCATGAGGAATGATGTATGAGTTATTTTGAAAAAATATCACTGTGACAGAAATCCCTGTACATTGAGTGAAAACACCAAGTGCAATTCTCTCTGCATACCAGGTTTTGATCTATGATTCTAATCATCCCCTGCCTGACCTTAGTTGCTCAGAGTAATAGCAGATTATGCAATGCACGGGTTGTTCCTCTGGCAACTAATGCTGACAATCAAAAATACAAGCTGCATTAAAATTTAGAATTTCATTCTCAGTCTACACAAGAGCAAAATGTACTCTGTAAACACATGCAAAAAGATGGCAGGCAACGATGACAAGAGTTGAGCAGCTCAAGGTGTCATGCTGATCTCTTTCAACCTGTGTTGTGCCTGTGTGCTGTAGATCTCCTGTTACTTGCTCTTTCTCCTTGTTTTGGTAGGAGATCCTTTTAGAAAGTTGCTGAGACCCCATATTTTGCTTTAAGCTTGGGGTTTTTTTCTTTGCTTTAGAAGTACTGATGAGGAAAGTGGCATTAATTAAACTGAACACTGACTCCAGCAACTAGTTGTGACTGTAATGCTACATGACTTTTCCTGGATGTCAGGTATGAAGCAGGAATGTAAATATTATGTTGCCTGCTTGCAACTCCCCCTGACTAACGGGCCACAATGGTGAAACACATCCCAGAGCTCTGCTCTTACAAGTGCTACCAAAATTTTACACAGATGCACAAGGCACCGAAACACATTTTTCTTCATTAACGTGAAGAATCAAGGTGAAGGCAACTTCCACTGTTGGGCTCCATTGCTAAATACTTAGGGTAACAAAAAGCTGACCCAGGCTGCTGCAGCAGCAACCTAATGCTCCTCTCCCACACAGATAACTGCAAGCCATGGGGCAGAAGCAAACTGCCTTCTAGTCACGCTTGGTTGTTAGCTGGTGGTGTTAGTTACCCTGAGTTCTCTCCAGGGTCAGAGAGGGATAAACATCATCTTTTCCTCAGTACAGCCGTGACCTATTTGCTCACCCCACAGCAAAGTAGAGTAATACACTAAGCTCCATCAACTTTATAAAGCATATGGAGGAGAAAGCCTCACTTCTGCAGCAGTGGCTCCTGGCAGGGATGAATAACTCCTAAGCAAGCGTCAAAACCCTTCCAGCAGAGGCACATCCAGCATGAACTGCAGCTCCCACCAAAGTCATTGATTTGAAGTGGTGGCTGCCATCCTGCACTGAGTTGTACAAATGGGCAATGTGCCCTTCTGCTGAACCCTATCGATCTGCACGAAGCTTAGGACAGACGCAGCTGTGCATTTGAATAGACCACAAGGCAGAGCTGAGGCTTCATAGGCAAAAATCTATTTGTTATATTTAAAAAGAGAAAAAGAAAAAGGAGGAGAGGATATAAAATCCTACATTTCAAGCTCTAAACCAGTCTCTGAGTAATAAGGATTAGAATGAAGACCACTTCACACCTGCAGGCTGGGGTTTCTGGCATGTTCTTCCGCACTGTTTGCTCAAATCATCGGCAGGAGTGAAAGCAACCTACTAGCCCTGATCTAGTTCAGCAATTCTAATTTTCATAAAAGAATGTCAACCATCAGTACAGTTTAAGCTAACAGGTTTTAAATCAACCCAGAATGACAGTAGGCCATATTTCAGAACAGAAAGAAAAAAAAAATCCCTTCATCGATGTTTTAATACAGAAATATATATATTTTAAAAAAGAATTTAAGATGGACACGAAAGCAGGAGTTGTGTTCCTGCAAGAAGGACAGGTCTTGATTATATGTCTCTTCCAAGAAATGACACTTCTTATAGAATTGCCCCCTTTTTTCTCCTTACTATAGTAAGGCATTATTCTAGTGCCTAGATATTCTTCTGTGCTCTCCTGTCCAATTAGAGAAAAGGTCAGTCCAAAATAAGTATAAGTTAAGTTTATAAGGGCTGACAAGAAGACGGTAGGGGATGGCATGAATGTAATCATATTAATTCTGGGTAATGCTTTTCCACACATTAGCAATTCAGCTGTTGTGCTCAGAATAAGAATTAAAATAGAAACTGTGAACTTATGGCAGTAAAAAATAAAACAATGCATCCAATGGCGGGGAAGGAAAGTATAAATGTAGCATACTGCAACAGCACTCTAATATTACCACAGGTAACAATACATGAGGAAAACAGTTGTTAGCATCACCAGCAACACAGTGCAGCTATGACCCTGGAGGAAGGCATGATGTTTCCCTGCAGATTTCTAAAAAGAGCATTGATTCCCTCACTGATGTGCTTTTGTTCCCCAAGTCCGGTGCTGCCAGGCACTCGTTACACATGCATTCTGCCTCATTTAGGTTCTCTTTTCCCCTTAAGGGGCTGTCATAGTTAGTATTGCACATCTACTCTCTTTCAGTTCTTGGTCAGCTATAACCAGTGAAGTAAAACACGAGCAAGACAATCATCAGAACTGGCCCTGTGATTATTACTTCTTGGTTTTTTGACAAGTCATTGAAAACAACATGGGAAAGAAATGCCTTTTCTCATCATTTGTACCTGCATGAGTGTTCTGATCCTGTCAGCAGCTTCTTTTATTTCAACAAGATGGGCAGCTACTGTGAGCTAATTTGGGATCCAGTTACACAAGAAGCAAAGGGGGAGGCACAAGCCCCCCCATTGTATTTTACTTAATAGCTGAGATGTTGTGGTCTCTTTACTTCTACAGATTGTGTCTGTGCTTTGAGATATCACTGACAGAGTAAACAATAAAAGAATTTATTTTTTAGTCCAGTATCATGTTTCTAGTATTGACCATAGTGGAAGCTTAGGGAAAGACTATGAAAATATTTTCTTTCCCTATCCTGAGTCCATGACTTTTACCATTAACTATGTTATATGTAAAAGTACTGCTTTTAGTGTATTTAAATTACTGCCTTGCAATGTCATGTTTTCCCTCTGCTTATTTCTAAGGAAAAAATGAAATTTTTTCCCTCCCTATCTTCTCTATACCTCTCATGACAATGAACTTCTACTTTTTCCCATTCAATTGTCTCTTTTCCAAGCTTTATTTAGTTTTCCTCACAACCCCCTCCCATATTTCTCTTCGCCATTCTCCAAGTCTTCTCAAGTTCTATAGTAACCATTTTGAGGCTAGAACTGCACATAACAGGCATGCCATTAACTAAAGAGTGGCATAATATATTCAATTTGTTGCCTCTTCTTTTCCTAATAAGTCCTATCATTCTCTTTTCTTGTTTGGCCAGCATTGAACATCAAGCTGATCTTTTTTCATTGATTTTTTCATCACGACTCCAAGGTTTCCTTCCTAAGTATTGAAAGCAATTGTTGCTATTCTCATTTGTCACATGCTGAAGGAGGGGTTTATCCCATGTGTTAAACTTAGTAACTTTGAATTTTACATGCTACTTTATTATATAGTTGGTCAGTAATATGAGATTCTTATGAAACTTTTTATGGAACCAAGGACCTGTTCTGAAGTTGCTGAGGGCAGTGGAACTAGAGGGTTTACATTTCTCAAGCACTTTCCTAGCACCATTGACTGATCATTACAGTTATTTGAATGCTGGCGAGGGAAGGACAATGCACTTGGGCTTAGCTCTACTCACATATATTACAGCAGGGGTGCTCACACCATGAATGAATAAATATGCAGCATTCGAACAAATGTAGCATCATTTCACTTCGAAAGATTAAATATAGTTTAGCATAATGTACTTAAGAGTCTTACAGAGTCCTGTAAATAGAAGAAATGGCAGGAATCTGAGAACCCTGTTCTGCTTAGAAGTGTCAGGGGAAGGAAGTATTTCATAATGCTTCCACTAGTGACACTAGAAGATGGAACTTCTTAAGAAATCATTTAGCAGATGTCTATTAGCTAGAGCAATCTGTAAGGTAGATACTTTGTATTGAACTAAGTAACAAGGTCCAGGAAAGAGGTTTTGATTCCTCTAGTTAAAGGTGAGAAAAATTGCTTGAGAATGTGGACACTAAGTCATTTAATGAAGAGACATAAATATGTACAGGATCTACAATTTTTTTAATAGAGGAGTTTGTGGTTTTGCCCAGAAATATCTTTCTGCTGTGTACCTGCAAGTCATCAAAAATGATGGACAAAAATGCTCGATACAAGTAATGATGAATAAATTTACATCTGAACTATAGAGTTGGAGAATATCTTACAGATAAATGTTCTATAACAACTGAAAGATTACAGTCAAAACTTGGTAATAGAAAAGGTTGTGTAATGGGAGAGGTGGAAGTAGATGCTTTATTACATGAATGTGGACAGATGTTAAGAGCAAAGAACATGGGTACAGATGTGTTGGAAGCTAGAAGGAGGTGATTTGCAACCATTTGTGGCAGTTTCCTTCCAAAGACTGCCTTTCTCTTTCACCAGGATCTTTTGACCTCTTTAGCCACAAATATAACTCTACATACAGGCTTCAGCTTATTTAGGTAATTTCAAAAGCAGGAACATCCTAAGATTTAGATATTCAGTGATTTGACTCTGAAGGTTAACTTCTATATCTCTCCTTTTACACAGATCTCAACTCCAGGTACCATACACTTGATAATTGTTTGCTTGGCTTGTGCATACACTAGTCATTACTCTGGCCATGCCTATAGCATATACATTTGGTTGATAGCTCATTTAAACTGCAAGCATTTTGATTTTTTTTGTTCCAGCCCTTATTTATTCAAGCATGTCAATAAATTCAGCTTTTAACTTCCATGCAAAGATCACAGCCTGAAGCTCTCTACTTCCATGCAATCAGGCCCATCCCAATAGCTGAACCCAAGAATGGTCCTATAGCAGGTGATTTAAAGCAACCCAGGGAAATGTTTATACAGACATACTGCTGCTTGTGTAAAGGAATGTCATACTTTATGTTTATGAAAAAAAATTGCAATTACAGCTGATACCACGAGAAAACAGAAAAAAACCCCAGCATTTTACATTCTGCTCCTATAAAGGACACAACTAAATGAAATTTAGGTAGAATTAACAATGTAAGTCAGAAAGCCATTATTTGCATATAGTGGACACTGGGTCTTCAACATGAGCCATTTCACTTCACAGACCCAGGGGAAACCACTAAGTTACTCTGCTCTAGCACTGTTTGCTGCACACACTTACAGGGGTTTTGAAGGGCTTCAACCAGTAGGGACTGACAATTCTGAGTGTGGTACAAAGCCAAGCAGGATACAACCATTTGCAGTGAAATGCAGGCCTGACAGAGGAGTTTTGTAGCACCTGCCTTCCATGTAACATGTCATTGCTTGTAATTGCAAGTCCCACTGAGCCTGGAGGAAGGCAATGTGTTCCTCCGTCCTGGTAGGAGCAGACTGGGGGACTGGATGGAGATAAAGCCAGGAATCAGAGAGAGTAAGAAACTGCAAAGAGGAGTGTGGTGGAGAGCCTGTAAGAAGGTGTGCTCCAGGAAAGAATGAGATCCTAGTTCTGGATCCTAGTAGTTAGATTTAGAAAACTGGCCACAGCAAAACTCTGCAGCAGTGATATCTTGCTGGTAGGGTGCTGCCAGAGTTCAAAGATCCTGTACAATTAAGACTTATCACCACTTCACGCAGTTAAAGAGGACTGCAACATCAAAAAAACTCCACACATACCTGGATACATACAAATAAATATTAAAAAAAGAAGTGATCTTGGCAATAGTTTTTGTTTGCAGCCATTTTTTGTTTACAGCCATTTTCACTAGTACCTATACAAAACTTCTTACAGAGAGCCTGTTCTAGACCCCTAAAGAAAAGCATAAGAGTTTAAAGAAGTGCACAGTAAAGAGCCAAGATTTCTGATGAGGTTTACAGAAGTACATGCTTCAGATGGGGATCATTCTTGCAAAAAATTATGTAGCTGACATCTGGTCTACAGCATAATTTGACAAGTCAGTGCAAGACTCAGGAGAGAGAGAAAACATAAGTACATACGTTGCTAGCATACAGGATTTGATAGTGAGAGAAGGTAAAAGGAAACAGCTAAAGCAGAGGCAGAGACAAAAACTAAAAAGCAACAGAAGACAGCAATTTCCGTAGGGGTATGAGAAGCTCTGCCCCTGTCCCCATACAGAGTGTGTATTTTCAGACACTTCAGTAACGTGGCCCCGGTTTGACGGACAGACTGACAGGTATACTACTCAAACAAGGCTTGTACTCTGGGCCGTTTGGACATAAGGAGTATGTTTATGAAAAGACCAAGTGAGGCTAGTTACTGACCATTGGATATAGAATTAACAGTCTAGGTCAAAACACAGCTTTTAATAAGTAAAAAGGAATCACACAAGGTTAAATACAGGTTTAGGATTTTGTAGTGTTTTTTCAAAGCAGAAAACTGGACTTCTACCAAATAGAAATTGAAACAGTTGGGAATAGCTTAACCAGACTTGTAATTATTATTACAATGAACAAAACAAGAATGATTTAGTGAGGAAGTTCTTTAAACTGTCAACACAATTGTCTGCAAAAATAATGCAGGTACAAGAGTGTGAAGCTACTAATGGCCATAAGTGTGCACAGAGGAGCAATAAGCCTGTAATCTGAGGTTTCAGTACACGTTTCTGTTTGGAACTCCTATTACACAATCCAAAGAACACATCTCTATTCCTCATTGCTCGAGTTTTTCAGGATTTCTTGTAAGGAAGGAGGCCGGTGGGGTGGGGGTGGGGAGAGTACATGTGTATGGTAAGATAGTCATTAGCAACACACTGTCACTTTTACAGTCATTCTGTTTTGAAAGGTACCTTAAAATTTTTGTTTCCTACTGGAAGCCCTCACAATCTTTGTCAGGAACCTACTGAAAGTCTGAATTACTACATAACACTAGTATATAATAATAAAAGACTCTGTGATGGGATTTCTTGGCTGCCTGAATGTTCTGTCTTTAAAAGCTGAATCTGACAATAAGATTTAATTTTCCACTGCATTTTGTCAAGCTTCCTGTTCATTGTTGTCTTACTCATCAACAGCTGCTGATAAGTTCTTTTAAATCCTAACTAGAAGTGTGGGTTGGGAGTCATTTTGAGACTAAGACACCTCGGTCAGTGAAGACCTAGAGCTTGATTTAGATGGTGCTTCATGCCATCTAACAAACTAAAGTTATTCTGGATACCATAGGGCTGGCAGATATGATGAGATCAGGATCCGTGGGGATACCTTTTGGCTCAGGACTTGCAGGCCAGGCAGTATATACCCTAAAGCATCTCAATTGGCATTTGCTACCTATATATATATCGAAATGAACTGAGCTCTTGTTCAATGTGCCCTATGGATTGAATCAGGTCTTAGATGGTGTCTACTTTAGGAAAGCTAAGCTCCACCAGTGTTTGTAAGCTTAGATACCTCATGCCTATAAAGGTCCATCAAGCCCATGCCTCAGTTGCCTAAAGGTGCCTCAGAGGAGCTAAACTACTTTAGAATATGAAAGACATCCTCAGGGATATAGCTACAGGCACAAGACTGTAGACAAACCCTTCCCTTCTGAAGTGGCAGCTGGAAGTCATGCAAGATACCCCAGAGCTCTATTTTAGTCCAAAAAGAAAAGTTTTAAACAAAAAAAAAATTAGTATAAGCAAGTCTATCCTTCAGGAAAATCTGTAAATCTGTTTGCTTTGTGGGTTACTTTTACAATCATACCACAAAGCATCAATAATTTCTTTCTAATTAGCCTTTCCCCTGTTTCTCAAGTTCAGTCCTAGCTTGCAATGCATTTTAAGAATATTTGTTTTATTAATGCAAAATGAGACAATAGTCTTCTTATTTTTAATCACTGGTCTTCTTTTTCCCCTAATCTTTTTTCTTTTTCAGTTTTGTATTTTTCTGGGCTCATCAATGACTTTTTGTCACTGTTTTCAAAGACTAGGTTTTTAAGTATAGAAAGGACCATGAAATCATCTGATTCCAACTCTTGGAGAGAAAAGACTATAGGATACTACACAGTCACCCTAGCTGAAGTAAGTCAACAGCCTTAACACAAAAGCACCCTAGCAGAGTGGTTTTACCTTTGATTTGAAGATATCATGGGATTAAAATATCTCTGCTTCCCTTAGCAGTCTGTTCCACAGGGCACTATACTTCCTAATGGTGAAAATGTATGCCCTGTTTTTATTTGAATTGCCTTACTTTGTTATCAGTGATTTTATATTTGCCTTCAGTCATTGACTGAAATTATTTAATACTAAGGAACCCTACTAGTTGAGCTTCTATGCAGCTATGATTGCCCAATGACATTTCATTTTCCAGTTCTATTCAACAAGGCAGTTCTTAATCCCTTTAAAAATGCTCTTTACTGATACTTCATAATACATATTTTTTGTAGTCAAGGTGTTGTAAGGGACTACTAAAGCACCTAAGTACATTTGTTCTTTGCTTTTAGTTTTATGAATCCCACTTCTAATGATAGGAATGAATGAAATTTTTTCTTGTTTCTTTGACAAGGCTTCTTTTCCATAATATTAAGTTGTCTGGTCTTATGTGTTCATCCTTTCATTTTCAGCACAGTTACCTATGGAAATAAGACACTGCCTATGTTTTTGCTTGCTTGTTGATCAGTCTCACCTGAGAAATCATGAGGTGACTGGCAATTTCAAACATATTTGGCAGGGTGTTAGAGATTTCAGAGGTTTCATGTTTCTGTTTAAAAAAATGGCACAACAAAAGAAAAAGGACATTTTAATGCACCCATGAGCCCTACTTTTCTTGGACATCAGACCTCGTAGGACCTCAAGTCTTGGCTTTCAAGTCTTCATTGTTTCTGCTACTTATGGAATCTGCTGCTGGTTCATTGCATGTAGTTTCAACTATTACTTTTTGTCTAGGATTCCTGTTTGGCTAACTAACCAATACCTAATTGGGTAAACAGCGTAAAGCCCAGTTTAATTCCTAACTGGAGGGTTCTTCTGTAATTCTATAATACCATTGATAATCTTGTATTTATTTAAAATTAGTATCCCTGAACAATATAATCATGGAATCACACAGGTTGGAAGGGACCTCCAAAACTCATTTGCCCAATGCAGTCCTAGTTAGAACAGATTGTTCAGAGCCTTGTTCAGTTTTGCATATCTCCAAGGACGGACAACCTACAGCCTGTCTGGACAGCCTTTTCCAATGTTTGACCACCCTCATAGTAATAATTTTTCTTACACTGTATTGGAATTCTCTGTGCTGAACCTCCCATCCTTCTCTGTGTACATCTGAGAACCCTGGCTGCACCTTCTCTATAACCTCCCAATAAATACCTACAGGCAGCAATTGTATCTCCCTTTAGCCTTTTTAAGGCTCAACAAACACATTTATTTCTACCTCTCCTTGTGCATCATCATCTCCAGCCCTGAAAACACCTTGGCGGCCTTTCACCAGACTTGCTTCAGTATACCTTTCAGGTATTGGCAAACACAAAGCCGGACACAGTACTCCGTATTTCACAAGTGCTGAATAGAGCAGAAGGATGGCTACCTTGGACCTGCTGGCTGCATTCTTGCTAATAAAGTCAAAGATGCTTTTGACCTTCTTAGATTCAAGGCCACACTATTGGCTCCTGTCAAAGCTGTTGTCCACCATGACTCTTAGGTCTGAAAAGGGCATTTACTGAATCTTATAAGACTTCTGGGCAAAGCTATCTGGGGTTTCTGATCTTAAATATTTATTCTATTATTGCTCTTTTATGAGCTTTTTAACCAATGGACCAGAGAGCACTGTCATTCTGATACACGAGTATATCCCCCCCCCCCCTTTTTTTTTAAATATGGAAATTAAAAGTTATTAAAGACTATTGTATTTCATCATCATTTTTTTGTCTAAATCTTAGGGTAACCTAGAGTGGTATTGGCATTTCTTTCATTCCAGGTATACTTTAACTTTATTAAAGTTTATATTTTCATGTTATTATGGCCTTCACAACAGTAATTTAGAGGAAGTTGTTCCTGCTAAGTTTAGATTCACTTTTCTATTTATTTCTTACATTTATAAGTCACTATGTATACCAGTTACTAATGACTTGTCTTTTTTATATTTGTCAGATGTTGTGATAATACTTGCCATTTCTTCCTGAGCAAAGTGGCCAACTTGGGTGTCTTGAGAGCCAAAGTCATCATACTGTGAACTGTAATAGGAAAAAGCTCATTTTGAATAAGTCCCTATTTTCATTTGTATTTTTCTGCCTTTATGATCATGTGACAGTCTTACAAAAATATCTCGATATTGATTTTTATAAGATACTCTCAAACCTTTTAGCAGTCTCTTGTATGCTGGACTTCTCAGCCAATTTCATGATTTTCTTCTTGAAGGTGTATTATTCATGGCTACTGAATGAATTGGATTTTTTACTCAATTTCTCTCTTTCCCTTTGGCTGCTTTTTATCTATGTGAATGTCATGTAGTAAAGAAGCAAACAACACAGGAAGTAGTATAAAGCAAGAAAAAATTATAGAGGGAGCATCAGCCAGACTGACTAGCTAGCAGCTTCAGGCAAAAGAAGATATCCTGTCAACCTCTTCATCATTGTGCTAATAATAAGAAGAGTTCACACAGATAGCCTTCCTTGTGGTAGAGCTTGAAACAAGCCAAACCAAAAGAAAAAGTTACTGCAGTAATTACAAGAGTGCAGACGGTTAAGAGGACTTTTTAGGGCACTTTCTCCTTCCACTTTTCACTCTTCACAATTTAGGAAGTTGGGGGGGGGGGGTAAGCATTTTCACCCTTAAAAAAAGTATCTAAGGAGTGGATTCCTATTTTTCTTCCACATTAAGAATCCAAACATCTGGCAAAGTATAGTTCTGGGTAGAACTGAATACACCTTCTGATGTGGATTTTTTTCAGGATTATTTACATTTCAAGAGATGTAAGAAATAAATTGTCATGATAGACAACACTAATCACTTGGAACATGTTTTGGACAACACCGTAAAGAGTTTCATGCCTTTTCTGTGAACTATCAGTCACCTTTTCTGTGACAAAATTTGCAAGAAGGGGATGGATGCTTTCATCTCAGGTTATTTTCTTCCCTCTTCTTTCTTCAGTTCATTTCTCTCTTTATTTCTGTGCAGACTTCTGAATTCCCTGGAAATAATTTTCAAAGCCGTGTAGGCATTTCAGGAGACTCTTTGGTTTGGAATATAATGATGTTTGTCCTATTTTAGATGGAAACTGTTGTTCTAATTCCCTTGGTACATCTACGCTTGAGTACAGACTTACCTCTATCCATGACATGCATGAGTCCTGAAACATCCCAGCTCAGCTATCACCAAAATCTTTGTCTTCCTGTTAATTGATACTGATCTAAGAATTTTTCAGGAAGAATTTCAGGGTGTCCGTAAGGCCTCCAGATATTCTTTTTCCCCTATGCAAATTAATTGCAAAACAGCCTCTTAGGGATGCAGAACCTCCCTATCCGTGCCACCCACCCCCACACCATACATGCACAAATGTTACTTCCCACTCATTCCAGCCCTTATGTTACTGTGTGATGGGCAGAAAGTTAGAATTCCTTACAGATTTTGTGCAAATGAGGAAAAGGGAGCCTGTAAGAATCCCATGTGAGGGAGAGGTTACAGTGTGGTTTCACATTTTATTGGAAAACAGGAAGATCATGACTTGAATGCAAGACACAAATCAATAAGAAATGAGTTTTTATTTGCTTCAGTGTTGGTGAAACCACTTGTCTGGCCTGCTCCTGACAGGGAAATATGTTCTGGTGGGCACCCGATGTACGCCCGACTGGTATACTGGCAACACAAAGGCTGGCTAAGGCATTGACTCGTGCGCAGTCTTACTGGGATGGTTGAAAAGAAGCATTGTACTAAGTGCAGAATGAGATAAGGCTGGAAAGGGAAGATATAGGACAGGACAGTTAAGAAACAAAGATACAGCTGCAATGTGATAGGCACATTGTACTGTTTTTACCGTATCACAAAAGAGGGTAAAACCTTGTCAGTGACCAATACAGAGTAAGTGATATCACTGTGTTTTGCCAACCACCTTTTCACCAGCACATATCCCTTAACTCCTGACCTGATAATCATTTGGCTAAGTGTGTTGGAACTGTGCTTGTCTCCAATAAATCTTAGCCACTGTAGCAAATCTATGACAATTCCTCAAGTCAAGTCAGAGTGCTGAGATCTCTTGACTGCAACTTTGCTGGCGTCACAATGTTCAGGACTTTACACCAACGCATCAATAACTCCTAGCAAGGGCAACAGCAACAACAAAGAGGATTACACTGAGTACTGAGTCTAGTGACCACCAATGACCTGGTAATCCCAGCTGGTGATTCAGTTAATGGCACATTGCCTCCCTCATAGTGTTGTAACCTTTAATGGCAGAGAGTTATGAAATCTCCTTCCCACTATTTAAAAATCACCCCAAAGATGGATGTATTATGGGCACAGAAATGAAGAAAAGCAATCCATAAGGGTTTTAAAAAGAGGCAAGGGTAACCTGGGAAGGAACTAAAAATCTATGACACAATTAGTTGGTTTAAAAATAGCAAGAGTAAAAAAATGTAGGATGCTGCTGATAATGCAGACAGCTCTCTGTTGAAAGCTGCTTTAGTCATCAATGTTAGCAGAGCACATTAAAAAAGAGGGGAAAAAGGAGTCAGACAAAACATTTCAAGTCATGGAGAACTGGAAATCTCAATCTCTGCTAGCAGACAGCAAGTTACTCCCATATGATGAATTAGAAGAAGGGCAGGAATAGAACAAGAGGCTAGAATAGGCTATTGAAAATTTAATATAACTCAAAGCACCACTCTCTATTAACGTAACATCCAACATGTAGATGCAGAAAAAGACAGCTCTAGCAAAATTAAAAAATGAGCTCATGGATGACTGGGCAGAAAACCTTTTGCAATTCTTGATATCCTAAGGGTGCTCTGCAACCAAAGATGGGGAAAGATGCATAACTGTGCTTCACCTAGTCAACAGCCATCTCAGCAGACACAGTTCTCGTATTTCAAGTGAGACAGCACTTAGTTCAGGGCTAGGGGAACGGCTTTCTGCTCATGACATGTTGCTGTGTCATGTTTTCTAAGGTAAGTAAGTAGGTAAGTAAGGTGGCATGTAGTCTGTGAGAGGTTCAGCTTGAATGTTGTCAACACGAACATGCTCTGTCCAGCTATATTTCATGTGCTCAGAGTCATAGTAAAACAACAGGCTTATCTGAGCAACCTGCTTGACCTGGCATGCTTTCAAGCTCATGCTAAAGACAAGCAGGAAAGTAGTTTCTATATACCCAAGATGGACAGTCATAAAGTTTTGACCTGAGCATTGGTTGGACATATGCTTAGCCCATAGCACAGAAACAGACACAGAAGCATTTAACAAGTTCTAAGCCAACATCTAGAAAACCTACACAGGGATAAGCCTCAGGTCTCAAAGTTGTCCCAGAACATGAGAATGCTGCACTCAGATAAAAGCATATGACTGAGATGTCCTGACAATGAGGTGGCCTGCCACTGCTTGTGGAGCCTGTAGAGTAGCAAACTAAGTCAGATGCTGATCTGAAAGGTATTGGTACTAATACCACTATCCCACCACATCCACATTCAAGATGTCACAGCTTTTCTCTCTCATTTGAGACAGAATCATATCCCCATCTCCTTGTCTGCCTTTTTGGTAATTAGTATATTGGAAGACATAAACCTCAATCTAAGTTCTTTTTTACCCGAAGTATCCGTGCAATACTTCCTCTTTCCTAGGCCTGCTAGCTGCAAGATGTCTTTACTGACTTACTATGCAGTCTGGAGTTAGTAAATTCTGCTGGCAAAATAAGCCAGGAAGAAGACTCCCAGCATATTCTTGCAAGGTAATGAAGTCCTCGAGAAAACACAGCCACAAGATAAAATTTCCTTTAGGCTCTTCGCTACTTATCTTTTTTTATGAAATAAAAGCATATTTGATGAATACCTTTTAACTAAGGGTTTCAAAATTCTGTACCCAGCCAGATAAGTATGATTATCTGCATTTAGGACAGAAGTATATCTAACTGCTGTGAAAAAACCAGAACATATGAGCTCAGCACAAGTCTAAATCCTACTTTTATTTTAAATTATTTTTATAAAAATAACATCTAATTTCTTAAGATACAAAAATCTAAGAGACAAATAAGAGTAACCCTGTTCTGAAATGAAGAGCAGACAGCAGTAACTGCCTGAACTGCAGGGAAGGCAGGTTAGTCTATTACACAGCAAAGTTATCCTGAAAAACACTGATCCCATGATTGGTGGTCATTATGCTCTCTCTTGCAAAAGGTATTTTTATGACTTTGAATCTTCTCTTCTTATAAGGATTCCAGACTTGAGTACAAGACCTTTGGCTTAGACAGAAAAGATTCTGGCAAAGCCTTTGAAACTTTCTGACAAATAGACTTATCATGTATTTGTTGAAGTTGCTATGCACAAAAGTATGTATTATACAGCAACAGATATTTTGAGAAACCTGCTAGCATAAACTCTTGTTTTTTTCTTCTCTTTTTTTTTTTTTCTTCCCAAATTGGTGTCAGCAAAGTGTGATGCTAACCTTTTTTTGGTTTGGCTGCCTGCTGTCAGGGAATGAACTCTTTAATCTGATTGACCCAGGACATTAGAGAATGGCAGGCAGATGTGACCAACAGTACTGGGGGTAGAGTTGGAGTACCCCTTTGTACAGCGATCGAAAGTTAGATTAGCTCAAAATGACCCCCCAAAACATCTCTGTCTTGAACTACCTGTATTCAGAGAACTAGAGGCAAAGAGCAGAAACACTGTGTATACCAATACCCTTTACAAGTATCTGTTAAGAATTCACAGTGTATAACCACCATGTTTCATTTTCTTTAATTAATGGGAGTGTTAATAGACTGCAAGTTTGATTCAAAACCCCATGATTATACAGCCTGTGCAGACACAGAAGGAGGACAAATAACAAATACATCAGACAATGTCTTTTTACAATCATTGTGAAACAGCCAATGAGTATTGATAAGGTTAAGATTTAAAAGTTATCCAAGAGTAACTGTCAGCCAAAAAGTGAAGAAACTTTATAACAGAAGAAGCTATCATGAAGAAGGGGATACTTGTAATGAGGTGACAACAGACAAGCCCTGCACAAAACAGTTGAGCAAATATGTTAGCTTGATTTACAGCTTGACCGCTGACCTGTTGTCGACCCACTGCTTGGAGTTTCTATGTGGAGTTTTCAATAAATGCAACAAAAAGAGGGCACTACTGGGAAAATAAAGCAAAAAGCAGAAGGTAGCAGTGAGAAACAATGTGAGGAAAGAATAGGAAACAGAATATTTTTTTTGCTCAAGACTAATAAAATGGCTATTGACGGGCCTACAACTATTAATCACATGCACAGTCCCTGTTCCGTTGACATGTTGTGTCAAAAGCTTTTGCTCTAGAGTCGGGGTCTTGGAGGGCACAGTCCAAGGAAGGGAACACGAATATGTGCTTATCTATTGGTGTACAAGATGAAGCACTCTTTGTTCACATACACACATACCTGTCAAATTATAAGGCTGCATATCCTCAGCCATCCTCATCTTCAGACATCCTTCCCTCTCCCTCTCTCACTTGACCAAGAAATGAAGTGCTATTACAATTCCTTATCTTCCTTCCGACACCCTTTAAGGAAGGAAACTTAGTTGTGTCTTCAACTCCAATTGACTTGCCCAGAATGAACAGAAGACTTCTTGGGACAGGGATACAGGATGGCTAGTATCACACCAGAAAGGGACAGGGATGGAAAGGTTTTCACCACAGCATAAAGTCAGAGGCTAGACATGTGTTTAAAGATCAAGCACCCTTTTCTGTTCTAAAGCTTAAAAATGTTCTCCTGAGCAAGCTTTATTGGCCTTTGTAAAGAAGAGGTTGCTGTTAAGAAAGGAGACTGAAAGGCTTATTAAATGGAGCACCATCAACATGCATAAATTAACCCAGGAACCTTCTTCAGTCTATGACTATTTTGAAATTCTGTTTGGAATTTAATGATTGAGCAAACCAGAGTATGTCTTGGTTATTTATAAATCTATTACTTAGTGGAAAACCATTTTCCAAGCACTTTCAACCTGGAAGGTTGAAAAACCAGTGAGGCTTTGAAATCAAGTATAGCCTGGACCCGTAATCAAAAAAAAAAACCCAAGAGCCGTTGCTTCTGTCATCTAATTCACAGCTACATCACCAGTACTGCCAGCTTTGGGAGCAATATGTGAGAAAGAAATCTTCCTTAAAAGAAAAACGTAAGGATCAGCACAAGCACTTTTACATTATTTCCTAACTCCTATGCTTACTGTCTTAGGAGATGGGAAATGCTTTTGTATGTAGGAGATGGGAAATGCTTTTGTATGTCTTTGATACAAAAGAAATTCTGCTTCTGAATAAGGCAATCTTGAGACAAACCTGCCCTTTGCAGCAATAACTTTCACCTGAGACCATATTTGGCAACCTCAGTGTCCTGGTTTCAGCTGGGACAGAGTTAATTGTCTTCCTAGTAGCTGGTGCAGTGCTGTGTTTTGAGTTCAGTATGCGAAGAATGTTGATAACACCCT
>JAVJGG010000017.1:8974406-8998859 GCA_035590195.1 Aviceda cuculoides | reverse complement strand
GCCTGGAGCATCTCCTCCTCCTTCTGCCCTGACCTGGGGGGCTGCAGGGCTGGGGCTCCCACATCTTCTCACTCCTCCCTCCGGCTGAAGTTTCTGTGTCCCAGCAACTTTTTTCCCTTTTTAAATCTGTTAACCCAGAGGTGCTGCCACCGTCACTGATGGGCTCGGCCTTGGCCAGCGGTGGGTCCGTCTTGGAGCCGGCTGGCGTTGGCTCCATGGGACATGGGGGAAGCTTCTAGCAGCTTCTCACAGAAGCCACACAAACCCAATACACTTTCCAAAACTTCTTAGCTTTGTAAGGTTCTTTGTGTGATTCGGACTGCCTTTTGTGCATACGGTACTATAATTACTGAGTTACATTCAGGTGCACATACCAAATAGACCAGCCTGGTCTTAGGAATCTCAGGATCACGTGAGAACCACATCTTGAGAGAGAAGCCTGTAGGAAAGTTTATGAGACATTTGAAGCTGCATTATAATTCTTAGCTGATTGAAGTATTCGTCACAAGACATGCATTTGCTGAATGTAGCCCTTTATTCTGTCTCTGTGAACAGATAGAAATTTGTATACATTTGTTTCTCGGGACTGCTCCACTAGTTACTGCAAATATATTCGAGCTTTGGGATTTTTTATGAACTTTAGCAGAATATTGTCACTAGTATAATGTTCGCAATTCACTATTTAAGATTTGATTGGTCTCCAAACCAAGGTAATTGTTGCACTCCTAAATTTTCAGGCTAGAGGGACTGTAATGTTTGAGCTTACCTCCTGCTCACGACAGGGACCTTCTGTACCCAGGGCAGCACTAGGGCTGATCTCAGACTGAGGAGAATGGATATGAGCTTTTATGAAATTGTAACGTCTTTTCTCGAGTGTCTTTTAGTTTGCCTCTCGAAAAAATATCATGTCTGTTCTTTTTTAAAGAACTAAGCTTGAATGATTGAGAGGCTGCTGTACCTGTCAGACCTGCTTTCTGGGCTCTTGCTAGGGCTGGCATCCCAAACCAAAGCGGTCTGGCCGTCCCTAGTCCTTGGCACATGTGGCTGTAGGGAACCCATTTATTTGTATGCTGAGAGGGAGCCCGACTATTTCCAGTCCACCGTGCAGTTTAACCCAGACACTTGACTTTAAATGCAGACTGTCTGAATCAAACCCGAACGTTAGGCAAGTGTAACTGAAACTCAGCTTGACAGATTACTTTGTGAGATTCGCTCTTCTCGATGCCTGGGCAGATAAATTTGCCATCAGGTGAGCCAGCGGGCACCATTCGTGACACCATTGCTCTGATTTCTTTTTTGTTAATATTTTTTTTGGTCGTCACTTTTAGCAGTATTATCTGTGGCAACAACTATCTGACTTTTACAACAACTACCATTGAAAGTGTTATTTTTAACACCTTCTACAACTGACAGTTATCGGTAAATTTTCATTGCTCTTAACAGTACTATTCCTTTTTAATGAAGGCTCTGGCAGCTTTAGCCACTGAATATTGAATATTCTCGTTCATTTCAGCAGGTCTGACCCTTCAGTGAATTAATTCTCAGATTTAATATTAGAATTATGCACTTTTGATATGGCAATTAAAATACAAAATATAAGTTACAAAACAACCACTGAAGAATTTTTAAAATAAAAAAAGAAGAAAAAAGATTCAAAGATTGTAGCATTTGGAGAACATATTATCGACTTCATGTCTAAGTTTAGAGACAGATTTTTCATTCTCACAACAGTATCTAAGGGAACCAGGCAATGCCATGGCTATGTTGTACTAAGTGCTACACAACTACAAGGAAAGAGATTCTAGAAAAACAGGCAATCTAAGAGACATCTGACTAATAAAAAAAAAGGTGTATTTTCTTACCTTTTCTTATCTGATTCTAAATTTTCTTATAAAGCATAATGAGATGAAGTTAGCTACCTGTGGATAAAAGTTATCTAACGAAAACCAGTAAAAAATGTTGCTGATTTGTTGTAACGCACTGCATCTTTATTAGTCCAGTGCCTTGACTATAAGCCATTCTTCCATAGTAACTTCAACAGTAAAATTTCTATTATAGTTAATAAAGCTATGAATCACAGCTCATTTTTTCTGAGTTAAGTGCTAGAGAAAGATGACCGCCTCTAAAATATATATAAGGTTGCTGTAACCCCATTTGTACAGTTGTCATTTCAGACTCTGAGGGAATAAAGGTATTTTAGCAAAAAGTGTTAGCCATTCACAGCCTTTTATCACAACTTTTACACCCTGGAAAGCGAAAACTGATGTCCTTGAAAGTTTTCTTGGAAGCCTAGAACTCCTTACTGTACTCAGATACCGACAGGGCTTGTTTCGGTGTATCTGTCTTTCTGAAATCAAGATTAGAGACCGTGCAAGAAATGAAGAGGAAAGCTACCATTCTTATGGATTCAGTGAAAAATTTTTACTACTACATAACTGCATTTATCTTTGAGGTGATGTCAAAAATGTTCAATTAACTACTAGCATTCTAGGCTAGAGAGCTTCTTTGTCATTTGGAGCATCACCTGGGTCTCATGTAAGCGTGCAAAAAGGAATAAACTACAGGATATTTTTCTTGTAGCACTTCAGTAATGGAATATTATAACTATTGTTTCTCTGCTTCCAAGTGGTGACAAGTGCTTTTAATGATAATTGCTATTTTGGGAGCTTCATTAATTCTGAAATGTTACGTAGAATTTTCCTTCATTGGAAGTAATTAGCCTTGTACAGAGTAACTAAACTCATAAAAAAAAATTCTAACTTTTCATTTTTGTTTATGGTTATATCTCTGTCATATTTTGAACTTCTGATGCATTTTTATAAATTATTAGAGTGAATATTGATACTCTGTTCTAAAAAAGTATCTGATATAGGTTTTACGATTCTAAAAAATAAGTAACTATAGAAGTAGTCAATGTTAACAACAAAACCCACAACAAAACCCAAACCACCCACCCCCCAGAATATAAATACTAGACAAAGTAAAAACACAAAGGATTAAGGGATAAAATGTATCTCTTAAACACGCTGGCCACAAGATTTGATTAATGAGTCTAAGCACTGCAGGTCACCTTAGTCCAAAACCACATTTTTATAAAACACATTAAACTAAATGATTGGGGCCCTGCCATTTTCTCAATCTTGAACAGAAAGTTTCCGATTCGTTACCAAGAGACTGTATTCCATATTTGCTGGTAAAAAGTTTTTAACAGTAGAATTAAACTCCAAATGTTTATGTATAGTAAAGGCTTTGGGACAAATACAGCACGGGCAAAAGCAGTGTGTCTTGCTCATATCTTCATTGTTTCATCATTAACAATCTTGAAATTTTTCTTTTCCTGCCTGCCTTGTTCTTTTCCTCTCTCTTTTTCTGCAAAAGACCTATCTAAGATATGTTAGTGTAGTTTATGGCCCATTTAGTACCTGATCTGGCTGCTAAAACTGGCACAGGCATGGACATTGTAGTGTGGACAACTTCACAGCAGGAACTGGAATTCCAAATAATTTCATGTCTGCTAATGAAGAGGTCAATGGATAGTGTTAATGTTCTGCAAAAAGGTCCCATAGACCATTAGCAGTTCTTGAAACCAGCCATCCTAAAAGGCAGAGCTTTTGAAATCAGATGAAGATTTTTAATCTTTTGAATCGAGAGGAGGAAAAGGAATCGTCTTTCATACAGATATGTAATTTTCATTCTTCACTTAGTCTCCTAATCAACAAGATTTATTAGTATGGAGATTATTTTCATCATATTAGTGATGTCATATATAATTCTTAAGTGTATTAATGTTATTTGCAAAACAAAGAACATTCACAGAAGTTGGTAATATACTGCAGAGATTGGTGCTCTAAGAATATGATGTAAACTCTATGTGCTTTTCTGAATCAAGCTAGGCATAAATAGATGCTCACGTCTGTCATGTTTATTCAGATCATGCATTAATTATAACACCGCTTTTATAAGTCAAGACTTACTTTGTCAAAACACACCAAATTTCCATTTACTTCTTATTGCTATGAAATCTGCCTCCTTCCAGCCCTGATACGGTGGCTGTCTATAATTCTAAGTGGGACAAGAAGGGTGCAGGAGTGGTTAAGAGAAAGTAGGAACTGAATGTAAAGTGAATGCACTGTAAGAAAAGACGTAACTAGAGGAAACCGTTATGTCCTGCATATTAGCATAAAGCAGATTGACACTGTAACATTGCTACACTTCAAGAAGTTCCTAATGTAACTCTGTCGTCGCTTCCTCGGCAGATGGTCTCCTTTTTCTTCATCAGATGAAAACCTTTTGAGCAGTAGAAATGCATTTTTTGACCTTGTTTAGCGTAAGTATTCAGACTGTTGATATTTGATTTCAGTTAGAACTATTATTTTGTTTCTATGCTTCCTGTGACAAAAGGTATGCTGGATCTCTCACAAAACCAAGAAGTTTTAACCATAGAGACGTAAAGGCTAAATTAAACTTAACACATATACTCCATGTCATTGAAAGTATACAAGGTAAAGTATGAAAAGATACGGGAGGCTGATAACCCAAATGACAAAGTATTCATTCAAATGTTTCTTGTTCAAATTAATGATTTTGTACTAATAAAAATGGGCATGTTATCTATTTACTCGCTTGTGGCTCAGAGCAGAGGCTGGTTTTTAGTAGGTATGGGAGTGTCTTGGAGCAGACAGCATGACTCCAAAGTGGCCTTTGAGTGGCTCCTTTGTGTCACAGGAGAAAATCATGCCGGGTCGCGTTAAAGCTGTCTCAATTTTTTCCATGTTCTTTTATAAATTTGCATTGAAGTGCAGAGGTTAATAGCCATTCTGGAATCATTTGCCTTGAAGCCACGGTAGCGTTTTCCTCTGGTACGCGGGATGAGCCCTAACCCTTCAGCAGCGGCGAGGCAAGGCCAAGCTGGGTCAGGTTCCACCGCTGGGTTACGTACACGGAAGCCCATGGATCGGCCGTTTTTTCTTTACTGGCTGCGAATGAAAGGAAACTGGGGCTCTCGCCTGCGCGGCAGCACACAAAGCACGACCTCTCAAGGAATCGATGTTTGGCCTTTTCACAATTATGAAATTCCTTCACCATTTCCGTACAGTTTGCCTCTGGGGGATATATTTTGTCCTTAGTAACTAAGCTTGTTTGTTCTGTAGGTTGGGAACGAGGCTGTTGATACATTTTTATGACACTCTTATCTAGTCATGCTGTTAATACTAACAGCTTTTTTAAAGGCATAAGGAGTATCTTTGCATCTTTCTCTAATAAAGCCCAGGAGAAAATGCATTTCTAAATGGATAATTTTTCTGTCTCTAATTTAAATACATTTGATTCTAATTCACACTTGGGAGTGCAGATAGTGGGTGTGCGGTGGATAAGTAATATTAGCACTGTGTATGTTGCCAAAATTATTTCTGGGGAAGGAAGAGCTTTAAAATAAACTGGTCTCCCCATGTTGGGTTCCATGGCTGAGAGACTTTTCAGCAGCCCCTCAAAGCCTTACAAACATCGTGTCTCAAACTCTGCGTCAGAGGCGGACTCTGTAGGCCACGTTAGGAAACATTAGCTCGTGCGTTAAAGCTATCCTCCTAAGCACACAAGCTGAAACATTACCCCAAAGAATTACCATTATAACCATGCAAAGCAGTTAAACTTTTAGCAGGCTTCTAAAAGCGTTACAACATCAAGGCCTACACATGGGATCAGGAGCTTTATTTTTCCAGCAATGCCAGAAAAGGGCAGTAAAAAGTCATGACAGTGCAGCTGCAGCAAAAATGTTTATTAAGAAAGGTATTACACTGTTCATAATAAAGTTAGGCTGCTATCATCTTACCTGAATTTTTACTCAGTGTTAGATAATTCTTGCTAATACACCTTCCATGACACTTGGAGAACAACATAACTCCTTTTTTAGGAATAGTTTATTTACTAAATTAGATATTTGGGATAACGGAAAGAATTTGTTGTTGTTAAAAATTCTCATTCATCTGAGAAAAGGTTGCTAATTTTTTACACAATATCTCTACCTGTTCTTCTACATGACGTGTGGCTTTTACTTAACAGCTTTCAAGGAACCCAGTTTGTCTTCCTGGTTTCATATTCATTGCTCATTCTCCCCTTCCCCTGATGGCTACAATAAGCAGCTTTCAGTTGTTTCAACTGTAAAAAATGCTTCCTATCAATGAGCAGCTCCCTTTTAATATCAATTTCTGACTCATTTGTGCTTCATGCTAGGGATTTTCTGTAGCTCCACTCCCATCTCTAGCACACAGAGAAAAATTATCTTCTCCTGAATTACATTTATCTTGTTACACCGAGTGGGGACCCTTTTAAGTAACAAATCTTAAATTGTTGGGTTTGTACGTTGCTAATGAAATCTGCAAGCTGCATGAGACAATCTTAGTTTCATAATAAGTGAAAGAGGAGGAGATGACTGTTCATTAAAATCAACTAGAATCCGTGCGGTTTCACCCGTTCACATGTTATTTCCTATAACGCTAGTCATACGTTCAGCCTCACAACTGGTCTTCTGAAGTCCAGACAAAAAACTTAGGGCAAAGCCTAAACGAAAGCATGCTTCCTTCCTCGTATCCTGTATTTATCTCTGTTAAAATCGCGATGAAGTTGCAGCTGCCGAGTCCCAATCCTTTAACTGACCTTGCCATTTTTTTGGCCTTGTTTGTCCTTTTGACTCCTAGACCCTGTTAATGGCAATGGAGCTCTGCGTGTGCACCGGCAATTCCCCGTGGAGACGAGTTTGCCGTCTCCATTTTTTAAGTGCCTCAGTACATGACCACTGTACTGGGCTTGCTAAGAGGATTACTGGTGCAGAAGCACCGAAGCTGCCTCTTTAAGTGAAATGCACGCTAATTTAATTAAGTATCAGTGGTGCCATGTTATTGCTTTGCTTTTTGATCTTTAAGCTGCAAATTACATTTCCATCCCATCAACTCATTTGCTTTTTGAAACACAGTTAGTTCACCAACTGCATTATACAAATAATATGAACACTCTTTACAAAGAATTCTACAATTTATCACTGTTTTACACTTCATTAAACAGAAAAATGAAACAAATTATATTTGAGACAGAATATGGTTTTAATGCTGAAAATTTTATATAGTCATTTAAAATGTTCTCATACACATCTGCCAAAGATGTTAAGTAGCTAATTATAATTTTCCCCTTACAATATACGATAATGTGGCGATAAAATGTGTCTTCAGAAGCATTTGTAGGAAGTAGTCCACAATAAACATAGAAGTTGAAAGGTCTGAATTTACCAGATGATGTTTCTTTTCTTCTTTCTCGATGGCAGGAAAGAAGCATGAGGTCGTGATGTTGTTTTTGCTTTTTCTTTGTTGTTTTATCTTTTGTCAAGGTCATAAAGCTTGCACTTAAATTTGTCAATCGTTTTCTGGCACCTGGCTGAACATTTGAATGCTTGCCAGATTTTGTGTCACAGAGGTTTTAAGTGACACCTACCTCTTCCTCTCTTTCACACAATGTAGATATTATTTGCATATTATTAAGAGCCTCTGGAGAAACTTTGCATCTCATTTCTTTTTCCAGACTAGTAACTTCTGAGTTTTGATATGTTAGCAGCCAGTTCTGTCTGAATCGTTTTCCTAGTAGATAAGAAACCTAACCCTATGTAAATTTAATTCATTGACTAAATAGAACTGAGTATTAATTCTATGACACTAGCTAAAAGGAAAAAAAAAAAAAAGCAAGGAAGAAAATCATTCAGGAATCTAAATAGTAAATAGTCCTTGGGAGAAAATTATACGTGCCTGATCAGCATGAAGAGGCATAAACTAGCGGTATGATTTTGGAACATTAATCATATTTATACATACCTATATGTTTTAGCATCTGTTTCCAGTAGTGCTTGGACAAGACTTGGACAAGGAATTTAATAAGAGATTTTCAAAATGACATTTCAGAAGATGTTATTATTCTTCTGATATTACCATTAAAAGCACCTTTACACATTCTGACTTTGCTGCGTACGCCAGCCTGCCACGCTGTACTGTACAGAAGATGCCGTATTGGAAATACGCACACACCGCTGCGAAGACCCTGGCTCCATCTCTTCAACACCCTCCCTGCAAACATCGGGGGGTCCTGTCAGGTCCTCCCAGAGATGTCTCTTCTCCAGGGTCTCCTCACAAGGCAAGTGGTTCGGATCCTGTCCGTTCTGGTGGCCCTTCAACAGACTTCCTTCAGTTTGTTGCTAATTTTCTGTTACTGAGCAGCCCAAAAGAGACATTCAACAGAGGAGAGAAGGTGAAGGCAAAGCTGAGTGGTAACTCTGCTCATTTTCTGAGCAAGCTCTCTTTTTTAAGCAGTTGAAAACCTTAACCAGATTTTTTGCACATGTACTATCATTGAACTAACATAGCTTCAGAGATGGCTTTAAATCTGAAAGAGGTGGCTTTAAATCTTAAAGTCTGAGCAAAAGTCATAACCGTATAGAAATAAATACCCCCTTCAGATGACCTTATTGTTGAAGCACGCTGGCTCAGAACTCAGATTCATAACCCAGGTTCAACAGGAACGAAGCCTGATGGAAGAGGAAGGATCTCAACGAGGGCTCTGACCGACCTGCTGAGGACGGTAATTCTTAAAAAAAGAACTACCCAGGCTGAGAACCATCGCTCTCTTCTCTCCGTTATACCTTACACGGGGGAAGGCTCTACGTCTTGAACCAGGTTCCTGGCTGTCCTGGAGATTCTAGATTCTGTCTGTAAAGAGATTTTGACTGTCTGCCAGGCTATTTGCTGTAACTGGCAAATATTAATAGCAAGCAGTTATCGAAAAGTTGTATCTAAATGTAGCTATAGATACACGCACATTTCCTGCTGAATCGTTATGTGTGTAGAGTGAACTATTCAGTGACCCTGGAACAAAGACTTGTGACTTGTTTGTGATATTAAAACGTTAGGTTCTTCATCAGGAAAACACAGATTTAAGGACATTGAAGCAAAACAGGGGATTTTAGCAGCCTACCCCAAAAAGCACAAGCACAAGATGACCGAAGGAGCCTTTAATGTGTAAGCACAGGCTGATACCAGAGGTGATGCAAATCTCAAATGGGCAGGCACTGGTCATTAAGGGAATGAACTCTTGGGAGCTGGGTAAAACAGGCCTTAAGAATAACAAAGAACAAATGAGTATCCAACAATCACAAAACATACCAGGTACAGAATAGCTGTCATAAATCAGGGAATTTGCAGGCCAGTGAATAAATCTTGTGTAATTGAACTATATTATCCCATATATAAAAAATAACCCCAAAAGCACTTGAGAAAAAAGAGGAAGAAACCTCTAAATACAGAACAAAAAAGAAAGGAATAGGTAGAAAAAGGATGATTCAAATTAGAGTTCAAACTCTCATCTAGAATGTAAATGGGTCACAGGAAAAGAACAATGTGTGTATGCTGAATGCTCGAAAAAATAAGAATAACTCGGACAAAGGAAACTGTATTTTTAAACAATATAATTAATCTATAAACTTTAAATGGTTAAATAGATACTGTGTTTTGTTAGTTATCTTTTGTTTGTTCATTAAGTCATTTTCAATTAATTTTAAACAAATTTGTAATTCAATACATGTTTTCACTAAATTCCCTCTGAAAAAATCTTTCCAAAAAAAGGAGTAAAATTAAGAAAAAAATAATAAATTACAAACCTCTGGTTTATTTTTCCAGAGATTCATATTTTTCCAGCCAGCATTTGGGCATAGCTGAACTGTTGATTTTCATTTCTCTATCCAGAAACATGCACAAAATCCCCAGGGAATGGGTTTTATTTCTCATCTTTCTGAGGACTAAATCTCTAGTCCAATGGTATCTTACACCAAGATACATGTACAGTCAGTGAAAAGAGGCTCAAATCTTCAGAGGTGAATTGTATTTTAAAATGGGAGTCAAAACTAAACAAGACTAAATGGGATTTGGAGGTATCTACCCCTTCCCAGTCACAGATGAATCTTAGAGCAGGTGTGTAGCTTTTACATGACAAAAGTCAGGTTAAATGCATCTCATCTGCAAAGTATTTACATGCAGTAAACCATGATTCTACCATGATATATCAACAAGTACTTAAGCTGTTAAAATAAAAAATGTTGTAAATGCAGCTTCCCCCTGTCCTCCCTCCCCCAAAGAATAAAAGATAAGAAATTCTCTAAGAAAAGGTACATTTTAAGTGGGTTTGTATCTGTTATTTTTACTTCACCTTATGTAGCTTGTTCAGGATAGCACAGTAGGATTTTCGGTGTCCAGTTTGATGTCACTCACTTGCTGGATGATTTTGAAGACAACTTACATCCAGTTCTAATCTTACCACAAAAAAAATTTGGATGCTAAAGGAGTCTGGCATATAGAATTCCCTTAGAAATTCAAGACTATGATTCAGTGATCAACAGTAAGAAAAAGAAAGAGAAATCTACTTGGTGATTTTCCTGCATCTGAAGAATTCAGTTGGCACCTAGCTGCACTCTTATGGGGAGGTTTTTATCAGGGTTGGATATCTCAGTCACATTTTTGTCATAGCCATAAATAAAGCTTACTAGATTATTAGGTCTGCCAATCCCAACATCACAATAAATCAGACCAGGATTTTAAGCAAAAAATCATCCTGCATTGCCATCTTATACATACTGGTGTACCATTACACCATTCTGCTCCAGGTATTGTCAATTCAAGTAGATTTTCAGTGTTTCACACACACATACTCAGTGGACAAGCAAAACCAGACTAATACAGTTAGTGCTCTATCACCACCCTGACTGACATATTTTGGTGCAAATGGCCTGAAAAATAGAAGAGAATTACTCTGGGATAAGCTTTGCAGACCGTTGTATTACATTAATGCTCTGCTAGCCTTGGCATGGAGAGAATGACAATGACAGTGCCCAAGCAGCAAAAGAAATATGTCAAAGATGTACGGGATCGTATATAAAATACTGTAGATCTTCTGGCTTTTGCACTCAAGACACTGAAAAAATAGAAATATAACTGAAAGTAGTTTCCCAGGTTAAGTTAAATCAGTGTTATTGGAGATCAGGAGAGAGCGGTGGCTTAAAGCCACCTTTGTGATCAATATTTGCTGCCTCCATTCCAATTATACCACTTCTTCTAGAAAAATATGTCAAGACACAATTTCAGTCTTTACGTACGGCCCACAAAGTGCCTGAAACCATATAATGCTCAGCATTTTCTCTGCCCAGCATAACCGAAGTAGTTGGACTGGCAGCATATTGTGCCATTCACAGTCAGGTGACCTGTAAAGTAAAGAACAGCTTAATTTATGCTAGGAAGCTTAAAGATTGTCAGCATGATGAATAGGAGCTAAAAATAGCTGAGGGTATTTTAGGGACCTGGGTGAAGCCCTTAAAGACAGCTTCATTGAATATAAAATATCACTAAACAAACTGTCCCCCTTGCTTTCCTATGAGGACAGAAAGACCCCACTAGATTTCCTTGCCAGGTTTTGTGTCATTTTTATGATTTTTTTCTTTTTTTTTATTAAGGGTAAAAGGTATGCGGTCACTGTAGTGGTTTTATTTTTAATACCATTTATTTATTGTTCATGGACAGACTTGACTATACATTTGAATTATAGTTTGTGTCAGCAATAGGCATGAGTGTAAAATATAAAATTGTGCAAGCTCTGCAATTCCTGTACTGGATCTTATCTTGAAGAAGCTCAACCTCCAAGATCACAAACTCCACACACAAAAGAAAATTACAGTGTAGCTGCCTGAAATATGTTTCATAGTATAAGGCAAGTACGGGAGAAAAAAAAAAGGGTAAAAGAGTCCAAGGAATGAAAGTAAATAATTTTACTCTATATTTTATCTTAAATAATACTAAACTTATCATACACAGTTTGAGCCTAACAAGTTATTACTCTTGATATAAGCTCAAAACTAGTAAAGATGCCCATTGAAATAAAATTACAAAGATGTGTCAATATTTTCTTTGCTCAGTGTCCAGAAAAAGTCATTTATGGTTGGACCTGGTGATCTTAAAGGTTTTTCCCAATGTAAATAATTCTATGATTCATGGGGAAAACTGCTAACATTAGGAAAAATGCTTTTATGTGTGAGGAGGGCGGGGAAGTTCAGGGGAAGATGAGAACATGGGAGAGGATGATCGCTTCTTCAGGGCATGCAGAGATGGGATTGTGGGAAAAGATTTGGAGGGTGAGCAACAGCGGGAAAGAGCTGCTCCTTCCACACAAAGCCTCCCTCCGTGAAGGATTTCTGAGACAGAGAAATGCTGGAGTAGAAGCAAAGTGGAGGAAAACTCCTGTGATGGCAGGGAAGCCGTTACTTTACCTTTACGGTTCAAGGCTTTCTTTGGAAATCAGAGATAAAACTACTAGAGTAAGACGTTATTCTGTTTAATGCAAAGTGAGGGGATTTCTTACAGTGGACACACTCCACGGATACATAGTGTAGCAATTCTATATAGTAGGGGAATGCATAGGACGCATGGATTTCACTATTAGAAGGTTCAATGCCTTTGGGAAAAAAATAACTTATAACTGTTTAAACCTAGAAAAGGCTTCTATTCTGGAAGCACCCTGTGTTTTGCCCTCTATTTCCATCACTTCTATGAAGGTAAAGTTTGTTGTAAAAAGCGCTCTATCATTAGCTTTTGGTATGCCCCAAAAGAATGTGATTTTTCTGTATTACAAAATATATGACAATAATTTCTCAATTGACGGTATACTTCAGTGATAACAACTTACTACTTTATAGAATAAGAAACAAAAATTAAATTAGTAGCAGTAAAAAGTATACACATATTTTAAATACAGTACCCCTGCTTCTGATATGGATATGACAAAAAATGTTTGACATTTTTAGATAGTGTAAAATGGTATGTTTTTGTTGAAATAAATGAAGTGACATTGATCTACACATTTGTGGATCTGTTCCACAACTTCTATCTACTTTTCAGCAACAAATATCAGTCATTTTATTTTTTGTTAACTGTTTTTTGGGTGTATGGACTATAAACACAACTTGTTTAGTCATCCATCTGGTATGACAGATGGTGGACATGATCAATGAATGCAATGAAACATGGCTGTAGCAAGCTAAATATTTAATAATTAATAGCTTAAATAAAACCAGTGCTCAAATCAACTTGACTAGTGCAACTTAGACACTCTTACAGAAAAAAAAAAAAAAAAAGAGTTAGATATTTCATTTTTCTAAGAAAAACAGTGGTTTATCAGTATCTCAGATACCTTATAAGAATTGTCAATAACTAGGAATCACGCTGCAAAGTGAGTCAAAGCAGACTAAATACATCACGTGGAGCAGGGAACTGGGGTCCAGAGATCTCGGGAAGTTTGTGTTTCCAGCGTGTGGTGACTAGGAGGGAAGTTCAGAGAAACAGCTGGCAGATGGGCTGTATGAACTCTGCTGGGAAGACAAACACTGAAAATGGGAGAGAAAAAATGCCCTTTTGGACTTTTTTTTTTCCAATAAGAGGCAACCATCAGGAATTCTCCTAGACAGGCAGCCCCTGAACAATGTAGGAGATGACTGGCAAAATTGCTTCTCTGATTACCCAGTAAAAATAAGAGTGAGTAGGGAAACAGAATTAATCATACACCATAAAACAAGACCTGGAGTGGCTGAAGTAAAAAAGGGAAGGACAGTTACAGCCCATTGTAAATAAGGACTGCATCTTTACACGAGTATTTTCTTCTCTGCTCATAAAGCACCAGTGACTTTGTTTTACAAGACAAAGTGTAGTTTTATGTGTAGTTTTGATACCCTCTCCATTAACTAGGGTATTTTAGGGCAACTGAAAAACAAGGGGTTTTTGATTGCAAGTCTGTGCATCAATCTGCAATGAACACATTTCCGTCTAAAATAGAGATGACTTGAGAGAAGTGACAGTGATTTGGAAAGTAGCTTATTAAAAAGTTAAGTTACCAAAGGAAAATAAGAACTATATTAGATGGATTAGATAAACCACAATCAATATAATAATGAGGCTCTGTGGGCTCTGGACTCTGGCAATGTCAGAGTGTTGAATTCCCTCTCTGAATTTAAGCCCAGTATAGTCTGCCTGTTTCTTCTTATGAAACCTCAGACAGACGTTTTAACATTGCTTTATTCTGCAAAGTTCCTGAGTTCCTGTTATAAGAAGAGTAATTCCTTTCAAAGTAGCTGATTGCATTTGAAAACAAGCAATCAAACAAAAATCAGACTCTTTTTCTATAATTATTTCTGCTGTTCTAGTATAAAGATTTGAGGATAACCTGTGACAGCAGCATGACGATGTTGTATTTCCACTTATGCTCTCCACTTAATATCTATGAATGTCTGTTGACAGAACCTTTAACTGATCATTGCATTTTGAAATGAAAATCCTGATTCAGCATTTGGTAAGAATTTTGATTTTATAAATCAAATCAACAATTTCTTGTTTTCAGTTGTCTATATACTAACAGCAATTTAGCCTATATTCCCTTCTTCATTTACTACCACTACTACTAATTATAAAAGCACAAAAAAGTGACTTAGGAAAGCTAATGGTAAGACCAAATTCCTACAAAGACTCTTACATCTGCACCATCACACCATGAATAAGCTTGGATGACAACATGTAAGGTCATATTCAGAAATACTGGACCGGGAACTTTGCGCATACGTAATGTGATTTAGGTTTGCTCCTTCAGAATTGACTTTTCCCTTTCTGAGATCCTCTTTCAGCCCATAATAATCTACGAACAACAAAATTAAAAACTTATCTGCATAAGGCATTATCATTATAATTATTTAATTTATTAGTTTAATAAATAAGGATTGAATTCCATATTTTAAAATATGAAAGAAGATATATAGGCCTTTCTGATTAATCTGCTTTTAATGTGAGCTCAGATGAAGTACAGAATATCCTATGAGAGCCTCATTAATCTGAATAGATTGCTGATTATGCAGGTGGCAATCCTTAGACGGACCTATCTGACCTATTTCCCGGTGTGCCATTGGCTGCTACGGGATAAGCCTCTATTCCATTAACGTCCGGGGCTAAAACTTCCGCAGCCACAGCGCCGCAATACGGGATCCTCAGTTAACGAACACAAAGAGTGAGGACTGCGGTTCACAGAACCGCGCCTTGGGCCTGGCCGACCCGGAATTAATTCTCCCCGTGCTCTAGGAAGGGGTTGACAACGCAGCCGTGTTTTGGACACCGCCGAGCAGGGCTCCCGCGGCGTCGGGGCTGTTTCTCCAACGTTTCCCCCCATCACCGGCAGGCTGGGGGTGGGCAAGATCGTGGGAGGGGACGTCGCCAGGACGGCTGACCCAAAGTGACCAAAGGGATATTCCAGACCATAGGATGCCTCCTCAGCAATAAAAGATAAGAGAAAAGGAGGCGGGGGGCATTTGTTGTTACAACATTTGTCTTCTGGAGCTACACGTACCGAAGCCCTGCTTCCCAGGAAGTGCCTGGATGTCGCCTGCTGATGGGAAGCAGAGAATGAATCTTTTGTTTTCCTTTGCTTCCGCACATGGCCTTTGCTTTTGCTTTATGAAACTGCCTTTATCTTGACCCACGAGGCTTTTTTTCCATCTTATTTTCTCCCTCACCCGTCCTACTGAGAAGGGCAGTGATAGAGTGGCTTGGTGGGCACCTGTTGTCCAGCCAAGGTCAACTTGTCACAAACTGTAAGCCAAGATTTTCAAAACGGTTGCCTGTAGTCAGTTTGCAATTTGATTCTAGAGGAAGGTCTCAGTGTTCCCAGGCTTGTAAAAGTTAAGCTACTGTTGTCAGAGTGTGGCATTTTAAGGAAGCCTAAGAAATTTGGTTCTGAAAATCTGACTTCTTTTCAGTAACAACTTCAGTCATCCATCAACTTGATAGAAAGACTAACTCAAAGCCTGTCACCAGACAGACGAATACAAATTTGTTTCATTAATTTCTTTTATCTTCACCCTTTTGTGGCTAAATGCTGTTCTCCCCACGTGCTGTCCTCTCTTAGCAGCTCAGGGAACGGAGATCGGGAGAACTCCCCAGCCTCGCGAAGGAGCTGCGGTGGCTTGCTGGGCGCTTTCTTCAACTCGCCAGAGCAAAAGGCGACGCGTAGCCCCACGGCATGCGAAGCTACAGAGAGGCATCAAGGAGAACATTGTTCGCTTCCAGTTCTTTCCCTTCCTCTCTGGCTCTCTGGGCAAGGGTGGTGCTCGGAGAAACTCTTGCCATTGCTGAAGGCTGGGACTAGAGCCGTGAATAGAACATCTCTGCCTCTGAGACCTGGAGTTTTGCTACCCCTCCATTAGTTGCCCCTACAAACGGCGGCCCATTTTTTCTGTTTTTATCTAATGACTGCCCGGCTTCACTGCCCCGCAACCTTAGATGAAACCCTCAGGTCTAGTATTTACATGAGATTTGTTTAGCTAGCCAGTTAATTGTGTGGTTTGATATTCAGGAGATAGCAGTTCCTTCAAAATCCCAATTAACGTGAGCTGAATACTGTCTTCTGTCTTTTAGGTCAAGGTGCTTTTGTGCGCCCAGTTTCGGAGGTTGTGCAGCTGCACTGCTCTGGTCTTGCTGTGTGATGTGAGAAAACATGTGGCTCTGGACCGTGTTTTGAGAGGAAACAGCACCGCAGTAACTTCACATTTTTATGAAATATTTCACAACAGCAATTGCCATGCACATGAGTCTATAACTGGTATCTGAGTGTGAACTGTACTCCAAAGAGCTTTGCTGATGAAACCAGTGACACGCATAAAATAATGAAGCTCCAAAGAACAGAAACAAGAAGATCTGTTGACATAGGCTATTGGCACCTTAAGTAAAACACCCACAGGCATATTATTTTATAGGCTATGTTGGCAGAACCCGGCAGTCATGAAAAATGAAACCAAAGAATCCTGCCCTCATTGCATACTGACATAAAGTGAATAATCCGAATATATTTCTGAGAATAATCCAGTAACTGCTTCTAAACTCGTGGTTGACTCCAGAGCAGGGGTCAGGAATCAGAGTCGCAGTGAGTGGTGTGTATCAGCAAACTGTGTAGCTCTTTGCCAAACAATACCAAGGGTCATGTATTTCCCCTCCTTAGAATATATCTCCCATTTACCTGTTAAAGGAAGTGAAAAGATTTTTGCAAACAGTGATATTCCCAAAAAGATTTTTTTAAAATTAATTTCCAGTCCTAGATTTAACATTCAAAGTGTTCTGCCAAATTAACCATGATAAGAAGGTTGCAAAAGTGTTTGCCCTTTGATAATAAACTCAGAAGTTCTCAGATTAAATACTGCATTGTTTCCTGCCTAATACTTATCCCACTGGTTTTAAATTGATTTTTTTTCTAACTAAGAATTTCATGACAGTATGGTGGGTAAAATTTAAAAAGAAAATTGCAGACTTACTGATGAAGGGAGGGAATATTTATATACCAAATTGGTAGCAGGGAAGTGATGACTCAAATGCTATTAAATGATCTTACATTTTTAACCAAAAATTGCTGACAATTTCATTAAATATGAAACATTAGATTAATGGATTCAGAATCTTAAAGATCTTCTATAGCAATTATCCTTAATCTATAAGCTAATCAGACAATCATAAGTTATGGTCAGGGATAGATCTATTTTCTAATAAAGATGACCTTTTGTTCAACTCATAAAGTGTTAATACTTGCGAAAACCACATATTGGTATGTATTAATTTATACTAATTGTTTGTACAATGAGTGAAACTATTCTATCGTTTTTACTACATACAAAACCACATGTGTTATTGAGCCATTTGCATCTAAAATTAGACATGAAATTCACAAATTACAGCCGATGGAGGAATGGTAGGAGAAAGGATAACATGGCTCGCAGCTGAGATTGTAGGATAGATTTCTTGTTTCTGCTCTCCATTGTTATCTTTTCTTCCCTTCCTTTGATGTTTTTACTTTGTTGTTTGTTTTTTTTTTTCTTTTTCGCTTCTGACATTCTCATAATGAAGAAAGGAAACAAAGCAAGCAGTCAAAAATGACCCCCTATAGAAATGGAAGAGTGTCTCTCATGATGGTCTTATGGTGGATACAGCCATAATGCAAGTGAATAAGTCATTTATTGGTGCAATTACAAGTTCTGTGATACTGGAGCATACATGCAGAAGAGGAAATAGAAGGATGAAAGTGACCTTTTCATAGTGTCTCCCAGGAAATCTTCTTCTAAGGTGTGTCCTGGTCATAAGACTATTGAATATTTTATAGGACTTTGATGATCACATAGAAAATAATATTACTAAATATACCAAGAAATAATAGGATTAAAAATTAAAATAGTGCCCAGAAATTGTAGGATGGTTTGAAAAATATATGATTCAATACAGTTACAAAAATTAAAAAACTCTTTACTTCGTCTGGAACAATCTGAATAAAAAATGGGAAACAAACAACTAGACAAAAGATCTGTCAAGAAGAATCTTAGGGTTACTACTTCAGACACTAAACTGAACTTGAGCAATAACATCACATTCCAAATAAAAGACAGTCACAGTACCAGTATGAATAAACAAGAGTACGTTTTCCATATTAGGTGAATTCACTTTTCCACTCTTGTTAGCAATTAGCAAATGGAAGCAGTGAATATTATGAAAGATGCAAACCAGCGAGATACAGCCTAAAAGCATCACGAATAATGAAAGATCCAGAAAGCAAGACCCAGAAAAAAGTTTAACCTAGTTTATAAAAGAGGAGACTGGAAGAAGACAGAATAACAGCATTCAAACATGCGAAAGGTACTATAAAAGAAGTGATGTTTGTGATAAGGAAGATGAAAAATGATACATTTAATTTTTATCAGATTTCGATGATGTCAAAAATTAGTAAAAAAATCTTTATAAAAACATTCTATGGATTTTGTGTGATCCTAGTTATAGTGAAACATTGAAATGTTATAGAGAAGTTGTGATGTGTCCATCACTGACTGCTTTGTAAGATCCTAAAGATCTCTCAGGAATGAGATTTATTACTTTAAGCCACGGATTAGGAAGGGAACAAATGACATTTCAAACTCCTTTCTTATAATTCTCTATGATTTTCCACCTAAAAGAAATACTTCATTAAATATACATTCAAACATTCATTTAAAAAAATGTTTTTAAGTAATCAGAGTAGGCTTCAGGAATGGAATGAATTAGGAGAAAATGTAATAAAAACTGTTCAGAGACTTATGATTCCAAGATAATAAAAACTCCATAAGAAATCAAAACACTTGGACCACTTCTTTATTTTAATCTTTCAGAGGATTCTGGGACTATCCAGTGAGTTACTTAACCGATCCTTTCCAGAGTTCATTTCGTATATAATAGAGTACATGATGGAAAAGAATAAAAGTATTATCACTGGGCGTTAGTCACAATTCAGTATTCAGAAGTCTCATGTGAAATTTGCAAATCATCTCAAGTCCATTTTAGAGTGTTTGAAGCTATTTCCCTATGCATCATTAACCATTAATTGAATATTGGGTTGCTCACTTAATAGGACTACTATTTATAACTCGCTTAGTAGTTAGAAAAGTTTAGAGGTGAAATTTTCATCCTATAGTCATCAATAGTAATTGGGCATCGGTGTCATTGCTGTTGGAAGGTCACTTCGAAGCTTCTGCAGCAGTATTAATGGCAGTGCACTGGCTATATACTAAATGTTCATTTTTTAAATGATGGATATTTTTACAGTAAGTTAATTACCTAATGCTTTCAAGAATCCTGGGCATATCTCATTTTGGACATATTGACTTAAGGTTGCTTATCTATATGTTTTCAGTTTTTCCAAATAATCTCTTTCTTACTTACCTACAGTGATAAAGTTTTGTTACAGTATCTGTTAAGATTATCTTGCTTCAGCTTAACAGGGGTTTTAAATCATTAATGATTACATCACTGCATTCTTACAGGGAAGAAATAGTTTTATATTCAAAGCAACCATTTCTGTTTATTCCTTTTAATCTGTAATAGCAATTATGAAAACCATTATGGATTTTTTTTTTCCTCACAGCTTCTTAAGGGAACATATTCTTTACAAAGAAGACCCATAGAATCACAGAATCGTTTAGGTTGGAAAAGACCTTTAAGATCATTGAGGTCAACATGCAATATAAAAAACCCAAACCAGTTTATTTAATCTGTGCATCTCTACTGTATTTTCTGTCTTGCTAATCTATAAAATTAATTGTTAGAAATACTCAATCTTTCACCAGTAGCTTGTAGGAAAACAATCCGCAGTCACCAAACAATTTCATTTGTTAATATTATATTTATAATATTATAAAAACATATACCATATGCATATATGTGCAGTTTAAATCAATATCTACAAATACCTGAGCAGGGGTGGGGAGCAGACAATACGAAGCCAGACTCTTCTCAGTGGTGTCCAAGAAAAGGGTGAGAAGCAACGGGCACAGACTGAAATATGGGAAATTCTGTTTAAATTGTTTTTTTACTGTGAAGGTTGTCAAACAGTGGAACGGGTTGTGCTGTCCAGAGAGGTCGTGGTGTTTGTATCCTTGGAGAAATTCAGAGCCTGGCTGGACTCAGCCCTGAGCAACTTGCTTTAGCTGACCTTGCTTGAGCAGCGGGTTGGACATCTCCCTAGGTCCCTTGAACCTCAATTATTCTGTGATTCTGTGAAATCCATGCAAATAAACCTGAAGGACAAGTTTTATTAACTTTTAGAAAGATTTGAATTGAGAGAATTTGTACTCAACCTAAAACTTAATATTTTATTCTCTTGTGTGCCCTGGGAATGTTAAGTTTATTATATTACTCTTTAAAACTGCTTTTATTAGCATAAGCACCCAAACTTTGTTTTCTAAATTTAAAGGGTGAGAAAACTTATGATAGTAAAATATTAACTTGATGAATAATTCAGCGTGGAAAGAAATGGTAGGAGTCATAAAGTCACAGTTTGAACTGTAACTTTGTGGTTGAACAACATGACCTTTCACATTCGAAACCATGATTTGTGTTTAATCTGTAGTCCTCTAGGAAATTAATTTGGCCAGTAGTCCATACTAGGGAACCATTTCATAATCTTAAAGGATATTAACTGTAAAACATCCTTTGCTGTTGAGACAGTTTTTTATAGAGAATTTAGTATGCTGAAATCTTCTTTATAGACCAAGAATGGCAATTATATTATTATTGGCAAAACGTTTGGAGGGCGATAGATATTAGAGACATCGGACCTAACTGATAGCTGGCTAAGTTTATGTAATTAAATCAGTCCTTGACAAGTCCCTAAGTAGGTCACAAGGCAGTAGAGGATGAAGCAAAACCTCTGCAGCTAATTCAAGGCCTCTCAACCCCTGACACAGGATCTTCTGCTCCACGTTGCTCTCCCTGAACCCTGAAAGAGAAAAAAAAGGGAAAGGACAGTGTGCGAAACTTAATTCTTGGCAGTGAGTTATATGAACTCTAAAATACTACCAGAGTAATAGTATTGTAAACTATTTCCCTTCTTATTTTCAACTTTACTTAGGGCTATTATATATTACATTCTTTACTTAAGGTATTTATATTAAGACTCTTACAGGAGGGTAATGAAATATTAAAACTGTTTTGATTTCAAGATCATCTATTTGCCTCAGTGTTTCAAAATACAGAACACAAGTAGGACATTTAATTTCCACATGGGTTATTTATTTTGCCGTTTTGGAGTGGCAGCCAAGAGTTTCACCTTTCTTACTATGATTAATCAACCAGCGGTAATTAGTTAAGAATCCCCTGGTGATGAGCATCCATCCAGACTCACAGGCTGAAAGCAATGGAAAGGCTCAGGTTTTTTTAAAGAAATGAAAAAACTCTGTAGTTGGTAGTTAACTAAACCCAAGAGAGGTTTGCTTCTAGATTCAAATATAGAGACTTGGTGTTATGCCCTGGAGGATGACATAAGAATTTATATCCTTTCTAACAGCTACATACTTACCATTATAACTCAAGACATTTGTATTATACATATGAAAGGTTGGTTGGGTTTTTTAGTCTGTCATACTTTTTCTTCAGTCACACCTCTTGTCGATCAGTTACATGCGTTAATTGTAGTCCATGCAGTAAAGAGCCCTTTCTTCAATTTTCAATAAGTTGCTTTTCAATTCCAGTAGAAACACTGTGTTTCTGTATAATGAAACAGCTCAAATGGGAATTGCACTTCCATTTTCTCCATGCCATTTATTATACCGTATATTGTACAGCTTCCCATACTCACCAATAGCTTCATTTGGCCTTGATGCCATTTTTTGCCAGCACATTGCAACACCCTCAATACCAAAACTTTGTAGCACCTTTTTCAATATTAAAGTGTGAGGAGACAGAGCTGTGGGCTAACTCTATTCACTCTTGGATTCACTTATGCTTCACAGGAATGACTGCTTTTTTGCATTAGAGATTAGTGATTATACTACATGGCAAAGGTGCCAGACTCAGGGGTCAGCACCCTCATCAGAAAAAGATGTGAGAAGTATTGTCCAGTTGATTAAATCCCAATAAAAGTTGCAAATTGTGAGTTCTGCCTTTGAAAGGTCATCATGATGTATTATAAGGATTCTGAATGAATCCCCAGGATGCATAATTAAGCAATCAAATACATTGTATTATCCATTTCCATAAATTACCATCTGAATTATAATAGTATGCTCAGTGTGTCACAGAGGAAAATGGAAGATCAAGAGAGCCACTCACCAATCAAAATCCTTCACTTTGCTCAGGGCAGTCCTTTCTGTAAGGTTAATATGACATTAACATTGGTGGAGTCATATTTTTACTTATTCTAGCTGATCACAAATATTCTTCTGTTACATGTCATAGCCTGTCAGTGGAATTTGCTCCTGTTCTACACTCATACGTGCTCAGTTTTTCTTACACTCAGATTTTGGGTTCCACCCAATGAGGGGGAAAAAAAGGCTGAAGCAGTTTCCACCATAGCTTTACTCCTTAATTTAAAAATTTTCATTCCTACTTGCAGTTTCCATTATCCATGCAGTTTCATCTACAAATACAAAAATAACTTTGGTAAGGCAGCAGCATTAGCCATAAGTTTTATGTCAGTCTTTATATTCAGAACTGTAAAAAATGTTTATTATATATAATTGTTATATATCTGATGCCTGATTTCCCAGAGTATAATAGGTTTCAGTAAAGATCATGACCTTTTTTGCCTGCAGAATCTTCCCTTGTGTCATACCACTCATGAAAGGAAAACTGACAAAACGGATAGATGTGGAATGAAAACTGTGATTGCTCTCACTATAAAATAGTTCTGAACGTAACACAGTAAGATTGATCAAGGTGTGCCATTCACATGGCAACACAGAAACATAACCTGTCACATTTCTTGATAAAGCTATAGTTTTCTGCAATGACTGTATATTCCTAATTGTTACATATAACATGCCTATGATAATTTTAACAGAAATGAGAGGCAACAAGAAACAGTAAATAACAATTGTCTTCAGACTTATAAAAAGAATATAATTTACTTTTAAAAAGATGCAGGAGTCCACTTCATGTTTTGAAATCACATACTTTTTCCCTCTTAATTCCTTGATATAATGGTAATATAAGTTCTAGAGGGTATCTTCCTCTTTTACTGGTAATTAATTTGAAGAAGGTGTATGTCTATGCCTGTTGAAGAAACAAGGACAGTGTGAGTTCAGTATCCCTGTGACTTACAGACAGCCCTCCAGTTCATTCATGGCAGCAAGGCTGGTTGAAGGAACTTTTTGTTGAACTGCCAACTGCATGGCTGTGTCCCACAGCCTCTGCTTTATCCCACAGCTTCTGACTCCAGCCACGGACCTTGATTCTCTGCTCCCCAAACATACCTGTTGCCGTCAACTTCACTTGCTGCAGGCAAGCCACTGCTTAATTTCTGATAGATAAATTTGTCTGGACTGGCTTTAGACAAGGGATAATTCAATCAGGAGACTGTATTTATTGAAGAAGCCACTAGCTGCTCATTAGTCATTAGAGATAGTAAAACTGCAATGTGGTTAGCAAGTTAACCGATATCTGGTTTTCTAATGAGAGGACATATTTTGCTGCCTATTAAAAGGAGCAGTGCCTTTATGTAGTTGAGTTAGTTTTTAAACAGAAATGAGCTGGAGACAATTTTTGCTTTTGTGCCTTACATAACAGACAGAAGCAAAAGTATTAAATTATATAGGGAAAATGGAGCAATTATTTAATTTTAATTTTATATTCCTATTAGTTTTCTGTTGGGGAATGGCTAGAGGACTGTGGACACGGTTCTCTAGAGAAGCTGGTTATGCAGTCAAAGTGGTAGCTAAAGAAGGTCTCACAGTGATTGCAGCAGCTGTGTGAGCAGTTTGTCAGGGACAGGCTGACCTTGCCTCGTGAAGTAAACAGCTTTGCTTTGGGAAAGTAGATAACGTTAAAATGCAGATGGAGAGCCTGT
>JAVJGG010000017.1:8892042-8922486 GCA_035590195.1 Aviceda cuculoides | reverse complement strand
TTTAGACTAAACATTACTTAGCAACAACTGAAAACATCAGTGTTATCAACATTCTTCTCATACCTAACTCAAAAACATAGCACTGTACCAGCTGCTAGGAAGACAATTCACTCCATCCCAGATGAAACCAGGACACCTCCCCAGGGATGCAGTGGAGTCCCCATCACTAAAGGTTTTTAAGATGCAATTGAACAAGGTGCTAGATAATCTCAGCTAGGCTCCCTTTCCTATGAAAGGTTGGATTGGACCAGATGATCTTTCACGGTCCATTCCAACCTGGGTTGTTCTATGATTCTATGGTATTTCAGGAAAGCATGCTAACCACTGGGCCACTAGTGGTGCTGAAGGAGATAGGATAACCCTTGTTCATGTTGACCTACTATGTATCCAGCAGTGACAGCAGTGAGGGGAAAACAGGAGTTCCAGTCCCTGTTCTTTGTGATGTTTATGTATTTTTTTATGGACAGGCACTGCATGAAAATAGACGTAATCTGGGGTGTGGAATCTGTGCTTTCCAGTCTCTGGGGACATGGAGGTTCTGGATTCAGCTTCCACCAACTTACAAGAGGGTAATAAAGTTTATATGAATAATGTCCTGGAGTTTTCTAGCCATTACTATGCAAAGGGGAAAAACATCAACAATATTTAAAGCCATTTCTTCCAGTATGCATTTCCATGCTGAGAACTTAGAGTCTGGGAATCTCCATAGTTTAGGGACTTGCAGGGATGGCACATCATTTCTGAGTCCTAAGCAGTTTGAGGCAGGAAACCCAGGCAGTTAACTCTGTCAGAACTGTTATGCTTCCAGTACAACAGTGTCAATTTGAGCACATAATGAAATGTCTGCCAGAAGTGTGTTGTATCTGGGCTGTCTCAGGTCCCCAAAAAACCCAGGTAGGCAGGCTTGGAAGAAAGCAACTAACTGTTCTGGTTACCATGCAGGATGTTATCATGTAGGAGAGTCACTGTACCAAGAGCACATGCAGGAAGGGTCAGGGTGTCACTCAGCTGAAGCATTCAGTGATGTAGTTCTTCATTGTCCACTCTGTCATGCTAGATTTTTATGTGATGACAAAATAATATTGTTGCTAGATGCCAACAATCTAATTATATGTTTTCCTTCTGTGTTGTGTAAATCTTTATCTGACTTCAAGGTTTCAAAGATGAATGACCAGAAGTCAGAAAAGTACTACTGAAGATATGCAGTAGAAATGTTAAGCAGACTTTCTCAGAAAGAAAGGTGTATTTGTGACACAGGTGTCATCAGAACAGCATGTATGGCCAGTATGATAACAAAGCTGAGTTACTCTTAGGTTCAACAAAATCCACCTTCTAGGATGCCTGATCATCCCTAGGCATGTGCTTTCTAGTAGTAGGACACAAGTACCAAGAAAAGTATGAACTCTCACACAGAGTCTTGCTTTTTGTTGTCCTTTGACATTTTGGAAATGCTTTTAATCTCTTCTCTTCTCTTCTCTTCTCTTCTCTTCTCTTCTCTTCTCTTCTCTTCTCTTCTTTTCTTTTCTGCTTACTTTGGCTGTAACAAATAAGGAAAGAGAAAAGACAGAAAGGTCAGACAAAGAAGCTGCCAAAAATTACAGGCTATGTGACTACATTCAGAGAGGCAAGAAAACAGAGTGGTGAGGATTGCAGAGGGGACAAAAGTTTTTCTGGAAAGCAAGGGAAGTAAAGCACAGACCAGCCCAGCCAGTATACCTGCAGGATAGCTTACAACTAAAGCTGACAGGAAAGAAAGAGAAAGAGTAGTGAGAAGCTAGGGATCAATGACCTGTGGTGAAAACCTGGTGTGAAGAAACCCTTAGCATGATGCAAAAGAAGAATGTATTATGGTGGGAAGGCAGAGAATGGTGGCTTTTGGTGGCAATTAGAGCTAAGCCAGATGACCCAGGAGGCCAAAAGCAGTGACACATGGCAAGATACTAGAGGGCAGTAGTTTGTAGCAAGTGATCAGGAGAACTATAGGAACTCAGAACTCCAGTTTTCATGAAATGGAGAAAAAATTATTTTTCTCCTGGCAGCCTACCCAATCCACACATGAACAAACCTTGATCGGGTATCAGGGAAAGGAACAATTAAAATGCAGCTATAAATGTTAACAGCTAGACAGGTCATAAGGCAGATGCGGACACAGATGTTCAGCCCCAAAGGAACAAGGGAATTACTAAGAATGCACATACTGTGCTTTGTATTTTAGTAGAAGCACCCCAAAAAGCTGCTGGTAAGATAGCACACAGCTATCTTTGTTGCTTTCTGTATTCTTCTTCCAATACAAGTTTCTCAAAGTATTGCTAAGTATTATGGAAAACAACAGGAGATGCTCTTCTAGCTTTGGACTGGAAAAACCTTTAAAGTTAGGACAGGAGAAGTTCAGCTTATCCTAGAAGAAAGACAGAAACTAACCAAGACACTAGTGCACTAATGGCTATTAATGCCTTTTAGTTATCTTACTGTAACCTGATTGCACAATTTCAATTCTGCATTAGCAAATGTTTTATCTTAACCTTAAGTCCTGTGAGTGATGTGATACCTGTGAAGCTTAAAACTTAGTCTGAGATATTACCAGCTCCCTAACCTCTATTGCCCAAAGACTAAGAGGACTCACTATATGAGAAGCTGGCAGTGGTCTGAGCTGAGAACCTGTGTCACAGGAGTCATAAAAGGTGGAATATCTTCCATTTACCAGCAAAAATTCTGCAGCATGTACCAAAAACAGTGAGCAAGAGTGCGGCTGGAATCTGTCTGTTACATTTGAACAACAGAGGCCTCAGGATGATTTTGAGCAATACACTTATCTCACTACGAAGCATGTAAAAACTGCTGCTGTTGTGTAGATCCAGGGAAGAAGGGTAGCAGCCATTTCTGCACTGTGCACTAAGCATTGCACAGTGAATGCACAAAGTTTATCTGCTACATCTTGTAAATACTCTGGAAGAGCTTGCAGGTTACCTGGAACAGCATACAGTGGTTTTCATGATTGTCCATTGCCTGAACAACTTTTTGTAAAACTTCTATTTGCTTCTCTCCCCAGGAATACATTGTAATGGGACATTTGATCAGTTTGTTTGCTGGCCTTACTCACCCCCAGGAAATGTCTCTGTTCCTTGTCCTTCATATTTGCCATGGTTGGAAAACGGTAATGAGAAAGTGGTAACTTCTCTTTGAGTTTATGCTGGGAATCCAGCTAAAGGACAGATGATGCTAGTCTCTCTTGTCCCAGTGTCTTTTGAAGTGTCTGAGGGCTTTCTTGTCTCAGCTCTTTTCACCTCTTTTCTGAATTGAGGCACAAAATTGTTTTCGATATTTAATTATTTACTCTTTTTCTCCATCCGTGCTTGTTATAGCTCCATATTATCTGCTGTAAAGCAGCATTTCCAAGATCTTGTAACCGTACTGCAAGGCCTTTATTGGCAGGAACAGATTTGGGATTCAGGTTCTGAGGTTCAATCTCTGGGGTCCCCAGTGACCCCAGGCTTGAAGGTCTGTCCCAGAAAACTGGAATAGCCAAACAAAGGAGCAGTCCAAACAGTCAGCCCTCCAGTAGGACATACTGCACCACCAGCAAGTAGTGTGGTGAAAAAACAGGATTTCCAAGCAGACTTCTCCTGGAGGTAGTGAAGCAGGAAGGCTCTCAGGAAAGGAAAAAGAGTAACATCTGCAGGAGCAAAACTGGCTAAAAGCAAACAACATTCCCTTTCTCCTGAAGAAATGAAAGGACATTCCTACCACCACAGCCTAGCATTTCTGAATCCTGCTACACAACAGTTCTTAGCTACATGTGGCTTTCTTAGCTGCATTTCTAATACCACTTGGAAGGATCAACTGTGTCCAAGTCCTTTAGTTTATGGGAGACTAGTATGGGCTTATCCTAGCTTTCTCCAGCCCACCCAACACATTGTTTGTTCTGTAATGTCATAATTTGTCCTTTTTTTGTGCTGCTAAACAGAAAGAGATCCAGCTTCTATCTAGTCTCCCAAACAACTCCTTCTGCCAGCCATTTAGAACAAATTCAGCTCTTCATAATAAACATGATAATTCTATGTTTCTATGATTCTATGATACTATAAAAGCATCTTCCTTCCCTCTATGTAATGGAGACTCTTTTTTTCTCTTTTTCTGTCTAAATTTCTACGAAAACGAGATGTAAGACATTGTACCAGGTTATGAAGCTTTTAATTGTGTTCACGGTGCGGAACACAGTGGGGCTGTTATGTTACAGCATCATCTGGCATTCTCATCCATGCCACAGCACTTTAGGAGAAGAAGCATTAGAGACAGCTCAGCTGTCTGTTTGTCCTAGAGATTTTGCGGGACTGGGGTTAGGGTTGCTTGTGGCCCCCATTTCCATTGCTGGTCCCATTTCCAAGGCATAGCTATGCCTGTTCTGGGACACTGATGGGCTTGGACCAAAAATGCTTGGAAGCTTAAGGTAAATTTATTGTGGTTTGTCATCATTGCCAAGCCTGAGCACTGAAAAATTAGGGTAGTCTAGAAATGAGACTTCTGATCACATTTCACAGATGCCTTCAGACTTTTTTTCAGAGTCTAGTCTCCACACAGAGCTCCTGCTTCATCACAGCAAACTGTGCTCCCAAAGTAGTTCTCTCAGTTCCAGTTATCCTGAGCAAAATGGGATATTCTGGTTGTTGCTGCAACCCTTGAACACTTTCTAATTAAAAAATGAACGAAAAAGCTCAGATCTGCTTAGAAATAAATGGAAAGCAGCTGTTGAGGACAACTTCAAACAAACATCAACCAGGGTCCTAGGACAATTCAGTGAATGCCAAGAAAGCTTCACTGGTTCACACCACCTGCTGATTGGGCCCCAAAACACGTAAACAGAACACCAGCCACAGGTGTTTCAGAGAAAGATCATTCCCTAGTCAAACCATACTCTTCCTCCTACAATTTCGAGTGCACAGCCCGGGCAATATGCTACCCATACTTGATGGAACTTATGAGCTTACCTAGGAAAAAGGAATAAAGTGAGAGGTAGGCTTTTCTTCTGGATGTAGTAACTATGTAATTTTTGTAAATACCAGGTACATTCTGGGAATTTATTTCTGCTAGATTACATTCCTATTTTGTCCTATGTAAATATGAAAAATACATTGTCAAAGACAAAAGAAAAGAGGTTTTTATTCCTTTTTTGAGTGGGGGTGGTGTGGTGTCTATTGCTGTGGTGTAAGGGAGAAATATTTAAAATGTGTATGATAAATGAAATATTTATTCTGACCTTTCAGACTGAACTTCTGTTTACTTTCAGGAAGTGTAGGAAATGTATACAGAGTCTGCTTGGATGAAGGGACTTGGCAAACAAAGGAAAACTCCACAGACATTTGGCGTGATAGTTCAGAATGTTCTGAGAAAAATCATTTCCAAAAAAAAGTAAGTATGTTTTATATTATGGTTTAATACTTTAATCTTCATAATCCCTTTTTGAGTAACCAACAAAACATTTCCACTGAATACCTGCAAAAAATGTTCACATTTCATTTAGATTACCAAATGGAAACCTGTTGTTTTATTTAGAAGCAGCAGAAGAGGAAAGATTAAGGAGGGGGATTCCTGCTTTAGATGCCACAAATTATTTTCTGTTCAGAGTCCAGTGTTCACACGTGCTGAATTTCTCCTAATAAAATTGAAAAAGACTGTAACTTGGCAAGCAAATAATTTAAATCCAAAGCATCCCATCATCTGCCCCAAATCGCTGTAGTCTGCCAAGACCAGACAACTTAATTCCCTGCCGCTTCCTGAGCCTTTTAGCATTTAATGAGCCGTTAACTGGTCCTTTCATATTTAGCTAGTCACAGACTGAAGGATTCATCATAATGCAAGTGCAATCCTTCCCGGCCTGACACAGCATGCAGCCCAAGCGCTGGTCTTTGTCAGCAGGAGAGACTGGCTCTCCCGAGCTGAGTAAAAAGCGAACTGGATACTCTCAACTCGACAGCGCTCAGCCCTTTGTACTGAAGATAAAATGTCAGCTTTGGGTTGTGAAGCTGGGAATCGCTCTCTCGCTCTGTGTCTGCAAAGAAGCTGGGCTCGTGTTCTCTGCGAGAAGGCAGTCTGCAACCGAGCAAGCTCATTTCCACCACTCGAACTATGTTTAACGTAAGGGACAGTTCAAGCAGTGAAACAGGGATCTGACCCTCTTGCCTGTTTGCACAACTGAGCAATGAATTGCAACGAATGCCGGAGAGTTTCAGATAACAATAAAGCATGCAGCTTATCTGGTTTTAGCTTCTTGTTACTTTTGCCACAGAGTTCAGCTTAGCTGATGTCAAAAATAAGTCTTTTAGGTAAGCACTATTACTGTTGATTATTTTTTACTTTGTAGTACTTTATTGGGTGAGCACTGTTTATTACTTTATTGAGTATCATTACTTTATTGATCAATTTATTAAACACTGTTGTTATCAATTAATATGTATAATATGATGAAGTAACCAGGGAGCTGCTGAAGTCCTGTGTACAGCCCCCATCAGTTAATATTTAAAATAGGGAAACAATAACTAGACATGATTTAGGGTTTAGGAACTATTAGACAATGGGGCTTTATGTTTATGTCAGAAGAGGTAATGGATTGTGGTCTGGCCAATAAACCTTGAAGAACTGCTTGGAACTGCCAAGATTAGGGAAGAAGTAGGTAAAAGTTAATTCCTACAGGGGTAGATCAGGACCACCAACTCATTGACCACCTACTCAAATGATACCACCTACTCAAAAGAAGAGAATGAAGAAAGAAGACAGAGTCTGCACACTAATTTACATGAGAGGCAAAGAAGAAAGAACCAATCATTAAGGGAAATAATAATGAATATGTATTACTTAAGTATATAAAAGTGGGAATTTTTGAGACAAAGGTGTGCTGTCTTGAGACAGGCACTCATTCACGTATATCAATAAAATTAATTTGAAAATACCTCAGCTCTGTGTGTTATTGACTTGCACACCAGATGAACAAACCCCGTTTGTGGGCCAACAGAACCAGGCAGGAAGCTGCACCCTGGAGCCCATGCACAGAGCCCCTTCTCTAGGGAAGCTACAAGATACTGCAGTTCAGGAGGTGAGGTACCAGTCTTGCATTCTCCTAGCAACGACTGCATGGAAATACAACATTGGAAAAATCTACAGATCGTGCCCCTCCCTCTCATGTCAAGAAAGCTTGAAAAGGTGAGGAAGATTATTGAAATTCAGGCACTGTTTCCTAAACTTTGCATGGAGACAGCTTAGCAGACTTACTGTTATGTATCTGAACTTCCAAGACACTAATTTGTAGGCTTTTACACCAGTTACACTGCTCAATGCTACATTGTTATTGAACAGGTATTTTCATCTGACCACCAGCAATGTTAAATAAGCCACAAGCCAAGCAGGCAAGAGGTACCAGTGGAACTCCCTGGAGACTCTGCAGACTACTGGTTTAAACCTTTTTCAGCTGTCATACCACCCAGCAGAAACACCGGGTTAACCTGTGCAATGGACTGCTGCTGGTTACCCACAAACTGGCTGGCTATTGACTAGAAGCACTTGAAACACTGGCCAGAAAAAGGAGACTTGACTACGTCTGCCCAGCACAAGGTGATCAGATTAATTTGGTGGGACCTGGATAACAAATATACCCATTTTTCTGAAACACACCAGGGCAGAGCCTGGGAGGTGAAATAAACTGCAATAGGTAGCAACTGCTAATTGGCCTCAGTGATGGAGGAAGTTCAAGAGCTGCTCTGGGGCTAAAAAATTAGCAAAGCCATTTGAAAGCAATAAATAATTAGGGCAAAATCTGCTTGAAAGGGAGTCAACATACACAGATGTCTACAGAAGCCAAAGTACAAGGAAAAAGAACCACCGTGTATAAGAGTTGAGCTGTCCGCCATGCATGTGGCACATAACCCATCAGAGCAAGCGCCTCACTTCCCTGTTGGTACTTAACTGGTCTAAACTGGACTGGTGGGGCTGAAGCTCTGAATCTGTGTACATAGAGAGCAGGTGTGCTCATAGAGAAGGAATTGGTACCCACTTGCTATACCTGTCCTACCAAGTAAATAAACACATGCCACTGAATGGTATAGTTCTCTTCTAGCAGCCCCCCCACCCTGACTCCAAAGACATTGGCGCTCAACATCAAATTTAAAAGCAATGTCTTTAATTAATTCCATGGGTCTTTTTACCGGTATGTCCAAATGAGATAATAAAGGTAGTTGGACCCGTTCTACTGAAAAAGAAACTAATATTTAATCTTTAGTAGGCTGTAGTTTACCTCAGCTATTCATGTGCTAATGCTAAGAGTTTATCATGTTTAGAACATGAGCACTGTACTGGGACACTCCTGTTCTCAAGGAGGCAATTGCCCTCCATCACCCTCCCTGCTAGGGAAATAAGAAGCTAACAGAAGGAGAGGTTTTTACATAGTGAATTGCTGTTGCAGGGAGGCACTTACAGCATTTACACTTTTATCTTTGGCAAACAAAGGCATGAGAATATTCAGATCAGGGGAGCTTTCTCTTCTAAGAAGACATAAATGCACACATCATTGGTATGAAAAGACAAGTACAGGTGAGAATACTCAGAGAGTGCTGTCATACACATCTTTCCTGAAACAAAGGGGTTGAGAAAATCTCTTTTAGCAGACATTCTGTCATTCAAGCAGCTGTGATTAGTTCCAGTAAGAATTATGTTTTGCTCTTGTTTCATTAAAGCAACTCCTCTTTTTCCCTGCTGCTAAAATCTGGGCTGCTAGAAGAAAAAAGCAAGAAAGGCAGAGGCAGAGATGAACACTTCATCTCAGTAGCTGCATGTAAGCTCTCCTCCTGTGAACAGCTTCTAACTTCCCCAACGCAGAGCACTGGTAGGCCTTCACCTCACCCCCCGTGGTCCAAACTTGCTAAGCCTCCCCCAAAACAGCCTGTGACCACTCAAAGAAATCCCCTCATCTCTCCCACTCTCTTCCCTTACAAATTTTACAATGCTGCTCATCTGAATTGGAAGCAGCTTCCTTCAGCTGCACATAGCTCTCCTTCATTAAGGTTTCTTATGTTTGCAAGGACAAGTTCCGGTCACCTTTGCAGCAATGTTTGGGGTTTTGGGGTTTTTTTTTTGCTAATATGGGTTTTCACAAAAGCTCCCCTTAACTGTATTTCATTTTCCAATTATGCAGTTCTTTTTTGGCTGGCAGTCATCTAAAGTGCTGCATGGTGTTTCCTCCCTCTCTGGACCGATGTGTTCCAGCACTGTACTTTGTGTCAACCACTGTGTTGTGTTTACCCAGTTTCTCTACCCTCCCCACTTCTTCTGTTGATGGCTGTGTACCAGGCTGCTGTCCTCTTTGCTGATCCATCCCACATCCATCATTCCTCTTCCTTCTCCTCTTTCTACCCTTGAAATTTGAACTCTTCGTGGATCCATGTCACTTCTGCTTTTAAAATATCTGTCTCTCCCTGCTACCCATCACATTCTTACATACAGAGACCTCTGCAGGTGTGTTTTCCTCCTTTTGCTGCCCATTCACCACTCCTCTGGAGCTCCTGCTTGAATGATGCATGCATTCCCTTCTGCATCCACACCATGTACTCTCGCTTTTGGACAAGTTCCCCACACTGACTCACAGTTGCTAATGGACATATGGGTTCTCTAATTTCACGTATGTCCTTACAACCTGCCAAGCCACACAGTGATGAAAAAGCATGCCATGAGTTCACGTGTTACACACACCTGAGGTGTGGGTCTCTGTGTTGCCCCCTGTACTGTCACCTCAGTAGCTGGATGCTCATGGCATCTGACCAAGCTGCTGTTCTGTCACACTCACTCCAAGGTGTCTCCCCACAATCACAGATTTTCAAGCTTTTTTTTACTTTTCAAGCTTTTTTTTAATTTTCAAGCTGACTTCTTTTCTCAAAAGTATCTTGGTAATTTCTTGGTTATTATTTAAATTGGGATGAAGGTCATCTAAAGCAAACTCAGACATTGTTATTTTCTTCCTATCACTAGGCTTTGGGCAAACACCCTTCAGAAAAGTTTGGGGTATTCTGTTCACTCACTCATATTCCTGTTGTATCAGCTGTTGTCACACAAGCCATATTATCAAGAAGATGCCTTGCAGATTCCCACAGACACTATTATATGTAAAAGCCCAGAGCTAGAAATCCTTTCCTCTCACTGTCCTTTGGAGACATATATTATTCCTGGCAAAGGTTATACAGTTTCAGCTGTCACAGATGTAGTTTTCTTATGAGATTACATCCATAAATTCTCCTTCAGAAGAGACTACAGCAATTCCGAAAGAGGTATCTATATTTCCCCAAAATAGGGAATTTCTCATTTCATACATAGTCACCACAATACCAGTCCTTACAAGGATTCTGACTCTTCAAAGGCCAGAAGAGAACACAGAAAGTAATTGAACTGGAAAATAAACATCACAGTAGTGTCTTTGAAAACCAGCATGGATTTACAAGACAAGTAATTTTTCTTCCTAAAACGACACTTCGCTAACAATCATTTAATCGATTTTTTTAATCACAGGCAGAGTTTCAACACTATCACTAATAAGTCTGCAAATAGCACTTCAGATTCTGAGATCCTCCTGTGCATTACGTGTGCTGCAAGCAGTTGCTGTAGGCTGGGAGTACAGCTGTTACAGAGACTGTAGTTCAGCCACAGTAAAATCCTTCTCTTGCATCTTCACACTGCTAATGAAGGGCAAAGCAACCTCCAATTATTCACAAAGTGTTTGAAACATTGGCACTTACAAATCCCAAAGCCATCTCTGCCTGCAGAAAGTCTACCAAAGGAATGCTCCATCACATTGTGGCGTAAGAAAAGTGCATGGCTCAATTGGCAATGTGATCCTTTACTGTCTGGCTTAGGTTGTATTACCTAGTGAGAAAGGGGATTCACCCCATCAACCACATGCAGATAAGCACTATGACTCCATCAATTACTTTTGTCCTCATTTGGAAAAAATAACAATAAAATACTGCCATATTCTTCACATCTAGGCCATAAGAAAGCCTATAAACACTAATATTTTTCGAATACGCATGACCCAGCATGTCATGACAATACACATACCCTCTCTGTTTCCTACATTTATTAAAGAAAGTGGTTAGGGATGTCATGATGCTTGCATTAGGTTTACATGGAAAGGTGTTGGACAGTGTGGGCTGCAAAGGGGGTCTCTATGAGGAGAGGACAGGGCTATCCTGTACTGGACACAGCTGGTTCCAGACGGCTCCAGCAGATCCACTGTAGGGCACAGTTGAGCCCAGCAGCCATGATGGTGGCACCTCTGGCACGACATATTTAAGAAAGGGCAAAAAACACTGTGCAGAAGAGTGTAAGGAAAAAAGTGTGAGAAACAGTGTTGCAGACACCAAGGTGGGAGAAGAAGGGCGGGGGCAGGAGGTGTTTCACACACTGGAGCAGAGATTCCCCTGCAGCCCATGGGGAAGCAGGTTGTCACCCTGCAGCATGTGATGGACCACACTGGGGCAGATATCCACACTGCAGCCCCTGGTGGACACCATGCCAGAGCAAGTGGATGTGCTCTGAACGAGCTGCAGACTGTGGAGAGCCCATGCAGGAACGGGTTTATCCTGAAGGACTGCAGCCCACGGAAGGATCCATGCAGGAGCAAGGGAGAAGCGGAGGAAGGAGTGGCAGAGATGAAATGTTATGAACTGACTGCAACTCCTATTCCCCATCCATGTGTACCACTCGGCGTGTGGGAGGGAGGTAGTAGAGGAATCAGGAATGAATGAGTGAAGTTGAGCCTGGGAAGAAGGGGGTTGGGGGGAGGTGTTTTAGTTTTCGTCTTTGTTTGTCACCATCCAGCTCTATTTTTAATTGACAATAAATTAAATTAATTTTCCTGAAGTTTAGTATGTTTTGCCCTTGATGGTGATTGGCAAGTGATCTTCCTGTCTGGATCTTGACCCGTGAGGTTTTCTATCTTATTTTCTCCCCCTGTCCTGTTCAGGAGAGGGAATGAGAGTGTCGGGGTGGGCATCTGGCAGCCAGCCATAGTCAACCCACCACGATGCTTGACCATGGAAAAATAAATGATGATACAAAAGGAAAGTTTGCAAAAGTGCAGAAATTTTCACATTGACAAAGGAAAAATCTTGCAACACAACAGTATTTGGGTCATCCTGGTTGAGGCCATAGTCCTCACTACACAGCTTCTTTCTGCTTCTAGTCTTTCTTCTCTTTGGTACTCAGCAGCTCTGGAGGACTGCACATATGTGAAAAACAGCTGTGGAATAGCTAGTTCTAATCCATTGATGCTTCAGGCTTTTTTTTGTTTCCAGGCCCTTTGCCCTAGTCCTTTAAGAACGTTTTCTCTTTGCCTCCTTCTCTTCACCTGCTCCATGCCACACTGGCTTTTGCCACTGCCTCCTCCACCCTGCCACTGATGTGTTAGTGCCTCCTTTTTTTCTGAACTCCTTTAGTAACGGTACATTCCTGTCTAGTGCCAGAATGCGTAAAAACTTTAAATGGCTAACATTAATTCATGTCCCCTCTGCAAGACTGAACAGCTCACTACACTGCATTTCATTTGATAAGCTGTTAAACTGCAGCAGCACTTCAGTACCCCAGTAAAACTACCGTAGAAAAAAATCCAGTCACTTGCTAATGCTTTGTGACTTCATCTCACCCACAGTGATGCAACCACTGAAACTAGACTGATAATGAATAAGAGAAACAATAAACAATTGGATAGCTGCTAGCTCTTTACACTGTGCTAATCTCTTCCTCTGCATTTTTTTTTTTCATAACTTTCTGGTTTTAATTTTACAGCACTGAGCTTGCTTTACAGGCAAACCAGCAGAAATAGATAGCTTGGTGAATGCTTTTTCCCCACCAAGAAAATGCAAAACTACCCTCTCATTTCAAGGAAAGAAGAGAATGTGTGGGTTTGTTCAGGCTGAAATATTAATAATTACAATCTGTCATTGTCTCACTGCATGTTTGGATTGTACTGTTAGCCTTTGTGTAACACTGGGTAACACTACAAAATACACAGTAATTTGTAACTTTTCCTGAACTGAGAATGATATTGACTTCATCCTGATGGCAGAAAATTATCTGAACAACTTTTATAACTTTACTTTCTGAGCTATTTCTTCTGCTTTAATATTGTAAATTTTTTATATAAATTATTTTCAGTTCTCATAATAGCCTTCAAAAATGTAATTCTTAAGTGTAATCTTAAACAGCTTTTGTTATTGGTTTTATGAGTGGCAACATTTGACTTCAGTAAAGGTGTTGCTTAAACCTTGCCAGAGAGTCATTTCCCTGTTAATGTGCTCTCTATTACAACAGCCTGCTCCACTCTACATTCATGTCGTTAACAAGTTATGAATAAAAGTTTGCTCAAAATTGTGAAAATTAAGGGTTTGTAAAGGTTTCCATCACTGAAGAAATGTAAGTCAAAAGCAGTCAAAACATCTCGCCAGCTTCTGTGGCAATTTTCTGACTACCAATATTTCCCTTAAATGTTTAAGGTGTCAAGACACTTGGAAAGGCTCAGCTGAAAGGCTGGTAAGAAGGCTCAGGTATCAGAAAATGCACCTCTCGGAGCTATTAGCAATACCACATTATTTGCTCATAGAACCATAGAAAGGTTTGGGTCAGAAAGGTTCTCTGAACATCATCTAGTCCAACACTCCTGCCATGGAGTTTCATGGGCAGGAACATCTTCCACTAGATCAGGTTTCTCAAAGCCTCATCCAACCTGACTTTTAACACTTCAAATGATAGGGCATCCAGAACTCTGGGCAACCTGTTCTGGTGTCCCACCACCCTCGTCATAGAAATTGTTTTCCTCGTATCCAATCTAAATCTATCCTCTTTCAGTTTAAAACCATTACCACTTGTCTTGTCACTAGAGGACCTCATAAAAAGTCTCTCTCTGTTTTTCTTATAAGCCTCCTTTATATCTTGAAAGACTGCAATAAGGTCTGCCAGGAGCCTTCTCTTCTCCAGGCTGAACAACCCCAACTCTCTCAGCCTGTCCTCATAGGAGAGGTGTTGCAGCTCTCTGATCATTTTCATGCAGAAACTATCCTGTTATTTGAACAGTCCCAAATAAAAACATATCAACAATATTTTTCCTGTTTGAAATAACATCTTCTATCAAAAAGAGGTAGTTTCGATCCTGAGAAGTTCTTCGTCTATCAACCAGATTGTCTTTAAAAAAAAAGTAATTTATATTAGTTGTAGTATGCAATTAAGGACTCAAAGGACAAACCACAGTAACACATTCTCTCATATATGCTCCAGTATTTCAGAAGCAAAAAAGAAATTTATGAACCTTGAATTCCAGAACTTGTATACAAAATGTTAATGTTTTCTATCTGAAGATGTTACCGTATTTCTTTATATGTAAGACTTGTCCTTGGATAAGAAAATGCAGGAACATCTTAAACTTCCTTAACTAGTCTGAACTTAACTAATCTTTCTCAACTAGTTAAGTAATAAGATAAGCAACCCCAAATACAATTATTTTTCTATATTTTCCAGGCATCATGTATCTAAAAATAATTTCTCTCAGTTTAAGTAGAGGTGTTTTAAGTTTGAAATGGCCTTGAAAGATTAAAATACTTTTACTGATTTCCATTTTGACATCTATATTTATCTGTCTCTTCTACAAAGGTAGGATGGGCAATTCCTGTGCACACAGCAGTTTGTGTCAGTGTACACATAGCACTATTCATGCCTTCATTCATGCTGCTAAACCCATGAAACATGGTGCTTCAAACAAACTGCCAAGTCACAGACAATATCAAATGAGAAATCATGCTGGAGGAGCACCCAGAAGTATCCAAGAGTCAGCTACAACTCCTTGGTTCCCCAGGAACCCTCCGGATGCAGAACATGTATCTCATATTGCAGCCTTCATGTGACTACTGAATACAATTCTGTTATGTAGAAGACCACAGAAGTCTGAGATAGTGTTCATAATGGCTAAAATATATTTGATACTGATAGTGTGCCACTGGCACATAACAGGACCATTTTACCATGGCCACCTTACCTGTTTATAATATTTCAGTCAACGTAGTCGACGAAAAGCATCTAAGAGTTTGTGAATCTACTTCCTACATCTTCACTGTTTAAGCAGCACATTTCTCTGCAGAGCACTCTGATGAATTCCAACCTTTGTCTTTCTAAACTGTTAATCCCAATCACATATAATTTGTATCAATTCTTGGTCTTTTTATCCAAGTATGAGTCACTTTTGTCATGAATTCTATGTGCCATGAACCACGACTTCAAGCCATGCTGTCAATAACAAGCACAAATAATTAGAAATCTGGCAGGGCTTCCACTCATTATAAACACACAGAATAAACATTTTTGTTCATGAATCACAGAAACTTTAACCCAAATCTCTCCTTCTTTGTCTATCACTGATCTGAGATGCAAATGCTAATATAGGTTGCTCAGGCTGACCCTCAGGTTGAACCCGGACATGTCAGCCCATGAGGGATCTTGAACAAACAATCCACAGTATGGAAAGACTACAATATTTTTACATGCTAGTGACACAACTTTGTGCACTGTGAACTACTACCATGTTCACCTCATAGGCCAAGATGCCACCATATAGTTTCTAAAATGATGCCAAGAATCCTCAGCAATCAGCCTAGACTTTGAAAGACTGAGTTTGTCTTCACCTGGGTCTATGGATCTAGATAACTTTGAAGTTGAGTTGGAGACCAAACTCCAGCTCTGCCAGTGCTGTGATGAACTGATACACGCTGGGCTGTCACTCTGCTAACACATTCTCTGTCTGATCAACTGCTGAAATGAGTCTACAGGTATAACTAATATGACATATTTCAACAGGATTTTCAAAACCTGCATTTTCTCAAAGCTGAGCATATACACCTGTTTAAAGGCCAGCTCCTCCTCCTCTGGTATTTGATCCTGGAAGGGCCTCAAGCTGCATGGTCGCCCAGACAATTTCTTTGCTCCCACCCCTTCTCGGACATTCTAACCCCTAAATGGCTTCTTTGGGAACAGCCCCTTGGAATGAGATTTTTGTATCTCCAAATTTATCACAACAAAATAAAAAATTAAACTCTTTTCCTGCACAAGAAGAAATGTCCTCTAATATATATATATATATATATATAAAAAAGCATGTAGAAAAAGCAAATTGAATATTTTGTGACTAGCAAAGGCAGACTCATAGGGTTTGATCTCACTGTAAAAGCCTGTTTTCTTTATAAGCATAAAAATCTTATTCATAAAAAATAACACTATTCATCATCAATTTGAATCAAAAGATATAAGTATCCAGAAAGGAACTTCCTCATCCAAAAAACCCACTTTATTTTAAAGAGAAAAATTCTTACAAAATTTGTTTATGAAGAGAAAAAAATGTTATATATGCCTTATACTGAAAGGTTTGTGTCAGAATAGAACTGACTTACCTTGTCCTTTATAAAAGGGGTATTTTAATAGTTGAAGCTGAGTCTTCACAACCATACAAAAATTTACAATAGAAGGGACCCATGGAGGCCATCTGATCAAACCTCCTGCTCCCAGCAGGGCTAACTTCAAGGTTAGGCCAGGTTGCTCGGAGCCTTGCTCACTCAAGGTTTGAAAATACCCAAATAGACGGAGATGCCATGATCCTTCATTGACAGCATCCATCGGGGGGGGGAGGGGGAGTCTTTACTGTGAGGGAACAGTGACATTTTTTAAGTTCTTAATTATGCTCATCATTGCTCTAGACCAGTAATTCTCCACTATTTACAAATACATGTCTGAAGATGGGTGACTAAACAAGCTACCAACAATTTTTTACTTTCAAATACATTGAAAACTGGAAAACAGAATATACCCAGCAGCCTGACTGGCTAGGAACAATGGTTGGATATGTTACTTACTGATCTGCCTGGAAAATGTGGATTAAGCATTTACTTAGAGAATGCCCTATACAGGAATCTTCCTCCTTAGGTTTTTCACTGAACTTTGTCTTCTTAAAGAGTGCAGTGAGGGAGAAAAGGTAAAATCAGAGTGCTGACTAGCTCTTGCACATAATTCCCATGAAACTGAATTGTCTTCAAGGCTTTCAGTACTCCTGCCTCCTTCAGCAGCTATAGTCAAACCTCTTATTAGTATAGCCTAAATATTTTTTATTTATTTACATTTGCAAGAAAACAGTGTTTTCTGTAATTAACACTTTTCTCTCAAACGTTTTTGTTAGCAGAGAACAAACACAAAGTGCACAGACTTTCATGCACATACACATTGTTAAAAGAATCAATATAGTAAGTCAATAGTTCTTATTTTCTGACATTGCAATTCAAGTTCCCATTTCTAACATTTTCCTTTGATATTGAGTTTTCCTTTAATATTAGCTACCAAATATCATTTCATTTTCATGTATCATACATGCAGGAAATTTCTTAACTCCATCTGTTTTTAAACATTTTAATTACTACACTTTCAGACAGAGCATGATATATTTCAAAAATAAAATGGTTTCAGCTTTGCATCTCCCATTAATCATTGCACTGTGAATCCACTAATTACAAAATAGAAGTTACCACTAGGATTGCTTACGGCTGATGTCAATGTAAAGGAACTGCAGTCTATCTTACTATTTTTCTCAATTTACTATGGGGTTTTTTGCATACACATCACTGCCATATTCTTTATCGTTTCCCAAGAAAATATTAACAGCTGAAAACCCCATTGCCCTTTTATTACCTCCTTATTTGATTAATAACATTCAGATATGTTCCATCAAATTTTTTTCTATTTATGTGATTTTTTTCCACAGAAGTGTTAACTAGAACTCCTAAAGATGTCCATTTTTTAATATGTATAACCAGGCATTTTCTTCATGTCTTTTGTGCTTGCAACTAACACAGATCTTCACTATTTGTGACAGAGGACTCTTCAAACAGGGAGTCATTAACAGTAGTGTTTTCTGGGAGACTGATACTGGGAAATCAAACACTCTGTTCTGCAGTTTACAAAACAAATATTTAGCTATCACAGAAAAAAAAAAAAAAGGTTTATATTACACAAGTATCAGTTGCTTTTTTCTTTCCCCCATATTTTCCTCCATCTCTCACATAGGTACTCATTGGAATCCATCCATCATATAATGACTTTGCACTCAAGTTTTAGGATTTTTCTCTTTCCCTGAATGCATATTGCCTACATTTGGGCACATACTCAGACTGAACTTTACTGCATACCAATACTTTTCCTAAATAGGTAAACAGGCATACAGAAAGATCAGGCTGCACTTCAATGCTAAACCTACTGACAATATATACATGAATTCAACAAGACTGGTTTTGCACTGGGTTTTCCATAATCTTCAGAGCCATCTCAGTAAGCCAGAGAGGCACATGTCCCTCCTCACACTAAACCCTAATTCTTATTCCACTGTGCACAGCATGCTATCCCATTCTCTACAAAAACCTTCATTCTCCAAAAGGTGGAAATTACTCCTTTCATTTTTAGGGCAGCTTCTCCCTACACTGTCACCATGGGTGTCTAGAGACTACAAGGAACTTGGATTCTTGTGAATGCAGGCCCAAGAGCATCTGCCCATAATAATCTGCTTTCACCTAAGAGATAGCCAAAACATGCTTTAGCCAAACACTTGAGTGCTATAGATTCAAAGTTAAGAAACTAAGGGAGGATGAACTGCTTACCTAGTAATGCAACCAATCTTCTTGGAAAGAAAGTCAGATCTTCCCTTCTTTGTGAAACTAAATTTTATGCTGGGATTCTACTGTCCATCACATCATCACATGGAGCTTCTCTTCTCTGCAGCTAGCTGAGACTCCAGAGACAGCCTCAATAATAATAATGGGCTTAGAAGGCAGCAGTGACCAAGTACACCAGAAACAAATTCTGCTTAGTGAAAACAAGTCACGGGGCACTACTAGCTAAACACGAGTGCCCAAGCTTTGTGTGTATGGCATGGCTGGAAAGCTCAGAATCGCTTTGGCTGCTGCCCTCTTGTTCACCAGCTCTCTCATGGTCCAAATGCAGACTTCCCTTTCTTACTGGTAGCAGCAACAAGAAGTAGGGTCCTACAGAAGTTTGCAGGGTCTTTGTACCCACACAATATATTTAGCAGTAGGGACTAAATGGGCAATTATTAACACCTGGGAGAAACATAAGTACTGTTCCATAAACTTAAAAGGCATGCTGAGCTTATTATTAGGAAGAGGGTCTATAGCACAAAACTTCCTTCCTCTGAGTGTATCACAAAACCTGTTTTGTGAATGCTACTTCAAATGATACAATGCTCCTGAAAAAGTAATTTACTGAGGAAAACCAAAGTAAGAGTGCCGCCTACTGTTCTCATTTAACAGAAGACTCTGGAATGCCAGTTTCTTTTCCTCACCTTCCACAATGCACTGAAGTATGCTTAGCCTCACAACCAGCTGAATGATACCGGGTTTATTGCATATGTATTTTGATGATGACACTCTTTAAACGTGTTTCTGGCGTTCACTAGGAATTGGTTTATGTTTTGCATTGAGCCTTTAGCAACTTCAGTTCAAAGCTCAGTCACAGAAAATTTCTTCCAGCTCTCAACATGCAAAAGCAAAGAGCTGCAGGATATGGAGAGAATTTACTGGGCAAATACCACTATGTGATTGTCCTGTTCTTATATTCTTCCCTACGAATCCGTTATTGGACACCGACAAGCACATCCTAATGTTGTACCAGTTCAGTAATAGTTAATAAAAGGAATGCTTTCCTGTAACAACCTTAGCCTGATAACAGCACTAAAACAAAAAACAGAGGTAAGCCCTCAAAAATACCTGATATCTGCAAGAAAATAGCAATAATTAATAGTTAGCAGATACTAAATCCAGTGTTTTCATTTTTTTCCTTTAGATGTTAAACAGATCAAATAAAATAAACTATCAAATACACAGACAAGTGTTTAATTCCCTCAATTTAAACAGAAGCAAACTAAAATAATTATCACTCTGAATGTTTCCATGGAAGAAAACTCTCACAGATTTCTTCAAGTATCAAATATTCTGCATTAGACCTTCTTTCTCAGACTGCCTTTAGGAGTCTTATTTTATAGCTTATGGTCTCCAGTAAGGATGAACTTCAGACTCCTTACATAATTTTAATTAACTGAGGATAACATACTTAACTTGAATGGTTAAGATGTATCAACATTAGCAGTTTAGTGAGCAGCATAATTTCTCTTAGGTATGAATGTGCTGAGTATCCACGGTCAGAGTTACAAGGAACACACTTTGTGCCCACAACCTATGCACACACTACGGTTTCTCTCCTGAGCTAAGCAGAAAGCTTCACAACTGAATGCAATCCAGAGTGCCCACTGTTAGTGGAGACCCAAAGGACAGCCTTTAAAGCAAGAATTCAGCAACTCTGAAGTCCTCCTGCTATATGCAAGCAACAGTTTTGGAAATAATTACATGTCATCCTGCCTCTGCAGTTGAAGTAAATCCAAAATGGTAAGGAAGGTAATTGGAGATCAGTCACAAGCTTCTGAGCCTTCCAGAAAAAATAAAAGCCAGAGCAGCATCTTGGTGGGAGCATCACTGCAAACTGCTAGCTGACAGACACAAACTTATACCTGGTCTTTCCACTTTCAAAGAGGACAAATTTAACACAGTGTTTAGCTCATCAGTGTAAGTGATCTTATACCACCACTACATCTTCAGTTCAGGAGAACCAAACCAAGGGCAGCTACCAAGCATTACCACCTTGATTCTCTCAGGAGGTTATTACTCCAGTGAACCCAGTCAGAGAAATAACCAAAAATTTCACTGGGAGGTTGAACAACCTGACGGCAGTCTGCCAAGATCACAAGGAAGCTCGTCTCTGCAGAGTCCCATCCTACAGAATTGAAGTTGCATCAATTTAAAAGAAAAAATGAAGGCAACATTTGAAAAATAGGGACAGAAACTAAGTCTCTGCTAAACCCGGGCAAATCCATCCCTGTTACAGGGTGCTGAAGAATTTTGTCTGGAAGAAGGAAAGCGAGGCTACTGCGCTACTACAACCTGCAGTCTCTGGGGCCTGGAAGAGACCAGAGGACCCTGGACAGATATTCAAATGCTTTGGAAAAAAGAGATTAACCACCCTCCCCAATGAGAACTTCTTAATACACTGAAGTCTCAGCAGAGGAATTTCTGAAACTGAAGAGATTTTGTTAGAGCTCTGACTTTGACTCAATATAGTATTGGTGGGAGACAGTTAATTCCTGTGGTTCATGACTTCTGGAAGATTGCCTGTTTATTGCTAGTGGTGAAAGCCTAGACCTAATCTTTAAGGAAAAGGTCTCTGCCTGCATCTTTCCCCTAGCAACAGCTAGTGACACAATGAAGCCATGTTTCCACATAGCTGCAGTAGTTTGATTTAAGGGAGAGGTGGAAAGGAAGACAGAGCAGCTATTTTTGTATGATCATACATTTAATTTGTTTTCATTAGGACAACAGTGAATCAGTTTCTCTTCCTGCCCTTATGTAACTATGTGTTACCCATACTCATGTAAATGCAGCACCTGGCAATGCATTAGGAGAGTCTGTTCTGAAACCATAGACAGACAGTGTTGTTAAGCGGGGAAAAATTTAATTCCACTCCAGAGAAAACAGCAGTAACAAGGAAAGGATGCTACAAGGAAGACTGCAGAAGAGTGAACATTGAAGGTGCTGTTCTACATATGGCTGTGTGTGGGGTCAAACACACAGAGAAGCATTATCCTTTAATTGATAATGCAGGCTCTGGAATAGATTTGTGGTGCCCCAGGTGTTACCATATTTTGTCATTTTCTTTCCTCTGGTGCGTTTTTTCTTTCTTATTTCGTATTTTCCAGTATGCCATCAAAAGGCACTGCAGGGGATTTATTTATTTATTTATTAAACAAATGGCTACTACCTTACTTTCTGGCAGTACTGGTTATGGTACAAGCAGGGCATGGAAGGACGGGACAAAGAAAGTAAAAATGGGAGGAGGGAGGTGGAAGAGAGGATCTCCGGTTGTAGAATACTTTCCCGGGAAGAAAGGGTAGGATGTAGTGACAGGGCAGATACATATTTCTTGGTGAATTCCTCTATTTCAACAGAACATGAGCTTTTCCATCTAAATCCTGCAGCTCTCAATTTGAAATTGGCTACCTTTTGCAACCTACAGCACTTCAATGTGCCCTATGTACAACCACTCCTGTGATAATGTTTCTTTGCCAATGGCAATTTTAAAAACAGATCCATTTTTGTGTGTTTCATTGTCCAAATATCACACAATCCTGCAACTGCAAACATTAGGTCTGCAACTAAGAATTCTACAATTAGGTCTACAACTCTTTGGTCTGCAGCTCTAAAAATTAGTCTTTGCCCCAAATGCTCTATGCAGTCTGCTTCTTGCATTCATCATTGACTTGAATTGTCTGTGCAACTTGACCTTTCCCACAGGTTTTCTAGGCATCCTGTGTGTTAGATTCCTAAACATTTTTGCTGATTTGACTATCATACAACTCCCTTTCCAGTGCCTTAAAGCTTCCATCCATGGATTTATTCCTTGTACAAGGAGGACGGTTCGGGTTTGAGAGGAACTTCAAATCTCTGTCCCTACCACAGGCACCTACAAAGTTTAACGTGCAAGTTTCCTTTTCTTTGCAGTAGGATCTCTTGTGCAGGACACCTGATGAGGATGTGTATCTCAGCACAGTTGGGAAATCCTCAAAACTCAAACTCTCTGATGATTTCACTGAAATTTCCAACACAGAAATGTCATATAAAATCCATGTAAGGAACAGTATCTAAAACCTCTGTCATGACCTTCCCAGCAGCGGACTTGTAGGCACTGATGTGCTATTATGGGAGACAGCCTTGTATTAAAATACACATACTATCACACTGCCTGTGAAGAGTTATGTGTGAACAAGTCAAAACCTCATCACCACAGCAATGCCCCCAGCCAATCAGGAATAGACCAGCAAATCCTAGAGACATATCCCACTAATCGTGAGGGAATGACACTGTGAACAACCCATGGATCTGCAACACCTCAAACTGCAAAAAAGCTGGAGGAGGATTAACTGCTGCTCAACCCTCCTGATGCAAGATGTTGTAGTGGAGCTCCCACATCTATGCCAGAAAATGGCAACATGTGAATACTCTCGGGTCATACGCTTTTAGCACAGGGATAGTAAGAATAGGCCAATAGGTACTAACTCAGTATTGTCATGTGTTAAATGTACAAACGTTTATAGCTTTGCAATTATTGCCATATTTGAAAGTACCTTATATAAGTGCTTATCATGTGTGTGTCTTAATTTCTATTTCCAGAGATCAAATCTTAGCTAAGGTGCTCAGATGGTCAGAGCCATTTGGCCAAGCTATACCATCAGAGCTATGGACTCTTAAAGATATGCAACAAACACCAGAAAGCGATGACCATGCACACCTTCAGGATCAGTAGGTAGATATACTGGCTTCCTAGCTCTTAGCTCTCTTTGTTGCTGAATTAACCATTTTTCTTCCCTTCACTCTTGATTCATTAGAGGACGATGATCAGTAAGACGCAGCAGGAGCCCCAAAGTACAAGACTTATATCAAGTGTTCAGTCTTACAGATGAAAAGGCTGAGATCTCTCAGAACAATGATAAGTTCCGAAAAATGTCTCTTACAGTTGCTGATCCTGCTCCTGCCGCTCCCTCTTCCAAGCAGCCTCTACTTCCCCTGCATGATAAGAATGAGGGGCTAGGATGTGCCTTAAGGACATGCCCTTAAGCAGAAAATACAACGCTGACATCAAGTTCTGGAATGAGATCAGATACATGACTGTATGTGATCAGCCCTGCACATCCTAAATATTTCTATTCTTGCCCTTTTCCTACAATTGCTGTGTTGCAACTTAAATGTACTGTATTAGGTGCCAGGTGCAATGCAGTCACACATCAAAGAAATGTAAAGCTACTTAATTTCCATACCATCCTGTGGAATGACACAAGGTGGTACTTCTGAGCTGAAAAACAATCAATGCAGAAATATTGAGAGAACAAAACTTCAGAGGGAGTCAAAGAGAAAGTAAAGTGTATAATTAAGCACAGGATCTAAGACTGTCAGGACTGCTTTTTGCTTCCAACTACATTTGGGCTCTTCCACCCTGACTGGACAAAGACCCCAATAGAAGTAAAATCTGGTTGTTTTGCCAGAACACAGCAGGGCTTTGAAAGAATTCTGAGGACATCTTTGGTGGGATTAGTGGAATAATTTAATAGGTGGTCATGTTAGTAGGTAGAGAACAAAAAGACATTTGCATCTCAGACTGCCCGTATGGTTTGGGAATAGTGGAGGAAGAAAAGTAAGCCTGAAGAAGCCTGAAGCTATACTGCACTGAAGAAAAAGCCCTGACAGAAAGTGGATGAAAGAGATGAAGTTAAGGGAATAAGATTCTGAAAAACCATACAAAACCATTCATTTCACTTCCAGGCTAATGCAATATTGTATATAATGCAATATAATATATGTATAATGCAATATTGTTTAGTGAACACAACTAAGCAGTTGATTTTTCTCATTCAAATTGTGGAATCGTGGAATCAGAATAATTCAGGTTGGAAGAGACCTCAGGAGGTCATTCCAACCTCCCGCTCAAAGCAAGGTCCGCTATGAGGCCAGACGAGGTTGCTCAGGGCTTTATCCAACTGGGTCCTGAAAACCTCCACAAACAGACATCCCACAACCTCTTTGGATACCTCTTCCATTGTTTGATTGTCCTCATGGGGAAAAGCTTTTCCTTATATCCAGCCCAAACTTCTAGTTTCAATTTACGCGCATTGCATCTCATTCTCCCACCACACCACCAGAAGAGCCTGGCTCCATCTTTTTTATGAGCTCCCCATAAGCACTGGCAGGTCGCTATTAGGTTTCCCCTGGAGCCGCCTCTTCTCCAGGCCAAATAAGCCCAGTTCTCTCAGCCCCACCCAGGACAAATACTTCAACTCCCCGAACATTTTGATGACTCTCTGCTGAACTTCTTCCTACTATCATTATCGTCCTTGTATTTGAGGTATCCGAAGCTAGATGCAGATGTGGTCTAATGAATGCTGAATCCCTTAATCTCCTGGGTGTGCTGTTAATACAGCCCAGGAGATTGTTGGCACTGTTTGCTGCCAGGGCACACTGCTGGTTTACGTTCAGCTTTTTGCCACCCAGGCTCCCCAGGTCGTGTTCAGCAGTGCTGCTCCCCAGCCAGTCAGCCCCTGTCTGTATCACTGGGAAATCAAAATTACAAAGCAATGTAGGTCAGACCTCTGGAGGCCATCCAGTCCAACTCTCCTTCTCAAAAGCAGGGCTAACCTCAAGGTTAGATGAAGTGGCATCCATCATCTAAACCTGAAACCCACAAATGACATACACAAAACAATCCACAGCAAGTTTTAAATTCTATTTCTAAAGAAATATTTAAAATGTCATTATTATCACCATCATCAAGGACATCATAACCAATAAGAGCTGGTACTATAAAAAGGTAAACAGGCTAGAGCAGCTGCAAAACAATGGAAGCACTCAAAAATAACTATTCGATAATGGCAAGAACAGGGAAAGTGAAGGATTTTAGTGAAACTTGTATTAGAACGAATACCAGACCCAGGCTCACTTCAGTTGCATTGGGAAGCAAATGCAAATTTAAGACAGCTTTTGAGCACAACCATGAAAATAAGGAAAATCTTCAGGACAGATAAAAATTATGGCCTGGAAGTGACCACAGCAACAATGATCATCCAGACTCCTCTCCCAGGTTCAGTCTACTTTCATACTGAAACTGCTCATGCCTCTCAAAGCTCTGAAAAGACTATCCAAGACAGTCAGTGCAACAGACTGCTCTATTCCAGCAGGAACAGGCCGGGAGACAGGCAAAACACTCAGAGATGAGCAGCCCCTGTCCCCACAGCAGAACTCAGCAGCCGGATCTTTGCAAAGCACAGAAATTGGGTATACATGTCACTAGCCCCCATTTGTGCCCACCTCCTATCTGTGCCTTGACTGAGGCTCTGGTGAGGGGCTGCCCCATTCACTAGCTTGCTCATCTTACAGCTTTTCCTCTCCCTAATGGAGACACCGAAGATACCCACTAACCCTTCCTTTCGTCCCCCAAGCTACCTGCCATGTGCCCATGGGAGAATCTCAGCTCTGCTCACATACTTGGGGTGGCAGACAGCAGGGTCCAGTGCACTGCCAGACACATGTTCATGATTACATTATGTCATGGTTTCAGCTGGGATAGAGTTAACTGTCTTCCTAGTACTGGAAAACATCAGTGTTATCAACATTCTTCTCATACAGAACTCAAAACAGCACTATGCCAGTTACTAGGAAGACAATTAACTCTATCCCAGCTGAAGCTTGGACACATTAGCAGACAAAGGAAGAGATGGGAAGTGGGGAATGCAGAAAGGGGAGAGGACAGCTTGGAAGAAGCAAAGGGAAAATCAAAGGGCAGCTCTGGTACCATCCCTCTGCAACCTTAGTTCCCTCTCAGTGAGAAAAACAGTGTATCCTCACTGGGCTTCTGTACATCTTACGCTGCGGACAACTCAGATCATGCCTTCAGAACCAAGTGTCCCACAGCTGGCAGGAGAAGCAGCAGGAAGCAGTAGTTCACCCACCCTGCCTGGTAAAGGCAGCCCCCCACCACTCTGACTGCCATGTCAAACAGAAGAATGGCAAAAAAAAGTGAAAGCCTCCCAACCCTGTCACTGAGCGTAACCTGTATAAAACCACCCACTCACACAAAGATCGTCACTACATCTGCACAGATCCAGCTGATGAGATGAATCCCACATGAAGTAGTGAATAAAAGTTATGTAGACTTTGCTACATTACTGTTAACTGTTTGGAACTGTAATGGGACAGGGATGCCCAGGTACTTTGCTTGTTTGCCAAGGTTACAGCTGCTGAGGTTGATGAACTTCTACACCTGGTGGCTTGATCTGTTCATAACTCAATGAAAGCAGTCATCTGATAAGGCTGCGGTCACACATTCTGATTGCAAGTAACAATCCATGTGACAAAGCAAGGAACAATGGGCCAACACACCTGTATGGAGCCGTCAACAACTCAGGTGCTCTTGAAAACAATATATTGTAAGAATTCTTGGTTCTGCATTCAGAGATCTCTGCCTGGAGATCAAGCTCAGGGAAAGAAAAACCTGAGCCTCACCATGTCCCAAGAAGACCCTCAAAAACTGGGTGGCTGTAGATCAACATGCATGTTATGGACAAGGACAGCAGAATAACCACAGGCTGTGATCCAACAATCCTGACATGTAACCTCTGATCTCCTCCCCAGAGGATGCATCTGTTGTCACACTGGCCTACCTCATCACACTAAGACATTGATAAGCTATTTATATTGGGTATTTTGTATGCTTTCATTCACATTTAAAGATAAGAAAGTTCCTCACATTTCCCCAAGAAACTGCCTGTTCGAGACTGTTGTAAACTGTTCCACCCACAAAAGCTTGAAAAGCTTAGATAGCTCAAGACAACCCCATCCCTCGTAAACAAAATCCAGTTTACAATGGAACACACCCTGCAAAAATAGAACATTTAATATATCAAATACAAAGAATAAAATGGTGTAGGATATGGTTTGCTCAGCACAAGGACAGCAGAAATTTATACTTAATTTCTCAAAGGTATTTTAAATATGGATCTTACATTGCAAAGCACTTTAGCTTCTTAAGGCAGAAACTAAAAATGCATTATCACAAAAGCAAATCTATATCTTAGGACCTTAATGAAAAAAGACCATCCAAAAATTATCTAAATATCTGCTAATTCATTGACTCATCAAATAAAATAAATGAAGCATTTCCTGTTCTCTTCCTTTCTTGTGGAGAATCAGAGCTGCATTTTCCTCAGCAGTAAGTACAAAAAGGCACTTCCAAGTGGTCTCTAGCACAGCACCCTAAGATCTGCTAGCAAACATCTAGGGCTACCACTAAAAACATAATTTAGCATTTAAATTTGGGATTCCCTGTCATAAGTAGTCCTTTTTTTACCACCCAGCTTGTTTTTTCAGCCACCTAAACTTAAGATAAACATCTGATTTTAGATCCTTTCCTGTGTAAAGTAAATGAAGATTTTCTGTTTTCAAAAGGGAAAAAATTTCTTTTACCAATCTACTTTTTTTTTTGATGTTTCATCCAATCTACTTGGATAGTACTGTAGTGTGGAAGGAAATTACACAGGAATCTGAATCTTACCACAGAAAACTGACACTGAGTTTTAGAAACCACTTAAATTACTTGGAGTATCAAGAACAGAAATGTTTATATATCATCATTGGTACGGTATATTTCAGGTTACTAGAGTATTTTTTAAATTTGGATCTAAATGTAGCATATTAGCTCTGCAAGGAAGCTGTAAAAGAACAAATACACAGGGTTTTCCCTATGAAAGAGCAATGCATCTGTTACCTTTTAAGTATCTTCTGTTTCACATTTAATTCTCCACTAAAAATAAATGCGAGATAACCAATATCACACAAAGGATCTGGTAATACTTATGTATCTGCTACCACCTGCTGACAAACAGCATTATTGACTTTATCCTAGTCAGTCTTAAAGAAGCAACTCCTATTTCCTTATAAGAAAGTTTCTACTGCTGCTGCAGTGGCTGACAGTAAAAGCCACATGAATTTTTTAATACAGTATGTTGTAGCCATAATAAGCCAGTAATTTCCTATCCACCCAGCTTGTCTGCATCACAGATTCACCGCTGACCAGCATATTCCGCTCATAAAGCAGCTGCTGTATCCTTCATTCACTGAAGCCCTTCAGCTACTGCAGATGATTACTGCAGTCAATTACTGAGCAATTACAAGAAACTGATTCCTCATTTACAAAAATTCAAAAACATTTGATTTGTTACATTAGCCATAAGACTTTCCAAATGACAAGTCAGTTTCTTCCTGTCTTATTTCCCAATCTACAATGTGGAATCGAAACATCTTCTTCCCCCCAGTCTTAAAATTAAGAGCATAACAGCAGTAGAAATGCCCACCTTTGTATCACCTTACTTAATTTTACAATGCTTTAAGTAAAAGCCTCGACTGGCCTCCAGATATTATTGTTGTTGAGAAAAAGACTACCAAAAAACTAAAGCAAAATAGAGAAACACATCCTCAGTTTCAGGTATCTCACACTAAATTGCCTAAGTGTGACAGTGAAAAGAGATTAGTTCACAGCGATGACCTGTATTTGGCTATCCAGTAGACTAAATGAAAAAAGTATTTCTAACATTTACTTATACATACACTTCCAAACATTCTGAAAAAAAGCCAAAGCTTCACATCTGATAAGCCAAAGTGTCAAAAAATATGATTTCACGAAAGCAGAACATGGAGCTCTATGTGACAGTATGGTCTCTTTGACAAAGCTAACCCTAGTAAGGTTCATGAAGTCTCCTGGCTTAGTAGATAGGAATCTGAGTTTGAAATGTCTCTGTAAGTGATACACCTTTAAGAGTGGTCAGTTCTTTCAGACCCACATGCATTCAGCAAAAGGAGTTATAGATGTCTTATTCACTTTGCATTGTACAGTAATTAATGTTGGTTGGAGGGGTTCTTTCATTTGGAAAAAAAAATAGTATTTTTCACTTAAGTTCCTGCCTGGAGTGCTCAACTGGGGTTTTTTTGTCAGAAGTTTCCAGCTGGGCTTAAAACTCCCTTTTTCCTGCACTTCCATCCCTACAGCAGCTGAAACCAGACATTGAGCATTGCTGAGAGACCAAAAAGCCAACACCAGTGCTGGACCACCGATCCAAAGTGCGCCGAACACCTTCACACCAGCCTGACTCCACCGAGCAGATCATGACTGTGGTGGCTTGACCCTGGCTGGATGCCAGGTGCCCACCAAAGCCGTTCTATCACTTCCCTCCTCAGCTGGATAGGGGAGAGAAAAATATAACAAAGGGCTTGTGGGTCAAGATAAGCACAGGAGAGATCACTCACCCATTACCGTCATGGGCAAAACAGACTCGACTTGGGGAAAATGAACTTAATTTATTACAAATCAACCAGAGTAGGGTAATGAGAAACAAAACCAAATCTCAGAACACCTTCCCTCCATCCCTCCCTTCTTCCCGGGCACAGCTTCACTCCTGGATTCTCTACCTTCCCCCCCCAGTGGTGCAGGGGGACAGAGAATGGGGGTTTCGGTCAGTTCATCACACGTTATTTCTGCCGCTTCATCCTCCTCAGGGACAGTACTCATCACACTCTTCCCCTGCTCCAGCATGGGGTCCCTCCAACAGGAGACAGTCCTCCATGAACTTCTCTAATGTGGGTCCTTCCCATGGGCTGCAGTTCTTCACGAACTGCTCCAGCGTGGGTCCCTTCCCCGGGCTGCAGTCCTTCAGGCACAGACTGCTCCAGC
>JAVJGG010000017.1:8832956-8891942 GCA_035590195.1 Aviceda cuculoides | reverse complement strand
GCCACCCCTGTAACCCCCCCCCCCGCTACCAAAACCTTGCCACACAAAGCCAATTCAATGACAAAAAAACCCTCTCCCGCTAGCTTCCTAACTTCAGTCTCGAATGCTTAAAACAAAATCAGAGCTTCTCACCCCTGTTCTGAAAAGGCAGGATTATTTTTGAGGAACACACTTTCACTCACAGAACCACGAGCGATGGTTCTGACTTGGTGCTAGCCTCACCAGAGGCAGCTGCTGGGGTGTGGAGAGCTTCCTTTGCTCGTCCTCCCACACATGGGACGAGCCGCCACCCTTTCCCCCTCTGAGGGGACGAGGGCAGCCCTGGAAGTTGCTGGAAACACCCTCTTTCCCTCCGCTGGCCGAGCGGCAGAGACGAAGCCCTCCCCCCCGCCCAACCCCTTCGGGCTGCCGCCGCGGGGCAGGGAACAGGTGGCCGCCGAAGTCTCGCGAGAAGCCGGCCGCTCGGCGAGAGTCGCGAGACTACGGCAGCCGCCAGCAGCCGCGCTGCCGCCGCCATGGAGCAGCCGTTGAGCAGCCCGCCGGGGCCGTCCGCCATCCTGGCGGTAAGCAGGGAGCCGGGGCCCGGCTGGCTGCTCGTCCGGGCAGAGGGCAGGAGGCATCGGCCGCCCTGTGGGTGGGGGAAGCCCGCGCTGGGGTGCTCGCTCCTTCCCCCAGCTCGGCACGGGGCGGGCGGGCTGCTGAGGGCGGTTCGTGACTGGAACCGGTTGTCGTGTCGGTGCGGAAGAAGGACGGGCGCTCGCCGTAGCTGCCTGGTGACGCTCCTTCTCCTGCCGCGGCCTAACCTGCTTTCATTTTGTCCGTAGAGGACGGACTGGTCCGAGCCCTGGCTGGTGGGGCTGGCGGTTTTCCATGTCCTCTGCTTCCTCCTAACGTGCATCTCTTTCCAGCACTACCGGGTGCAAATAGGGCACTTCCTGTGCATGGGTGAGTAGTGTGTTCCTGCTTCCGTGAGCTGGCCTCGGGGTGGCAAAGGGTGTGTGCGTTGTTTGGGCTGCTAATACTGTCAAATAACATCCTTTGGTCTCTTACTGTTAACCCTTTTCTTCATGTACTTGAATAGTGTGCGGGTTTACGCTTTGCAGCAGATAAAGTGCATGCAAATTAGTATTTTTCTTGTAGTAATGCATGTGTCTATACATGATAAACTGTTATAGAAGCTGCTATGACCTATAAATATGTATTTATTTCGTTTGCAAGACTGTATGAAGTAGTGATTTAAAACTCTGGCCTTAGTAGGGATCTGGGATAAGTAAGGTTTCTGCATAGTAAATACTGTGTGTATCACAGCTTCCCAAGAAATTGTTGCTGTGTCAGAGAAGCGGGAAAGAAATAGGCTGAAAGCCAGCAGTTGCTTTCTACTCTGTCTTATTCTAATGCTGCAGTTCAGCAAATATGGCCAGCTTTCAGCTGGATTAGTTTCTGGAGCAGGTTCACCACATGCCCCGGTGACAGGTGTGATAATGTCATGAGGAAGAGCAAGGCTGGTCTGGTACATTGCAGTAGCAGCTTGTGTTATCTCAGGGTTTATCAGACTTCAGCCTGAGAATCCAAAGTGGCCTTGCCTAGCCAAAGCTGTGTCTTTATGGCTGACTTGCTGAAGATCTAGCAGCTTGGCAAAAGGGTATTTGGTTTATTTAAGATGGCATGGATTTGGGTTACATCCACGTATTATGAGCAGTACCTTGGTTCTAGCCATGCATTGGATTTTCCGGTGAGTTGGGGTTTTTTTTACACAGTACCTCAGTTCTGTCGTGCTTGCAGGGTAGCAGAGGAGGAACAAGCAATTGAAAGAGATTTGCAGGCAAAAAGCCACGTGAAGTCTATGTTGACTTTTTAAAATACCATTTAGTGAACTAGTCAAGTTGGGAGAGGAATTATAGCTTCCTCAAAACTGCAAATAACTTAACTAAAGCTAAGGTTTTAATAACATTAAGTACACCCAAAAAGTAATCTAGAAACCTTAGTAATTTCTATACATCCACTTGCAACTGCAGAGTTTAAAATGATCTACAGAGGGCATAATAACAATGTCCTGTTAATGACACATTGAGCCTGGAAGTTCCCTGTAAGAATACAGGCTTTTCTTTCTATTGCAGATAGTCAGAAACAACTGAGGAAATTATGAAATTATCACATTGGTTTACCTTGGCAGCTGAGCAGCTCTTGGTGTGTTTATACTGTGCAGTACCAAGCAGAGATAATCCAGATGATGCAAAACAAGATAGCACTCCTTCATGTCACCAGGCTAGTTACTTAATTGCCTTGTGCAGGTCGTCTTTAGCCACTCAATCTGTTTTTCTTGCTTTGTTTCTTGTGGAAAATGATACAAGGACAAACTTAAATTCTCTAGTTGTATTGCTTTTCTGTTAAATGTGATTGCACTGAATTTTCTTACTGTCTTGATGGCTTCATATTGCATGTAATTATTGAGTAAGTATATGCTAGTTTTCACCTGATTGCAGTGGACTACTCTGCTATACACCTATTAAAACAAAGTTTGTATTTCACCAAAATGCTTATATATAATTAGTACCCTAAGTTCAGATAGTAATGTTAGATTTAGCAGTATGATACCGTAACATCTAAAATGATAACTTAATTCCATACCAGTTTTGGGGAGTGCTGACATTTCCTTTTACAGACATAACTTAGAAGCAATCACCAAGAAGATTGTTGGAAAAAAATACTGATTTTTTTTTTTCTTTTTTTAATTATTATTATTCATTTGTATGCTGAGCTCTTTCTGTAAGATCAGAGAAGTTGGATTTTATGTTTGTTTGTCTGTAATATAGTGGGTATGTTTTGTGATCACTTTATACTTCTTAGTAACTGTATGGGACATTTAAATCGGAACTGGGTTTGTGCTGTTAAATATTAAATGTGTAATTTGATCTTCTGAGGATCAAGGAATTATAATGTCTGGTATGTATCCACTTTAGTACACATGGCAGAACTGATGGCAGTTTATTTTTAAAGAAATATTGAATCTGATATTTTTCTTTTGTTGTACAGTGGGCTTAGTGTACTGCGCTGAATATATAAATGAATTGGCAGCCATGAATTGGAGGTAAATGTCTTCACTTTCATTTTTGCATTTAAATGAATGTTCTTCTAAAAATATTCCTTTTTTCATATCATTCCCAGAAAACATAGTTAGTCACTCATGCCTCATCAGTAGAATGTGATGGCAGAGGGTCTGTTGCATTGATTAATATAAAACTTTCGAACAAAACCGTACAGTATACCATAGTTATCACTTAGCTTATAAGAAAAGATAATTTTTAACAGCTAGGATGTACTTATTATACTGCTTAAAATCTATGTTTATATGGATGGTTGTAAACTATCTAGTCAGAGAACTAAGAGAAAAGCAGAGTGCGATGGTTAAGGGGAAAAGGATGCAAACTTTGTGGGTTTTTTTTGTTTGTTTGTTTGTTTTGTTTCTGTTGAGTTTTATTTGGTAGCTATTCATGTTTAATAAGCTCAAGTTAAGCACCACTTCTCAAAAATATCACTACTATTTTATATACTTATTTACATGCATAAAAAACATTAACATTTGTCTGTTTTACAAAGCCTGTGTACCAGAATTAAACTGATGGCTTATTTTCATAAGCACTGGGCTAACTTTTCCCTGATGTAACTGGAAATCACGTGTATAACACTACTTTGTGCACTAATTGTAAGTCTTTGTTTCACTTCAGGCATACACGACCTAAATTACAGCTTTGCTACTTTTATTATTTCTGTTATCTTTTCTAATATGACTAAGCAAAATACCTGAGAAAGTAATTTTTGACACTTCAGGATAAGCATGATTTCTGATGCACAAATATATATATACTATTGTAGTCACATTAGTAAGTTACTTAATCTATGGTTGTTTTATTTAGGTTTTGCACAGTAAAACTTTAACTAAAAGAAAGACTGGTATTGTAATAAATATTCATAACTGATGAGATACTGACACTCTCTTTATTCTGACTTAATACAGTAGAATGCTGGCCTATGCTTGGGGAACCCAAGAAGTAGGATAATCTGTACAATGTCCATGTCGAATAGTTAGTGTGAAAGTAATGTTATGTGAACTACACTGAATAAAGCTTCCTCTTTTATTTTTCTTTATTTTATTTCTTTCAGGCTGTTTTCTAAATACCAATACTTTGATTCAAGAGGAATGTTTATTTCACTTGTATTTTCAGCACCACTGCTGGTGAATACTGTTATAATTGTGGTATGTATGTGTTCATTTATATGGATGCTTTCATTAAATTGATAAGTAAATGTATGTGGATTAGTTAAATTTAATAATTTACTTACTTTTCAGGTCACCTGGGTTTACAGAACTTTGAATGTAATGACTGAACTGAAGACGCTACAGCAGAGAATTAAAGCAGAAAAAGAGAAAAAGAATTGAAAGCGCCTAACACTGTTTTATTTATTGTAATAATACTTGTCCAGGTAATCAGTCCTTCTGTATGTTTATCCAGAAACCGCAATGTTTTTGTGTCTAATGTCAAGAGGACTTTGCAACTGTGGCTGTGGACAATGAGGTGAAAGCAGGTATCTACAATACATTTGAATTGGCTGTGAAATTGAGAAACCTGGTCTTAACAGGTCTTTGTGTGCTTCAATGTAAGATAGTTTTCCACCATGACCAAGGTTATTAGTGTTGGTGAGACACAATCTTCGAGGCTGTTTCCATTTGCTTACGTATTTTTTAACTATGTTGTAACTGTGTGTTTATCAAAAATCCAGTCTTCTGCTGCTTAAGCCAATTGGAGCAGTGTTGTGAATTCCAGTAAATGAGGGACTGTATTCAGAATACCTCAGGAATCCATGCTTCTATGAAGCATTTCACTTCTTTATAAATCAAATTTCATAATTCCGATGTGTATCATGAGCCAGTAGCATTTTATAAATAAAATTGTCTACTGTATCTTAAATTGAGTTAATTTATATTCATTTTCGATCAGACAGGTTTTTTTCTTTCTTTTTTCTCATAAAAATTCCCAGTTTGGTAAAATCTTGTACTTAATTCATATAAGTAATTCAAAATGATCTCTGCTGTTTTTTTCAATTTACATTTCATGATTTTAATGCCGCAAGATAAATATCTTTTCTTAAAACGGGATGAAATTTTGATAGTTTTTACTTATTTGTCGAACAGAAGGGGAGAAACTTTATAATGTTCTATGCAATTTTGTTCCCTTTTTTTTTTCTATACTTTACCTTTTTTTTTTTAATAAATAACTGAAAATGAAAAGTTAACTCTGGTAAAAATGAAGAAGACTTCAGTTTTGCTCAGAGTAACTTGTTTTTATTGGATTCAGGAAATGGGGGGGACGGGGAGTGAACACAATGGAAGAGTGTCCATACATATTTAGTAAAAGTTGTGTCTGGAAGCAGTTAAACCTTTATGTGGAGACCTAAACTTCTGTCTAAAATAGATGTCAATTAAGATGTAGGAAAGATCTACAAAATTGAACTTAGACTAATGTGAAGAACATTTGGGTACAAAACCACAGAACACTAGTAAGTTTTTAAGCTAAGTAAGTATTTGTGAAATTAATTTTAAATACTTGAATAGTCTTCACAGCCGTGGAAATATGGACCCGAGGGAGATAAGCAGATGCATATGCATACACAGTTTGTGAGTCTCCCAGTTAGGGAGAGAGTGAAGCTCTTTCTGGAGGGCTTCACAACATTGTGGAAGGGCAGTGCAGTGTTAGTCTGGGATCCATTTCTTTACCTTTCCCGTAGATTAACTTAGCATGGTCTCCTCATTGCTCTGTCAAGAATGACAGACAGCTAGGCTACTTTATGTTAGCAAACTAAATAGATGCAGGCTTGCAATGTTGTCCATAATTGTCCATCCTGTTGCAACTCTTGATGCAATGTTGGGCAGTGTCAACTGTCACTCCTCCATGAAAACCATCTCTAGTGGTCTGTTAGATAGCATGTGCCTTTTGGGAACAGTCCCTGGTTTGAAGGAGTGAACAGAATCTATCCAAACGGCTGCAAGATAGACTGTGGCACCTGTCTTCAGGACCAAGGAGCAGGCCTCTGATTTTTATATGTAGTCCTCCCAGGCTAGTTTAGAAAAACTCATCTTTACTCTTGCGATTTGATGGGGAAGAGGTATGCAATTTTTCATACATGGCCCTAAGCATGACCACACAAATACTGTGCTCCTGACTTTCCTCTTGTGAACTGTTCTGCAACAGTATCGATGCACAATTGTTTGTGTCACACACTCAAAGCTGTAGTACCCTTGTATTGAGATACCACCTGTTATCAATAGCCTTTTTTTTTCACAGCATGTATGAATGTGATTCACAGTAAATGAGGTGGTTTGGAGCAGCTAAGCAGCAAGTCTCTTGCAATGGAAAACAGTGATGTGCCTTACTTAGTACATCCAAGGCAAACTTTCTGCAAATAGTTCAGTGTTTTGTCTTTTCTTGTGTGTGAGGTTGGAAAAAATGAAAATTCCCTCTTCTGTAAGTATATGAAACTGGTGAGATACAACAATTAGCGCTGTCCTTTCTAGTGTAGCACAGACAGGATAACAGAAATTACTTTTTCTGTATTACCCGATTTTGTGTTACTCTTGTTTGGCACAAGATTTATTAGAGAAATTCTCTCTACCTTTGGTGATCCCAATGGAAATAAAAAAAAAAATCTTGTGCTTGCTTAAATTCTCTTTCCTCTTCCTCTCAGTGTGGTTGACCTTTCAGGCAGTATTTAATTTTGTGTTGCATTACCAGAGTAATTTTGCCCTTTAATATAAGATCCCAGGCCATTACAGCCCTTTAACAAACTTGAAGAGCAAAGAACCGTGTGTGAGTGGCAGGCTCTTTATTTTTAATTAGTAAGTAAAAATCCGTTTGAGCTGTATATTATCTGTTGATTTCTGATACCGCTGACATAATGCAATAGCTAGGAGGCAGATGATAATTGGTTTAGAAAGTATCAACATGGTGGGGTTTTTTTTGTCTTCTAAAAGTATTGCTGAGTGAAAGTACAAACAGCTCCAAATTCCACAATTAAATCAGTATTTCTTTGACACACAAACATCTCAAAATGTACACTTCAAAGTTATAAGCTTGGTGTTTTTAAACCTTCCCTGATTACTGAAACTATATGTAAATGTAAAAATGTAACAGTTACATAGGATAAATTTTTACACACACAGATATGTAGTTTCCATATATATGTTTGTCAGAAAAATATTCCCATTTTCTACATTTCAGAAAGACTCAAACTTTTGAGTTGTCCTCTAGCTAACCCTGCCTAATAAACACTAAGTTTAAGAGCTAAGTTAAAAAAAAAAAAAAAAAAAAAAAAAAGTAGGTGTCTTTAACCATAAGAGAAACCCTCAGAATTAAGTAAAGCGTGGCTTTTCTTCATTATGTGTCTGGATTTATGAAGTGATAGTGCAATAACATAATGTAAGAGTCTGCTTGCTGACAAACCAAAATAATTACATCATGAATTTAGAGACTGTTTTGCTTGCTTAGAATTTTGTATGTATAAGTGAATGAGAGCCAAATGTTTAAGGCTGGTGGAATACCTTTGCTTTTAATTGGGAGAACTGAATTTAGGTTGCTTGCGAAAGAGCCTATTTATTTCAGTTTGGAACGTGCGTACAGAAAAGCTGGTAGCTGCTCAGTTGGATCCTTGGGAGAGTAAGACGAGACAGAGGTGATTTGTTACTGGTTCTGTGTATCTTGCAGGCAGTGATTCAAGTCTTCAGCCTTAACATCTCTTTCCACAACAGCACATGGTGTCAGCCAGTGTGGAAAAACATTAAAAGGGAGAAAGTAATATTAACCTGGCAGCTTTACCATAGTAGTAAGTAGTTTTGTTGCATATAAATCTGTGAAAAGATAGATTAGCAGAATTTAGTTGGCAAACTTCCTGGAGTTTGAAGTTGGCCTTGTTCCCTCTGGAAAAGTAGTAACAGAGATGACATGAGTTTCCAAGAATGAAAACCTAGAATTCTCTCTTTTTCCACATCCACTGAAATGCCATATCCTTAGCTTGGAATGTATTTTCACCTCTTTTTGGTCCAATGAATCTCATTATTCTAGACAAAATGGAACAGATCCAGTAAGGGAATTTGAATGTCTATTCCTCAGGAGTATTTGCTAGCTTAGTAAATATGTGGTTTAGATATCCCTATCTCCCATAAAAAACACGTATCTCCGAAAGGCACAGGAGGACAGTAAATTGAGGTCTCCCGCGTATATTGTAAATAAAGAACTTTGAAGGACAGTCTTACTACTTTTCATCATCTGGATCTTAAAAGAAGAGATCTACTCCAGAAAAGCTATGTTAGATGGTGATCTGCTGTGGCTGTGAATCCTAAATGGAGGAAGAGTCTATGGAGAATTGCTTTGTGGATTTTGAGAATCATAAGCTCACATCTTGAACTCTTTTTTTTATGGGAACTGGGAATCTAAGGGAAAAAAGGAGTAGTGATTCTTTGTGTGAACAAGATAGAAGAGAATACAGCTGTAGTATGGGGAATGTTCCATTTCTTTAAAAACAACTAAACATTTTTGCTTGCTGTTATTGTAAGCGTGACTAAAAATTAGAAGCAAAATGTAATTTTTCACTTAGATGAACACACCATTTTTATAATTAATATATCAAAGGATCTTTCTCTGTTTAGTAAACTCACATATTTTGTATATTTTTCCATTTAAATGTTTTTAATATTTTTAAATATGTTTTAAATATTTCAATGTGTTTCAACAAAATACAAGTATTGGTGTTTTTCTGTGCATCAGGGGAAGAGATCATTAGTTAACTGAACTGGCCACTGGATGTCACTATCTCACATGCAAAAGCTGAGTCAAAGCTTTCTTTTTGAGCCGGTTCTGTAGAGCTTTTCACCATAGCTTCATACTTCCTGAAGCATTTTGGAATGTCAAGGAAGGTTTGGACTGTAGCCTGTGAAAGCAATCAGTTGTTGTCTGAGCTCCAAGATCGATCTCCAGTCACTTTCAAGTGTTTGTTGACACTCTTGCTTTTTACGTTAAAAAGTACTTCTCATAGCAGTGATGATGTGCATGTATGCTTCCAGAGTCAGGACTGTGGGAGTATTTTGTGGTTTCAAGCTTCTTAATGTGGCAGGGAAATAAATACCCTGCGTTTCCTATGGAGGAGCCTGTCTTCAAGCAATTAAAAAGAAGTATGACAATGAAAAATAATTACATTATTGTCTGAACAATATGCAGGAAAGCTTACTGAAGCAGTCTGGTTCATGAACTGACAGAGCTTATGCATGTCCTCTATTTCTTTGTGATTTGCCCTTGCATAATGCATCGTTACCAAGTCTGTCTGTAGTATGTTACGTAGCTAGCAGTCACTTACGGTCATGATCGAGGTTCTCAGGAGTCACGTCAGACTTTCTCCACCATCTGGCAAACGGTACTTAGCAGTGTTCAGAGGCTTTATGAATTCATTTGAGAAATTGTGAATGCAGAGTTCTCCACTTGATGTTCCCCTTTGTGTACCTGGTTTTAAGCCTGTTTTTACTTATCCTTGGAATTCAACTGAGTTCTGTTTCCACACACCATCTCTTTTAAGAGTATAGACTTTCAGTTTGAACGGACTTCAGTCCCCTTCCTGTGGTTTACATGCATTCACATAACGACTCTGAAAAGTTTAGATAATTATAATCCAGCATGCTTGTGAAATGCCAGCCTCATAACTCAAAACTGATGGGCCTTATGGACCTCTGTTTTGTAATCTATCTTCTTCTGACCGGTTCCTCCAAATTGTAGCCATGCTTGTACCATACTTTTGCTGCAAAGCTAGAACAGTGTTGTACTGAATAGGAAATATCTCAGAGGACTTATAGGGAACACAGAGGTCTTCCTTCTATTTGCGTTTATTGTTTCATACAAATATGAAATGAGGAACCTTTCTCATATAGTTTCACAGGCATAATGAAGCCAAGAAAAGAGCAGTAACTAGTAATATGTCACACTGCTACAAGCACAGACTTTAAGTGGTCTCACTGAAATCATGGTCCTGTTTTCTTTGGCACTGTCCAGAGTTAGAACCAGTTGAAAGCAACATCAGGATCAAATGTGTTGCCTCTTTCATCTGAAAATGTTACAATAATTAGTAAGGCATTCAGCAGAACTGATTGAAACAAGGCACATTTCTTAAAATGGACAAGTTCCAAGTGTCATTTGTAACACTCCTGTTAATCCAGCCCTGAATCAAAGAAATACAGTCTTGTATACCTTTTCTCCCTTCTGATCCAGCAAAAACCTGAGCAGATGGGTTTGCGCGGTGACCCGAGGGGAGGCAGAAAGAAGTTCAGCTTGACAAAGGGGTATCTAGGTTAGGACCCTTCACTGAAATTATACTTATCTCTCAGTCTTAGGATTGTGTAATAAATACAGTTAGGTAGTTTCAGCTAATGGGGCAGAGTGTGAAGTTTTTCATATAATTAGGACTCATACAGCTTGATCCTGAGGAACACTAAGCTTGGAAGGGTTTTAATATGGTAGAAACACGCTTTTAGAAATTCCCTAAACTATTAAGTTGTATAAAGTTTATAAAGAGTTTGGCAAGTTTTATATTAGAATTAAATATACTGGAGAGATTGATTTATATATCTATGTCAGAAAAGAGAAAGCAAGCTCTCCTCCAAGCTCTGAAGAAACTCACGCAGTTTATGACTTTCAAGACTTCTACGTTAAGAGAAATTATCCAAAGAGACTCTGAAATCATTATTTTGACACTTTAAGGGGAGTGAGATACATTGGAGTCTTTCAGATTTTTTTTGTAGTATGAGCTGCAAGTCATATCAACATATTTGTAAAGTGAATAGTAAAATTAATACACTTAAAGACAACTTGTCATGGTTGTGTCATGATCAAGAAGTATAAAATAAATGCCAAATAAGCTAAAGTTACAGAAAAAATTGACATTATTATCACATTTTTTTAACTGACTGCTTATTTAATTCTTGTGCATGTTAATACATATCAATACTGACAAATTCCAGACTGCAATAGCTCAAAAATGTCACTAAAAATCCTTTCAATTTTCAGTTGGAGAATGGATGGAGACTTTGTCCTCTCAAATAAAAACTACCCTTTTTTAAAAGTCTAGCTGACGCTTCATACAAAATGTTGAATGAAAATGCTAAAAGTATACTAATTGCATTAAAATGAATATTCATTGCATTTCTTTTTTTTTATTTTACCTAGCAAATTATGGGTTAAAATACTACCAGTCAGAATATTATACTCAAATTAAGCAACACCAAAGCCTTCTGGTTTTGTTTTATGTATGCCCGTTAGGTAGACACATATTAATTCAAGTCTAATTGGCAACAGCCATTATCATTCAGTATCATTAACTTAGATTGTTGTCATAGAAGATACTCTTACAGAACGGTCATCTCATTTAAATTAAACCCAGTTAAGTGTGATACATTATAGCTGTATTAGCTCATCAAAAAAGAGAATATACATAATTGTTTCAATTAAATACATAATTGGCAGTCTTACATCTTAGCTAGAAAGCAGTCAGTTTGTTTTGTAACCCTTAGAGGGCTCCATTGCTATGTAGTACTGGAAAATAGGCTAATTTGACATTTTAACGTATTCTGACATCTACTGTAATTTAATTTAGGCCTTATATTAACTCTGTTTACATGGTTTTAACTGTGTGCAGAACCTTCCAAACTGGTTAAAAGGTCTGATGACGAGGATTTAGGATTGTGAGATGAAGTAGAATGTCTACAAAGCTGTTATGTGTAGTTTTACCGAATTAGTATCATAAATGTGACAGGATTCTCAGTTCCCAAATTTCACAAGCATGAGGACTGGTCCAGAGGCAAAATGATTAAGTCATGACTTAATAATTCTCATGATTTTCTGAATGCTTCACTGTCCATGTCGAGTGTCTGTGTGTAAATTACAGCATTGCAGTGCAGCTTGCTTTTTTACTCTTTAACAAGCTAATATAATTAAACAGGTTGGGCCAGGGTGTTGCCTCTGAACAACAAATCTCTTGTTGGGGACGAAGCGTAAGAGTCCCTCCTTTTCTTCCTTCCAGGGGATTCGGGTGTGACTCAGCTCCTTTCTACAGGCATGAAAACAGCTAAGAGTAACAATAGCTCTAGCAAAGGGCTAGCATCACAAGTAAGTGTTTGATACGAAAGAGGAGAAATAGCACAGATGTGGTAACAGTGAACTTGCATCCACCTATTGACTGTCTGTGTCTGGAAGAAGATGCTATTTTAAAGGCCAAAGTGAGGGCTGCCACTCTAAGTGAGAGACGTTGAAGGACGGTTGCAACTCCACAGATGGTTCCCTTAGGATCCATCACACACAGCAAATGGGAAGAGGTCTGGAATGGAACTGGAAGTGAGGCATGCATAGAAACCAATTTGGGTGGAATGAGGCTTTGGAGTCAAATGTGCTTTTGTTTGTTTAAAGTAATTTTTTTTAAAAAAAGCTAATATTTTGAAGGAAAAGGTAGGAAAACCAAGGCAAATAATAAGCAGGGGAAAAACTGCATGAAAAAAAATCGCATAATGAGGTGGAAGTTTTGCGGCAAGTTGAGGAAAGAGGAGAGCAGCTAGACATTTCTGCATCTGGGACAAGGAAAGGAGAAGACAGTTATCTGAGGGAAAAGAGAAATGGACAATGAAGTAAAAAGAAATGTTCCTTACAGCCTGCCAGCTTTCTCTGGGAAGAAACTGGCACATGCTGGTGCATAAAGATCCTCCACAAGAGCTCCTGTGAGAGGGACCAAAATTACCTTGCTTGTGTAAGCTGGAAACTCTTCTAAACCCATCCAAACATGAGAATGAAAACTCTCTTCCAGAAATGGCAAGCAAACACTTAATAAATAGATCAGTGCTGAGAGTTAAAAGCCATTTAACCTCACACACTGCCTCTAGCACTCTGCTGAAGAGGGAGACTGACCACAAGATATTACTCCCTGTTCCTTTACTCTGTGGGTTAGGCTGTGCTTTATGAGTCAAAATGTTTCCCTCAATTCATCTAGAGCATGAAGAAATTAGCCATGACCATTTTAGCTCACAATTGAGGCAACCACGAAGAAGTGCCTTTGCCAGGATCAATACTTTGCTGTGCATTTTCAGACTCACCTGATTTGAGCTCTCCAAAGCGAAACCGCTGCCAGCGTGATCTCTTCCTCAGCTGCCTTTCCCTTGCAGTGGAAATGGGAAGTCTTGTGTTGCTCGACCCAGAAGTCCCTGATGGGTTTCCTTACAACAAACTGTGCTGTAGTCGCTACTGAATTCCATGTCAGGAGACATTCAGAAGGTTGCTGGTTGACTATGCATCCTGGAGCATGCTAAATGACCTCCCTACTGAAAAAGGGGAAAATACCCAAATTGCTAAGATTCTTTCATAGCCTTGGTGATAATGGACTATAAACAAAAAGGTATTGTTATGAGAATTAGTCTTTATTCTTGAAGAAGGAGTTCATTTTCCAAGAGCAGAGAAAAAGTGAATAGCTATCCTGGCAAGAATGGGATGTTAAGAGTAAGAAACCAAAATTTTACACCCTCTTAATTTAAAGTATTCTTCTAATACTATTAAGCCTCCTATCTAAATTAAGGAAATAAGATTTTGAAAGTTAAATGAGTGACTGTAGTGCTAGTAGGGGTAGAACAGTTTATGGTGAAAAATATGTATGGGATATATTAAAGTTCCAGAAAATTTAAAAGAAATAGGCAGGAAGGAAGAAAAATTATTGCATGAATCATACTCCCTCGGGTAACAGTGTCAGCAGACTTGAAATTATCATGTTGCATAGGACAAACAGATGAGCAAATTGATGAGTAACTGACAAAAACTTTTTTTTTTTTTCTCTGAACACTGAACTAGCAAACAGCTCTTTTTATATAATAAAGATGTGAGGTAATCACTACCATCTCTCTGAAAGTCAGAGCTATAAAGAAGGATATAAAAGAGCAGATGGTATGTTATGATGATGCCCTAACAAATGCAAGCAGCCGTACTACTGCAGGAATGTTTCCTCATGGACCAATTTAATCACAGTGAATGGATTTTGCCCTTATTACTTTATAGCAGGTATTTCTGGCATAGTTTAGCCCATTAGATTTGTCTCAGTTCTTCACACCACATGGCTCACATTTCTTAACTAGAAGTGTTTGAATCTAAGCCAATCTCTTGCTGGGCCTAGGTTCGTTCCTTTGTTAGGCAGAGTAAGAGCCAACACATAAGCAGTTCGGATGATCAGGGAGTATTGACTTGGGCCCTAAGCTGACAGTACAGACCAGTATTTTTTTAAACTCTTTGAAACTTTATTTTGCTTGTATCTATCTTGGTGTGATCTCCCAAATTCATTTTTTTTAGTTCTTTCTTGGTTAGGCAGGGAGGTAATGGATCAGATGTATTTCACTTTGCCAGTTTTTATGATTGCTCTCCTACCCTGAGGTGATACCAGCACTTCCTTTCCTCAAGCAGCACTTAGTTAACCCTGGAAAGTGTTTGCACAGAACTAGCGGTAAGTTATTAGAACAATATTACAATTCTGATGTGAAAAACCAACCATATCCAGAAATAAACGGGTACTGCCAAAGCATTCGTACAATGATATCTGCAAGGAACAAGGTGGACACTGACGAGAAACAGAAAACAGTAGAGACCAATGGGCAGTCAGTGGGGATATTCCTTTTTTTCTCTGACTTTTCTGAAAACAGTGTTTTCCTCTTAGATGAGATTTACAGCTCGAAAATATTGATAACCTGCACTACAGCAAGATTTCAAGACAGTTCATGTCTTTTAAACATTACACATTATGCAACAAATGAACTTTAGTTTTGATTTCCCAAATGGTAGTGTGGGAACAAAAGATAAAATGTTCCCAAATATGGTGTGAGAGCAGTTGTAGCCTAACTGCAATGTGACGATATGCTAACTGTTAGTGATAGGGATGGAAGTACAAATGGTGAAGTGAAAGGAAGATAGAAGACAAATCTCCATGGCAAATGTTCCAAATAAAAAAGACAAACTGGTAATTGGTAATAACATTGGACCTGTTGGAGCAGGTCCGGAGGAGGCCACAAAAATGATCCAAGGGCTGGAACACCTCTTGTGAGGACAGCCTGAGAGAGTTGGGGTTGTTCGGCCTGGAGAAGAGAAGGCTCCGGGCAGACCTTATTGTGGCCTTTCAATACTTAAAGGGGGCTTCTGAGAAAGATGGGACTGACTTTTTAGCAGGGCATGTTGCAATAGGGCAAGGGGAAATGGTTTTAAACTAAAAGAGGGTACATTCTGACTAGATAAAAGGAAGAAATTTTTTACAATGAGGGTGCTGAAACACTGGAACATGTTGCCCAGATTGGTGGTAGGTGCCCCATCCGTGGAAACATTCAAAGTCTGGATGGGGCTGTGAGCAACCTGGTCTAGTGGAAGGTGTCCCTGCCCATGGCAGGGGGGTTGGAACTAGATGATCTTTAAGGTCACTTCCAACCCAAACTATTCTATGATTTTATCATCTGACCTGCTTTACTTTGCAAACTTTCCAATTCCTTATGTCAATAAATGGAAAAAACTATAATCCTCTTTCTCAAAGAATATGACTATTAAAAAAGCATCTGCTTCAACACTTAAATACAAAGATGAAGTATTCAATGTTCGTTTCTAAGACTGCAGTCTCAAAGGTACCTCATTTGCAATTATACCTGTCTTTTATATAGCTTGTGGAATGCCTGAAATCCATTCACCTTCACTAAGATGTACTGTAAACTGTTTATTAAAATGTATTAAAAGCACAAAATATTGAAATAATGCTAAGTAATATCACAAAATACATTTATGGATGTAACTTTCTATTTTCTATTAAAAAGACTAATAGAAAAATACAAATGAGACAAACACAGCCTTTTCTTTTATGACACAAAAGGCAGAATAAGTGTAGCATAACTCTCCTAGAGAAGCAGATATTGTAAGAGAGAAATTATAAACCCTCTTTCACATTTTAAATCTTCTTACTTTCATTTGTGAAGCATAAATTCTTAGCTTAATGTTCTTGAATGAAACAGCTGCAGAGATTCTATTTTTTAAGTACATCTACATGATCCGATGCAGCAATCACAACTCACGTAGACATTCTCAGCTGGGTTTAAACCAGCTAGCTGTTCGCTGATAGTGGGGGAACCACATGAGCATGTCAAATTAACACCGCGTGGCTGGCAAGCATTCAGGCTGTCACAGAGCAAATTACGGCAGAAGCATTAATTCAACATCCACTAGCTTGAACTTCTTAGTGGCTACTTCCTCCAGTTAAATGATTTTTTAATTTGATACTAGAAAATGTAAAAAGATGACAAGTCCCTCCAGATCAAAATACTTCAGGCCTGTCCAAACTTTCAGCCCCCAATGTATTCAAGAATTTTTCTGTTTTCAACTAGCAACTATCTCAAATCCTTAAGGACACTGACAGGTTCAGAGTAAAGAAGTTCTTTTTTCTCTGCCAAAAGCTGGGAAATGGAGTCCACTCCATGAAGTTTACCAAATTCTTCATTTAGGATGTCCAAACCTACTCAGTGCCATTTTGTTACTTCTAACACACATTTCCTTCACACTTTAGTCTCTGAGATAAATGCTTGTAAAAAGCTAGCTTATTTTGGATTCCTATTTTGACTCCAATTTGAAAAGCTCATTATAATCTGTCCGATGTAAGGAAGAATAGTAAACCCTATCAGGGATCCCAAAAAGACTTCTCTTTCTGACCCTCCCTCAAGGCCGGAGAATTGTCCAAACTAATGAAAACTAACATCCCTTAATTTGATGCCTGACGGAATGCATCCAGCTTTGCAGTAAGAGGCATTGTGCTTTTTCTCACCCTCTGTTTATCACTGTTTGTAGTTTAGGAAAGTGGTTGTGGCTCAGCCTTTCTGTAGGCGTTCTCACAGCAGGGAACTCCACCTCCTTCCAGTGGCCCGTGGCTCGGGCTCTGCCTGCAGGCTCCAAGCAAAGTGAAGATGCAGGAGAGGACCTTCCCATTGAAGCAAAGGAAGTGGTCTTGTAAACTCACATATTGCTCTCCACTCTTCATTTTGAGATCATCTCAGGATGTTATGGCCTGCCATCCTAGTTTTCAGAAGTGATTACTGTTTCCCCTTATTGGAGTTTATGGCTATCTACTTCATTTATAAATAAATTAGAAACCTCTTACACACTGTGGAGTGGACACCGCTTGGGCTGTACAATACTGTCATTACTATACATTAGAATACCACTTGTCTTTTCGTTGTGTAGGTTATGGTTCTAGTTTTTCTAAAGGATAAAAATAACTGATTTATAAAGACAGAATATGATATTCCTGTACTAAGAGGTAGTAGGAAAAATGAATAAAATAAAGGCTTTGTGGGATCAGACCAAATCCATTCCAGTGCCATGTCTCTGACAGTGGCCAATAGCAGTTATTTTGTGAAGCATCTAAGAACAAAAAAAATCATATGACCCCAGCATCCCACCACACACCACCTAGTGAGTTTTGCTGTGGGACATCCTGGTAAGAACATTGGTGCTAAGTAGCCTTTGGTGCACTTTCTTTCCCCAAGACTTTTTCTTTTTTTTAACTCATGAAAAGTTTTAGTAATGATAATGCTAATTTGCTTGAAGTTCTTCAGCATTTTCCAAGCTTTTAATGACCTGTAGTCAACTCTGAAAGCAAAGTATGTGAATACATGTGAGCTTGTACGTGGTACATGAGATCTGGTACCATGTTCCATATAACTGGACTATCTGGTCCCTGTTTAAAATGATAAGTGGATGCCAATCTGACTTGCTACCTTATAGCTTGACAAATGCAATGTGAACATATAATGTGTCTACTTTATTGTCCTCCTAAGAGGATTTTTTTGTGGGATTTTTTTGGCAAAGTATATGTCAATAATTGATTGAAACTGATGTTTGGGGCGTTGGGTTGGGTTGGATTTTTTTTTTAAGAATGAGCTCTTTTCAGTAACATTTTTGTTGCTAAAGGTTTCTCAAGTCTAAGCTGAAACTGCTGATCATAATGATCGGACAGAAACAGAGGGAACCTCCTGATAACTCACAGCTCAAAGAATGGGACCCTCATTTAGAAAGTGATATATCTAGGTTCACAGTCCTGACCTAGGTTAGTTACAAGCTTGAGACTCACACCAGTGGAGTGCATTTAGCAGCAGCCTCTTAGATCTTCTTGGGCAGCCTGTTCTTACTGTCTCCTGTCAAGGGCCACTTTAGCCCGAGAGAAGCTCGAGTATTAGACAATGAGAAAGCCTGGTCCGAAGTCTAACCTGATGTGACAAGGTGCACTTGCAGGCATGGCCGTTGGTTGTCTCCAACCTCGGTGAATGGTCTAGCCATCAAAATACTCTGGAATGAGGCTTTCTATTGTATTTTGTCTTGACTGTAAATGTAAATAGAGGGTATATATTTTGGAAACGCTTTTAGGAACACTTGAATAAATCTTAAGTTATTCTTTTAAGTATCCCAGTGGAAAGAGGTAGGCAGTTTTTTAATTGGATCACTAAAGAAATGGAAATCACTGCAAAATATGTTTAAGAATTAGTAGCATTAGTTTAAATGTTCATAATATTTTGGCTAATATCAAGAAATCTTTGAAACAAAGTGTCAAAAGATACAGTAGTAACGATTCAGAGTTCAATCTCTGTTATTTTGTTAAAAAGATTGCTGTACAACTTTCAAGGAAAAAATATAGTGTTGCAAAAGCTTATATATATGCATAATTTTGTTAAATAGTCTTCTTTCTTACCTTATTATAATTGTTCATGTACATGGGAATTTGTAAGATGATGACTGTCAATATGTGCAATAAAATTAACTTTTAACCACTTGCATATGGCAAGGAAGGACTGTTGCTAATCTTTTTGTAACAGCTTAAATGACCATTATTCTTACTGTTGTTGACAGCCTTTTCCTGCTTAACTGTTGAAAACATTTTATTATTATATGGTGGCTTTTCTCCAGTTTTACAGAATATTGTTTTCTTGTTGCAAGAGGGGAAATTTACATTAACCTTCATATATAGTACTTGACATTTATAGTGCAAGTGGGATTGATTACTTTAACATATGAGAAAACTGCAGCCTTAAAATATACAGAACATGAGACAGTATCATCATGTGCCAATATATTATTTGCTTTGTACTATTAAATGCTCCACTGCTGGTCAGTTTCAATATTCTTGATACCTGATTTTTTTATTATGAGAACATAAATTAAGTCTTAATGCACAGGCTTTTCTGAATGTCCATCAATGTCATATGTGTTGCTGTGTTATTGTTTCACTTGTGTCAGTCCCACTGTCAAATTTTGCCTGAAACTCTGGCAAAGACATTGACAGGAAAGGTATTATGAAAAATGGATAAATTCTTATGGTTTGTAATTTTGGTCAGAATAAGTATATAACAGTTTTGACAAATTCTGAGCTGCTTTTCCCTACCAAAATTATGTCTGAAATTAGCCAGATTATTTTTCTGGAAAGACAAGAAAGCTGGTTTGGGATATTGTGTAATAGTTTGCCTCTTAGTGTTGCACAAATTTTGATGTTATTTCCAAAAGCATGAAAGAACAAAGCTGTATAGTATACATCAAAAATGCTTTTTAAGTTGTAAAATCAACATGAGCGTTGTAAAATCAACATGAGAATTTTTTTTATGTTAGAGCCTTTGCTTGCATTACCTTAGAAGTTCTCATTTCCTCTAATTATAAAAAAAAATGGCAGTTAACTCACAACCTGTAGGTCAAAGCTATGCCTAAAATTCTCTTACAGTTTGAGGGCAAAACCTGACAGACTTCAGCTGTGATTCTCAGGAGGGACATTCCTTAGGTAGTGAAGTGAGCACCAGCCTCAATGAAGCATAAGATTTCCCCCACCTGTTCTCTTACTATATATGCATTTCCCTTGTCCCATCCCTCCCCCCATCTCTTCCCACCCCCAAATTCTGACAATAAAATTCAGGTAACTTTCATCTTCACAACAATCTCAAGCAATAACCAGTTTTGTTTCTTCTTTGAAAATTGACAGGAATGAGATAAGAAAATTGAAATTTAACTGAAGTCTCACATTGCCACGTTAGAAGTACAAATGTTTTGGCTTTAAAGAGAAAAGCCAGAGAGTTAAGTATCTTGAAATGAGATGACAGAGAAAGTCACAGTGACAGTATGAAATGCAGCACCGTTGAAGGTCGGGTAAGAAAGACACTTGCTCCAGGATGCCCTCGAAGCGGGTGCAGCATGGAAGGCGATGTCCAGGTCCTAGGAGATACCGCTCTGGCCCTTCCTGCCAGCCGGGAGGAGAGGCTGCACACCCGCAGTGGGTCGATGCCTGGTGGGCAGCAAGTGCTGGAAGAATCCAGGCAGAAAAAGGGCGCCAAAATATCTCTCTGCTGCCAGTATACCATTCACCCTTGTTTAAGCAAGCTGTGAAAATGACTGGTGAGCTGCCTGAATAATATTGCTGTACAACTGCTCGTGGTTTATTTGATGAAAACTTTATTAAATCCTAATGCTTTGCTCTTGTACGTGACTTTCCTTCCATCGACCTTGAAAACATACCACAAAGATCAGTAAACATTATTACCTTTTATACATAAAGACACCACATACGCCAAGTTTAAGATGTACACGTTCTGTTTGGGGGGAGGGAGAGAGGAAGGTGAGGAAGCTCCTTTTCTTGGTTACCAGAAGGCCATTGCTCCCCATCTGCAGGTGACCATCAACATGGGAAGCAAAGGGTCACTTGCCCTTTTCCTGAGAGTATGAGTTAACCTACCTTGGAGCAAAGAGACACACCACACTTTATAATTACATGAATTCTAAGTCACTGAAAAAATATGTTACAAAGATATTAACTGTAACTGCAAAAAAACCTTTATCTGAATTATTTCTTTGTTAATCATTGGTGGTAAGTTACTTACAACTCTAAGTTTAAACGTGCGTGATTAATTTTATATATATGTATCTATCTCACATTTGACATTTTCATATTTAGTATGTAACTGTTAACGTTTAATAAGCAATTAAAGGATGTAATTTAGATCTTGACTTATAACTGTTTATTCTTTAAGAATTGATAAGGATAACAATGTTTAATGGTTTTTCATTTAATTTAATTTTATTTGCACAGTTATTGGAGAACCCATTTTGCCATACTTAATTTCATTGCATGGAGGAATCCTTATTACAATAGTGTCATAAATACCTCATTTGTATTCAGCGTTTCCAATTTTGCCTTTCTGCCAAAATCAGGTTTAACTGTAAAATAAAACCAGACTCCTTGTACGTGACACTTACCCCAGGGTTACCGCTATTAGACAGTCTAAACACTGTTTTCCACCTAATACCATTAAAGCCTTTGCAAAATACTGTTTTCTTGTCACGCAAGCTTTTGGCCATAAGGTCTCAAGATTTTCTGGGCAACTCTAAAATTAATCACCTAACAATTAACAACACACCTCAGCTAATGCAACTACCTAGGAGCAACTATTATGCAGAACTAAAAAAAAAAAAATTCACAAGTTTTTTATTTTCTACTCTCTCTTTTTTTTTTTTTTTAAAAAAAAAGCCATGATCCTTCTGGGTCTCTATGAAGTGTATCTTCTTGTTCTATTTTTGTATGATCTTCAAAGAACTGTCATCTCTACTACATATCACTGTCAGGTTTATATAAACACATCCATTTTGATAACTTCAACATGTCATAATCTTTTAGAGACAGTTGCGGGAAAAGTAGCATGAACAGTATTGTATGATATTAATTACATGTAACTGACATACATTTAACCTTTTTATACCAGGGCATTATTCAAATAAGTCTATGCCAGTTTTAGGAAACCTTTGCCTTTTAAGACATTTTGTTTTAATTATTTGACAATATTGTAATGCTATCAGTATAATGTTTCATTTCTTTTTTTTTAGTGGAAGTGTATCCTACCTAAAAGGTGGCAGCTTAGGTAAGTGGGTAAAATTGTTATTGATCAGATGTGTAATTGGATTTCCTGAATTTGCAGTTAAATATTTCTAAAATTCCTGGAGCTAAAGAGGAAATAAGAATTTGGGCAATTGCTCAAAAATAGCAAATGAGCCCTTTTGCAATGTAGCGCTGGGTGGAAACTAAAATTACACATCTGTGAATTGTTCGTAAATCAATATTTCTAATAGGATAAAATAAGTCTATGGTAGATTCTAATTTGAGATTATTAGTACTGATCCAGTGTCTGGATTTCTTTTTACTGAAAACACATACTTAAAGTATGTGTATTCAATCCGTTAGACACTAGAGATTCTACATTTATGTATAAGTTCCCTGTTTTCTTAGTTGCTGGCTGGGGCTAAACCACGGCACTGTTGTTTTAAAGAAGACTTTACATTCACTTAATTTACTTGAAATCTTACATCTCATCTGACTCAAGTGCAGGAATGGATCCTAACAGTTCAAAAGAACCAAAACAGAAAGGAAGGAACACTATCCCACTTAATAGATCTCTTTTTCAGTGCTCAGATTCTTTTCCCAATGACTTAATGAATCTGCCCAGCTCTATTAATCCTACTTTGAGTCACTGATCTTGCCTGGCTAGCCTGCAGGATCACACAGAAGAGATATCTGGACAACAGCTGTTTTATTACCAGCACAGGTGAAAAATGAAGTAAACATTTTAAATATGAATGTTGGAAAACCAAAATGAGCTTTTCCCTCACCTTCTATTTTCTTCTAATAAAGTCTCATTTTTGCAACTTATTGGTAATGCCTCTTTCCGTTTATACCATGTTCTTTGTTTTCAGTTACAGAAGCCTATTTCTTTTGTAATGTTTCCTATCTGTGTAATTTGACCTGTTAGGTTCTGATACTATGAAATAAAAAGTTATGATTTTCTTGCTATTTCCCTGTCAAACTTTGTCTGCTCATCTAGAAATCTTATATTCCTGACCTTTTAAAGATTCTATTACTCTACTACTATTGCACTGAGCACACTATTACTACTTGTATATAGTGGTCTTAATGGGAGGAATACAAAGATGCTAGACTCTAAAATTTGTAATGATCCTGTAAGAAAGCAAAAATTCCCTGCTAACCTCACTAAAGAGAATGGGAACAAGAATCTTGTGGTTTTGCCTCTGTTGGTTCTGGTTTTTTTTTTACTTAATGCATCTGTGTCTCTTCACGATCAGCTCTATTTTAATTTTTTTGAGGGTGAAATGTCATGTCATATCTTGCTGATTTGAGCAACATTTCTCAATGTCATTGCAATCACAGTTTTCTTCCATCGCAATTATGTAGTTTATTGAAGCAGACCTCAAAAACTTTGGGAATTATTTTTGGATAATAGTAGTGAAATTACAGAAATGGCTGAGATAATCACAAGATTTCATTCAAACATCCTTGCTGAAAAATGGCCTGTCCCCTTCTCAGCCAGAGCACACAATGACTGCTTCTATAGCACCTTTGCTATACCACACTAGGGACTGAGCCTTTTCCATGGGTGAATTGGTTCAGACTTGCTGGTATTCATGGTGGCTCTAGAAATGGACACTAGAACAAACTACTCTTTCAATGGTATCCAGGTTTTCTTGCAAAGGCAAGTCCCAGACTGGAGCCTGGATGCAACCTTTTATGTATGTGGAGCACACACACAATCAGGGACCGGGCCCTAGAATAAATCACAGCCACCTGATGCATCCAGCAAGATGTTTCCAAATTCTGTTCTTGCTATTGAGCAACCTGGTTGTCTTCCCAAAACAACCGTTGCAGAGATAGTGATCTGAGGATGCATAAAAGAAGGGAAGGAACAGTTTCGTTGAGTGTAATCTGTTTTTATTGACCTGGACTTTGTGGCAGTATTTCCACTGGTTTCAGTGCATCTAGACTTCTAGTTACTGCATTTACTAGAGCTCCAAAATGTGCTTTGAGGTTTTAACAATTCTCACAATATACTGGGGATCAGCTGAAGGTTTATAATTATGCAAATTGTCTGAGTGAAAGCAAAACATGCCAAGTGGGAAGAATATGAACTGTACAGGCGAACTAGGCTAGTTTAAGCTAGTTTAATTCACAGCACTATCAGCAATGCCACATAGCAAACAGGATCTAATATAGGCAACCTCTCTCTTCGTGTAGAGAATTAGAGCGTGTAAGAACACATGCAAGTTACGAACACATTCTGCTTGGCACTTTGGACTATCCTGAGAGACGTGGTGTTTTGGAGGATGAGCATTTTAAAGAAAACTGTATTCAGACATGACCAGTACAGTAAATGAATGAACCATTAATACTGTTGCAAGGTTCTAAATGTTTTGAGTACCTGTGCCTAACAAAACCATTTCCTCTGGAAGCTGGAGTCACTTGGGGGTAATCAAATCACTCTTGCAGGTGGGAAATCTGTGAAAGTATCACCTCAACTGAGGTCCAGGGGATAACATGTCATGGTCACTTCTGGTTAACAAGCAGGGAAAAGCAGAGAGGCTACAATGTACATTGAGAGACAGCCCTGATCAGGAGACACTGACACACTTATTTTGGAAAAAAATTATGTGGAAAGCTGGCAGACTGGAACTATTGAACATCTATATAGCTGTAAACTATAGCTTATAATTTATGTGTTGACCTCTGTTTTTTCTTCATAGATTTTAACTCTAAACATTTTTTACTTCAGAAAAGCTGACTGATCATGTGTTAACTGTGGCATTGTCCCTGAGCAAAAGAAAAGCTGTTCTAGTCAGTGAATTTAAACTCAGATGCACCATGAAGGGACTTTGGAGGTTGAATGCAGATTGTTCCACAGACACTCCCAAACAGAGTATTTGTTAAAAATAAATTTGCTGAGATATTTCCCATAGGCTGATGCTCACATTTACACTCATATCTCCAACAGGATGGCTGGTTGCAGAAGGAAGGTGAAAGAAAGGAGATTTAAACTGTTTTCTACTAGTAAACTTTTATCAGAAAATTTTCAACTGATTCTAGTAAACCACAGGCATACTGATCTGACAATCCATGTGCAATGCGATATGTTGTTCCTAGAAATTGGTGTCAGTCCCCCGCTGGACACAGCCAAGTGAGTGAACAGCAGAGTCATTAAAAAGGAAAAGAACTTCTAATAATAATGAAAAAAAGGTGAGTTCAACAGAGCTGCACCCTTCATTGGTGTAGACTTTCACACCACAGCACACAGAGACTTGTTAGGATGAGCGGTTGAAGAATAAAGCCTTAGTGAAGATCAAAACCTTAGTGGCAGCATCTATCAAACCATGTAAGCTGAGAAAAGCAATGTCTGAAAACATTAAAAAATTGTTGTATACCAGGTCACTCCAGCAGAAGAAACACTATGACAAGACTGCCAACCCTCATTGCAAGCACGAGAGCGTGGTTGCGAGTAGAACGCCTCTGACAGCCCGCCAAGTGGCACCTGTAGCGTCCGACCTCAGGTAATATGGCTGCGTGTCGCTCGGTCTTCCTTCTAGTAACCATGCTGTGTGCGGGGACTCGTTAGCCTGTTACTGCCTCCAGTTCAAGGTTGAACAGAAAGTACATCCTTACTGTGTGCGTGGACTGGGTCAGGAGGAGAACTTTGGCCCCAGGGCCGGCGGTGAGGTAGGTGGACATGGCTCAGAGCTGGCATCTTCATCTGCTGGCACTGCTGGCAGCTGCAGCACATAGCTTCTGGCTCGCACTCCCCTGGCTCCACAGAGCACCGCCGAGATACGCTTGTTTTTCCTCTGGGGGGGGCGTTTCATTGAGCGTACTTGGAACGATGGCAAGGCTCCACCACAGCCCACCAGCATGGTACTTTCACATCACGATGCTGAAGCTTCCCGTTCTGTACTGCTGGGTGCCATTTTCATGCTACATGGGTGTATGAGAGGGTAAGGTGTGCTGGGTCTGGACAAAGGGCACCACCAGCCCTGACGGTCCCCGCCTGCCCCCCCACCATGGCCTCCCTCCGCCCTGCCCACAGCCCAGGACCTCACTTCAGCCCCCGGTGCTGCCAGCCCCTGCCCCAGCGACGCCACAGCTGGGCCAGTCTCCAGGTCCCCACAACACGGCCTTGCCCAGCCCCAGGCCCCGGTGAGTCGTGTCCACCTGGGGGCCCGTGTCCCGACCTGGCCTCAACCCGTCCCCGTCCCCAGCGCGGCGCCCGATGCCTGGGGCTGGGGCTGCCCCGGTGCTCCCCAGCTGCGCTGCTCTGCTTTGTCCAGCTGTATCGCTTTACCAGATGTGCCTGCTTCTATAAACCTCGCTTTCCTCATGTCCTTAGTGTGACCTATCTGCAACAGTTTTGCTGCTCACTTATTCTCACGTAAGAGTTTTGTTCCCTTCCAAGCCTGTTCAAGTACCCCGCTGTTGGCCGCCACTTGTAACAGCATCCTCTGATCTTGCTCTTTATGAGGAATGGACCACCACAGCTGAATCCAAAAGCTTGAACTAAGGACCTGATTTAATTAGCTGATAGATAAATAATACAGTCATAAACCTCCATTAGTAGTCTAGAGACAGAAATGAAAAAACAGGACAGGCATTGTTTAGTACAGGAGGAATGAAAGGTATCTATATAAAATTGCTAAAAGTCAGAGTGAAGTCTGTGCTCCCAACCTCACATCCACACCCACGATCACATTCATAAAGTGAGGCCATGAGGCAAAACACACACAGCTGGCAAATCCAGCTCGGTCCTTGAACTGGAACCTCAACACTCCAGAGAAAAGTATTGATGGAGCCCAACAACCGACGGTAGTCTCTGATGTTCAGAGACGCAGTGATGAAACTTCCCACCAAGAATCAGAACCATCTCCTCAGTTATCAAGACGTGCAAGAAATGTACCCCGATCATCCTGCCTTCAACCAGTAAACCTATCTACTTGCGTGTTCAACAAGCACACTGGGCACAAAAATACTAGCTTATTAATTTTGGAAGAAACAATGGATTCTGACATTTACCAAGCAGGAAAATTCTTGCTATTTTTCCTCTTTAATATACAAGTCCTTTGTTTAATTTACATAGAATTACAAGAAAATATACATTGGAAGGGACTTCTGGGTGTCCTATAGTTCAACCTTCTACTCAAAGCAGGGTTAGATCAAAATTAGATCCATCTGCTCTGGGCCTTATCTATTTGAGTCTTGAAAGTCTCTAGGGTTGGAGATTTCACAATATCTTTAGTGAACTTATTTCAGTCTTTAACCCTCTCATTGTAAGATTTCTTTTTTGAAGTCCTGCAGTAGGTCTTCAGTAGTTTCAGAAAATAATGAACAAGAAAACTGAAAAAAAAACCCCCAAAAGGAAAATATAAAGTATTAATTAAAACAAGTATTTCAATTATACATGTACTCACTGTTCATTTTTGAGTGATAGGAAACCCAAAAAACCTAATAATAATAAATAAACAAAACACCCAAATTAAATGTTCTGAATCAGTCTAGAGGCATTTTATTTGACTGCAAAAAAGATTTGTTTATTTTTTCTTATAGGAAAAAATAATTATATCTGAATTTACCAATATTAAAAATCAGTTATTCATGCAATCATCTAGACTATTTTGATACTACTTATATTACCCACAGAAAAATTGTGTTGCCTTCTGTGTCCAGGACTGTATTCCGGGTTGATTAATTCTATTAATAACATATAAGTATTTCATTAATGTTTTCCTTTGAATACTTCAACTCTGTAGTTCAGACTTACTGAACTGCTTAGGGATCAGCAGAAGCAGGATCATTTTGTCATATTCATTTTGCAGTTGTAAGAAACACTATTAGTAAACCAAAGAATTGGAACAGTTGCAAATAAGTGATGAGAAAAGAACAGACGATGATGTTCAATATGGGAAGGACTGCACATGTGTTGAAAGACTATTAGAATTCAAAATTACCTTGCTAAACTGGAAAAATATTCTTAAAACACTATGATATTTAACAGAGTAAAAAGGAAGATTTATTTGGAGAATCTACTTCAGTAATAGAGAATGGAGAACAACTGACAAGCTGGCAGTTTTAGAACAGAACTATTTAGAGACTATAATGGCCAAATCAATGAATGTAAAGCCAGTGGTATCATGCTCTAGAACTACAGGTGAACAGCCTGTAGCATGTGAAGAGAGTCATAGCCTGCCTGACATATAAAATAATCTTTCCGCCTCTTCAAAACTTTCCTCAGTTGAAGTGTTGTGCAAGTCTGGAGCTCTGCTCTTCATGAAAGATGTGGAGGAGTTGCTGAGTAGAAGAAAGAGAAGTCTGAGGCAAGACGTGAAAACACTCTTCAGGTCTATGAAAGGCTGCTGAAGAGAGGAAGAGAATGAGCTGTTGTCCCCTTTGGAGTTAGAACAGCTTAAATTGCAATATAGTTTAGGTCAGGCTTAGCAAAAAAATATTCCCTAAAATCTTACCTTCCTAGAAAGTGATGCAATTATGGCAAGTTCTACCAGATGGCATATTAGAACCTGTTGTATCTTTTCATCATCAAAGAAGACATTTCAGCATTTTAATTTCTGAAATAAAATCCATTTGTTTCCAGAGTCTGTTAATTTGGGTCAGTATGGCATTTCACTCCTAAGGAGGCTATGAGTACTCTGGTTACTCTATTTTTATTAGCAATGTGCTACATGAGACGGTGTAAGTAAATATATACTCTCTACACAAAGCAATATAATTTTTCAAACTTCAGATAAAAAAGGATGAAAACATCCCTTTAACACTCCCATTTTGAAATTTTATTAATTTTCAGTTTCAAGATTCAGATTTATCATACTTCCAGTCTTTTCTAAGTCAGAAATATATTGTAATATATTTATATTTGATTACATATCTGCATATGTGTGGACTTCAGCTTCAGAGAAGTGCCTAATCCACAAGTAACTTCTGAAAACCATAACGCTTTCTAATGCTAACTGCAAGGACTAGCTTAAACTTGTGTGCCTGAGTGATATCAGCTCATTTACCTATTGTATACGTATTTTGGAAGAGCTAGCAAATATTGATGCAGTGAAAAATGAGGTGTAAATGACAGTGGGAACTGCAAGCAAGGATCAGCTACCTTCTAGAGATTTCTGAATGTCCGTGATAAGAAAAGCCTTGCAATCTGTCCTTGAAGGCTTCCTCTCTGTGTTCACTGGAGCTGTTGCCTGCCGTATCTAATCAAGCAGTGAGTCAGTGGCACAAGGTTAGTGGAATGCACCACTTGGATGTTATTACTAAAATCTTTCCGCTGCTTTGTTGGGGCATTAGTCATCATAGTCACAGATTGTGGCATCTTACAAATTTCTCTTTGCTTATTGAAGCCCAGCAGTTAAATTTGCGATACGATTCTGATTCTTTGTTAGAGGGCCATACTAAACTCTAAGGACTTCAAAGCAAAAAAATTAGAAGAAAACATAATGTAACCTCATTATATAAATTAGCAAAAAAGTTTCTGAAGTGCATCTGCTTCCTAAAACAAAAGCATAGTCCTCGCTGCTAATATGACATCAGCAGCATTGGAAACACGTGCTTTCAAACAATAGAAAAGGGAAAACAATTTCTCCATCCCTATCCGATCTCATAGGAAGAGTAAAAATCAACACTCTGTCACTGAGGGTATGCAGGGTTGCTAAGAAGTCTGCCAAAACACTACTTAGTCAACACTATAAGAACACTTCTCTCTCACCAGTGACACTTACAGCAAATCCATGAATTCAGAGGAAAACAGTTATATGAAAATCATCTGCCATAGCATCCTCCAAAACACCTAGTCCATGGAAGGCTGGACGTAGAGCTGTAACTGACAGACCTCTTAACTGCTAAGTGATCGATTTTAAATCATCTTCTCACTCAAGGGAAAGCATTAATAAACTGTTCCAATAACAAAACCTGCTATGTGGCCCATATTAATTGGCATCTCAAATTAATTGGATGAAACCTACCCAGAGCATGTAAAACTGACTTATTCTCTACAGAAACTTCCTGTTATGAAAGAAATTGCTGTTACACCAGCAATTTCTGATTTTGACCTTACATACACTTGATAAATCCAGAATAATTTGCAATAGTTGCTATAGAAATAATAAACCAGAGTAGATTAGGTAAATAAAGTAAGATACATATCTTGTACTCCCTATATAAAAGACCTTCCTGTTCCTAACTGTAATGTGTTAGTGGAGATGCCATGAGTGTGAAATATGATCAGTTAAAAAAAAATAAATAAAAGCAACCAAAGCCTGATGGACATATGTTTTTTTTCTCTGAGAAAACTTACTAGTTTAGAGAAGTAAGTGAAAATGACAATACCAAAATTGCCATCAAATGTACAAAGCGAATGAACTGAAAGTAGATGAGATTGGTTTTTCCAAAATCATGTTGCTTTTGGTAATTACATTACATGCTGCACCTGGAAGAACCTGGTGCATTAATGAGGTTTTCATCCCCTTCCTTTTCCACCCTTGTTTCCATCAGATGGATACTGGTTGCTACCTGGATAGAACTCTGCAGTCCATCAGCTAAAGCTCTTCCTACTTCCCCACACTCCGGGTGGGATTATATACTCTCTGATGCCCTCTGTGAAAATATGGGACTTGAGATCACTCATAATTGATATTTGTGGCACTCTTACCCTGGTTAAATAGTTTGTTTACTGGAATTTTATATTGCAGCTCAAGAAGAAAATCGTTCTAGCTCTGGTTTGGCTGAAGGATTAGCATTTAACGTCAATGGTTTAAGCTCACTTGTGAACAGTGAATCATTGCTCTTAGTACAGGAATAGACTTATTTTAATGGGATCATAGCAATCTCCAGTTTAATAATTACTCATTCACTTCAAAATGTAATGGTTATATATCACTTGTTCTAGGTAAAACAGAAAAATCTTTAAGGAAATACAATGATGTAAAATCAATCTGAAGGCTAATTTCCTTCTGAGCTACATCACTGCTATCAGATGAAATTATTTCATCAGGGAGCTACTTTCAATAAAGACTATCAATAAAGAAAGTTTATAGACATTTTATATACCCATAAAATATTGTGAAGAATGTAAATATGAATATATACAGCAATCGTGTTGAATCTTATGCCTATCTGGAGACTACACAGTAACTTCCAGGACAAAAGTAAAAGCTGGCAAATTATAAAACATCATGAAAAAAAAAGATCTTGGCTAAGCTACTCCATAAACATATTCACATCTTGCTTCTTTTCCTTAAGTGCCCAGTGAGGAGCACAACCTGACCCAGAGAGGCTGCATACTCGGGACAGCCGAGCGTAAACAGCTCTAAGGGTACAAGACCTACCAGACAGCCGTCCATCTGCACCTCCTGGGCATCCAGCGCCGCGACTGAGTGCATCCTGTAGAACTGCCTCTGGAAGACAGACAAATACCTGCTTTACTGCTAAGAAATCCACAAATGAAATCTGACCGTGATGAAATTAAAGAGATATTTTGCTCATGATTTTTTTTTTTTTTTTTTTTACTGAGGTTTAAGCCCATACTTAAGCCTTTACTGACCTCTTCAGATCACCGTTACTGTGAAATACTTTCTTTATAGAGGTCTGAGCACAATATCAACTATATACTGTGCTGTTTCTGTAGCTTTTTATACAACCATAATGATCTTGTATAGGATTTTCTGCTGCTATCTGTCATTTGAGGCAAAACATATATATTTTTTACTTCTATTGATATGGGGTTCAGTACTGTCTATTTTATTTACAGTAATAACCACGGCACCCTTAGCGATTAGCAAAGAGACAAAGAATATTTGTAACCAAAATTTTCTCTCCATTTTAAAGTTCTTTTTATCCCTTACCTAGTCAGTTCTCCATATTATGTTCCATTCAAACAACTTTACCAGCTTACTGTTGTGAGCAAGTGCCAAGTTTTACATTTGGCAAATGCTAGGTCTGTGGAAGAGCACAGCTGGAGTGGGTATAATGAAACAACATTCTTCTGTACCAAAGTGATCTTGACGCTGATGAGAAAAAAAAAAAACCAACCACACAACAATATGGTGTATATTTATACCAGTTTAATGAGGCTCTATTCAAAAATCCAGCTGTGGAAATATGATTAATCTATATACATAGTCTTCCAGTACTGGAAAGTAAGTTCTCCATAGTACAGACTGATTTCCACATGTTACAGATTGTGTTGTGTCACTTAATCATTTCCTGTAGACCATTCACACGCACGTAAGCACACTTTGGAGTTTGAATGTGTTGCATGGGAAGCAGAGCAGCTACTAATAAACACCATTTCACTGGCAGGGGGCTGAGCATCTGTATAATGGTAGTTCCTGAAGTTCTTTGTTTGTTTATTTATTTATTTATTATTCCGTTTCACTTTTCTGTCTTTATTCCTTTCTTTTTTTTAACAGAAAACCTTTAAAGCTAATACTGAATTACTTCTGTAGGTGGTGCCAGAGATGTTTTGATGGGTTTGCTTGCTTAGATTTAACTGTGACTTTATGTATGTGCAAAGTTTGGCTTGATGTCATGTATTATGGTTATGAATCTCTCCTCAGATTCTCTGTGTTTTTCTGTCAGAAGATAAAAACAACTGTTACCCAATCTGGAAGGCAGTGGATTGTCATTCATGTCCTCTGCACTGTGGTTGGTATAGTGTATTTACAGAAAGAGCCTTCTAAATCTTTAAGCAACAGCATGCAATCTTTTGAGTAAGCTTCTAACATTCTAGGCCATCAAAGTTTTGGTTTTGTGTCAAAGTTAAATACAGACTTTATTATGAATATACTCATTTCACTTGTTCCATAGATTTATTTTTTTTTTAAGAGGAAAAACATGCTTTTCTTTGAATTCACATAGTAAGAGGCTGAAGGGTCTGGGGCCAATGCCCTGAGGACAAGAACAGATACAGCTAGTGATTCTATTATTATTTATTTATATTCTAACAAAGTTGCTTGGGGCTCCGGACACTGAGCTAGAAGATGGACAAAGAACAAGCTAGTGCCATCACATTATTGACAGGCAGCAGGAGCCAGAGGAAGCTGAAAGGAGATGGGAGAAGGCACCCACAGGATTCTGCAAAGGGAGGGAAACAGGGTCTCATGTATTAAAGATGCCACATCTAACGGTGCTGTGCCATCTTATAAGAGGAACCTACACTGAAGTTAGGTGCCTGAGCTCCACGCACAACAAGCTTTAAGCATTGTGTGCTTAAGCGTAGAGGACTCAGTTGTGCTTTTCATGATCCAGTGACATTACTTTCTAAACAGTTGCACAGCTTCCAAAGGAGGTGTGGATTGTACCTCCTTTTTCACTCAGATCCTTGTGGAATAAACTGTTACTTCATGACTAAGGTCTTCTCTGGAAGGAGAGATGTTGATATCCCCTCATTGACTTATATATCCAACTCCCACTTCAGGCACCATTGTTATTTTGTGGATCTGTGCCCAATTTTCCTATTAATAAAGAGGAATTATAGCAATTTCTCACTTCACAGAGTCATTGTGAGGCTAATATAGTAAATATTAAGACATGAAAAAAATTAACCTTACTAAAGGAAGTTCATATAAGTTGTCTAGATAAACAAGAACTAAATTAGGAAATGTGTAATAGACCTGGGAAAGTGAAGTATGCAAAGAACAAGAGAGAAGAAAAGAACACAGGAGTCCTTTACATCAAAGGAGGAAAAAAATGGAGAGTGGGGAATAATTCAGTAGATGAAGAAAGCATGCATACTTCACTCTCTGTCCATGGGAAAGCAGGCTTGTAATTTGAGTTTTCTGGTTTTCCTTTGAGGTAGGAAAAGTGAAATGTTTAGATTATGGTTTCCTCTGCACATTTGAGTTGAAACATCCTCATTCCCCCAAAACTTGTCAACAGTGACAAAGCTAGATCCTAAGAAGCTTTTTCATCAAGGAATGCCTTTTCTTTTCTGAATACAGGAATGAAGACTGAGGTAGCATTTACTATGGATGCTTGTTGCATATTTATTTTAATATTTCAACATTCAACTGGATATCTATTTGACTGGGATTTCTTTGGGGACAGTCAAGGAACACATCAGCCTCTGCAATTTTATACATTAATTGTCTGTAATAGGGTGATGAGATGGGAATAAATTATAAATAACCACAGAAATGCTAAACATAGACTAGCAAACTGACTATTTCACAATAGAGCTTTGTCACCCAGAGCATGTCAGTACACTAACAGTTTGTTCTAAGACACATCAGTGGAATAAGATATAAATGAAAGAATTATAGCAACAGTAGTCAAACAAGAGTAAGGAAACAGTAATCTGTACGTTTTGCCACTTTGCCAGTGACATCAAAGTCTCTGAATCCAATTGTTTCAAAATAACTATGTTGGAATCTTCAGAGAAGAGAAGATAGTTATGGCATATTTTGTCCCTTCCATGCCATGGTTTAGGAGGAAATGGAAGCAATTATATTCATGAAACAGAGCTCTAAGACTCTAGGTCAGATTCATTACTTTGAACCTAAAATAATTCTGGAATCAATTAATTTAGATACAAAGGTAAAACTTGCATTTCAGAACTTCAGCAGACAACAGCTCTGCCTGTACTTCCATCCTCCAGCAAAAAGCTATCACCTCAGACTCCCTTTACTTCCTTGTTTGACCCAGTGGAAAGGACATGGACAAGACTGGGTTATTTTCGTCTATCATTGGTGCCAAGTGTAAAGGTTAGGGTTACAGGCAGCCTGTGTGACCCCAAAGATCATAGAATCACTGAACCATTTAGGTTGGAGGGGAATTCACAAGATCATCAAGGCTGATCTCCTTAGAGCAATGTCAACAATAAAGTGGAGTTGCTCAGGACTTTGTCCAGCTAGGTATTGAAAATCTCCAAGGTTGGAGACTACATAACCTCCCTAAGCAGCCTATTCTAATGCTTTATTAGGTTCTCAATGGCACTAGGTAAAGACTTAAAATATTTTTAAACAGAAGAGGATTTTATGACCTTCATCTAGTTAAACCACAATTCTAAAAGTCACCTTTTCTTCCCACTTCCTGTTCACAGAAACAACTTGAGATTGTGTGAAGGCTGTTGATAGGGACATATTTGTTGCATGAATTCCACATGTTAATGCTCAGTGCTGATAGCTGTGACAGGAAGCAGGCAATCCTGAGGAATGTTTGACTATAACCATCAAAAGAAATTCCACTTTCTGCTAGTACAGGCATGAGGATCACAGCTGCCACTGTGTACCCTGGTAAATGTTATTGCCATGGTTTACTATGCCATGGCACATGCATAGCTGTTCTGTCCTATCATCACACCCTACAAGGTCACAGATTGATCCATGACTCCCTATTGCCGCCTTCTATTACTGCACATGAAGAAGTTGTTCCCTGTTCAAGGGTGCAGGTGATGGCTACTTCTTGTTTCACCCAGCCTCAGAGTGGATAGAACAGTCCTGGAAAATGTGCCTGGATCTTCCTTGACTTTGGAGGGACTATTAGCCTTTATAATATAATGAAGATTAGCTCTATTGTTGTTAAATCGTATATATTGTATTTCACTTAAAATATTTATTTCTATTCTGTTAGTGATAAATAGTACTGTACAGGTGTCTTTTAAGCACATATGTAAAAACTCCACGAAAGAATGGTACCTGACTAATTCTTCCTGCATGTGATCCCAATGGTGTCACAAGGATTGTACATCCTTAAGTTGTAACATCTGTCTCATGTTACACCTATAATGCTGTAAAGCTAATTATACTTGCATAAATTTATATTCAGTATTAAAACCTCTAGCAGCATTAGCAATGGCATTACTGTGGCTGACCTATTAAAAGGTACTGGGAAAGAATGAAATCTCACAGTCTTAGTTTATCCTCAGAAGAATGTAAGTGATAATCAGCCTAGTAGGTTAGCTTTATTTATGACAGTAAATAGAGTTGGCAAATAGTATATAAACCACAACAGTATGCTGCTACTTTATGTCTTTGCTTTCCCATTTGGACTGCTGTAATGAGACAAGACATTGTAGTGAGAGTGGTTTGCAGAAAACAGGGAGATGTCTATTTATGATTTGTATTGTACACTTTATATTCTGGGTGGCTGTAAGACTTGTGAAGCAATACTGTTCACACAGTTCCCTAAATAATTCTCTGTTGTGATGAGCTGACAGACTTAAAAGAGTGCATTACTTGAAAGAGTAAACATCAAGAAGCCTCCAGGGGTTCTTTCACTTCATTCATTTTGCATTATCCCATTTAGCAATTGTAGTTACATCTCTGCAGCCCTAATAACTGTTCAAGTGAAGTAATATTATAGTTCTAAAAGACATGAACCTACTGGGCCAAACATAATCCTATTCACGTTCCAGTGATGGACATGCAGACTAAAATGTACGTAATAGCAAGGGGATATGTGCTTGCCAAATAATCAAAGCAGAGCAAAACTGACTCACTTCCTGAAACAAGCAGCTAAGACTTGGGGTTTTTAAAAACTGCGTTCTGTACAAAATTATAAATAATTGCAATTCACATTAACATACCCAAAAAAGGAAGCCCTTCTGGCACTACTCGGGGAAGTGTTCTTTTAAGACAATATTTCTGTAACTTTCTAGCTTCTTTATTGTCCAATCTCAGTCTGAAAATGTCATTTTTTCATCTGCTGCTAGGAACAGAAGAGCTATGCTGCAAACCCATTTGGCACCCACACTGAGGCAGAAGCTCTAGAGAGGTTTGTTAGGGACCGTGAGCCTGTGTGGCTCCCGAGCACTGGAACCAGTGTTGTTTCATCACTGTTAGCCCTGTAACTCTGGAGTCCACACCAAACATTGCCATTGTGAGAAAGTAGAACCAGAAATTCTGCAGCAAGAGCAGGCTTGTGGAGCTAAGATCAAAACAGAGCCAACACAGGACTAACTAATAAATAAAGAGCACTGGATACATTAAAAGGAAGTTTACATGGTTTTATTTCTGTCTTTTTGTTCCTTTGGCTAAATAAGCTCTCCATGTAGATTAAAAATAAATATTAACATTTCACAAGGATCTAGTACTGGAATCTTTCCTTTTCTTCTTTGGTGTTTAATCATGCTCAGCTGTCAGGTGAATAAGGGAAGAGTAATCAGAGGAGTATGAAAAAGGAAATCAGTAATCTCAGTGGAATAACCCTGCTAGGAAAACTCTCTACAGTGGAGAAAGCATATAAATGCCATCTGAGGCAAGGCAGAAAAAAGAATCACTGAGTCTACGGTGCTGGATGAATAAGCCTCTGTAAATGTTAGGTTCATCTATCTAGATCAGGAGTCTTTAACTCTTTATTTGCAGGAAATATCACAGTAAGTATTTAAGCGTAGTTTGAACAACTTAGCTTGCCTCAGTCACTCCTCATCTCATGTTTTAAAATCTGTGAGTCAGATCCTGAAGCTCTGTCAGGCTGCATTGACCAAAGGATCCCACCTACCCTACTAATTAGCACAAATAGTCACTCTCGTGAGCTGTATGGTTATTGCAGTTCTTGGCTGAAGCACCACGGGATGAATTTTGTACTCTTTTATTTGTACCTCGCTTTCTTCCTTTGAGAAAGAACAGATCATGGCTGAAATTAATGGAGTGAAACTGCACAAGTCATGACAGTAATTTTAATGGATTGAAACTAGTATGTTCATTTAAATTAAATTTCTTATGGCAGAGTTTAGTGGACCAGATATCTGTTGACGTACCAATAGTACTTTATAGTTGAAAAAAACATTTTTCTCCTTCCGAGGCTTAGTCAGTAACAGTAAGGAAAATGGTGTATAAAGAAGTAAGTTCTATTAAGTGTAAAAACAGATCAAAATAGACTTTGGAAACTTGCATTCAGAATAAAAGCTAAAATGCTTCTCCGGATCATCCAGCATAGCTATCATATCTTATGGTTAACCAGTGAACACAGAACTGAAGTATTGTAACACAGGAGAAGAAAGCTTTGCAATGTTAGATGAAAGCTAGGACAGATGTATGTACAGTCTGCAGCTAAATGATCAAACCCCAGAAATGTCAGCTTTGTTTCAAAGTGGTAATGTATGTATTCATGCAGATAAACTGAAGCTTTTTGACAAAGCCTCTTGGCACACTGCTTCAGTACGAATAAATAAAAGTAAGCCGAATGCATATTTAGAAGCTATGGAGGTGGTATCTTTGAAAAAAATATTTAAATGAAAGAGAAATATCCTAAATTTTTGAGTCCACTCTATTAAACTGGTTTTACTCACTGATATAGTCTTTGCCATTCCTGTTTGTATGGAACTAGTTAACTGCAAATTTTCTTTCCTTTTAACTGATGTATGCACTCTGAGAACATGTAACATTTAATTAGTAACTACACATTTATCTAATTTCATATGCTATAGCTCAAAGGGAAATGAATAGATATGGATGTAAATGAATATACTTTCTTATTCTTTCTAGTCTGTTATGGCTGTTCATATTTCAATAATATAGCAAAGTGGGGCTATAAAACATGCTTTCTTGGCACCTTCCCTCCTTTTGGGGGTACTATGATAGAGGAGGATAAAAAAAAATACCCTCAAGAAAACCTAAATAATGACTGTCTTTTCTGAATGCAGCTTTCTGACAGAGACAGTTTAGAGCCAGTCTTCAACCTGTGCAAGGTTTATGACCATAATAATTATTACTCCAAACTCAGAAGGCTACAGAAATGTTTATCAAGTGTTTAAAAGATGTTAAGCTCTCATGATTATTTTTAAATATTATGATGAAATACAATGAGAAATTGATTGTACAGTAGTATAAATCAGGGATCGCTTCTCATTCTGTAGAAAATTGCTGAATTATTACATTATTCACAATACTTCACAGCATAATGCTCACAAGGCAGGGTACCAAATGGTAGATGATCAGGGAAATACTTTATCCTTTACTAAACTGATAAAATAATATGATTAATACAAGGAGAAGACTGCAAAGTGCTGAATTACTATGGTGATAAAGGTGATATAAGGACTTCTATAGAATGGAAGAGGAAATAAAAGCACAGGGAATTCTTCTTATTAAATATGCACTAGTCAAGCTCTCTGCCTTGCGTTAGTTTGCTCACATGCAGTCTCATATATTCCATTTTTTAATGTCCTTTGGGTGATTACTTATTTATCTCATACAAATCATCTAAGTAAACACAGGTTTAATATAACTAGTTACTGAAGCTTATATACCTCTTGGGCTTTTAGTGTTGTCTGATTAGATTAAGGAGAAGAAAAACATACCAAAAAATCCTAGTTTTCTCAAGTTTCTCCTTAACTTCTATAATTAAGTCAGTAGTATACATATTTAATAACACTTTGCTTTTCTAGGCACTTCTATATGGTTGAGCCATATTTACTAGATCTATATTTTCATTAGATTAAAATCAGGGAAAATGTAGATTTACACTGCATGTACTGAGCTCTTTCTGTAAAGACTGTCATGAGAACAACCTTGATGCCAAAAGGGGTAAACAAGTCTGGCTTTTAATACTAACTCAGATTTGAACATTTATTCTGTATATACAGTTGAATTGAATTCCTTCTCATAGCCAGCACATCCCAAATTACAGCTGAGGTTATTCTCTGAGGTGGTGTGTATCAGTAGTGGTGTCATAGTGTGGACAGAATAAACTGGTTGTCAGAAAACTGGATCATGAAAAACATATTAATCCATTATCTTCACTCACAATCTATTGTGGCCTGCAGTCTTAGGCGGCAGACTAATGTATCCGATTGATCTGATTTCTTGTCCTTTTCGCTCCCTCCTGTAAACAAATGAAATGGAGCAATTATTAATTTACCATGAAGTAATTCACATATTGTACTCTTAGACCCTGTCAGATTCTCATTTCTTCTTTCTGTCAATACTTTCCAATCCCAGTTCTGCAGTTTCCTCTTAACTTTGGTGTAGCTTTAAATATACTTTTTCTAGCTCTGAGAAATTATTATCACCTGTTTAAAAGTGTGCTAATTAAAAAATTGTCAAGCTTTTATTTATGTCCTTAACAGAATACTGCAACGCTTGCATCTTTCTTGAAAAATATTTTGAAGTAATATTGCAAAAAACTTCCTGATCCCCCATATATACCTAAATAACAATCTCTCTCTTTATTTTAATAATGACAGCAATGGCAATTTCTGAAATACCCATCAAATGAGTGCTTAGAGATCAATAAAGCATTATTATAATAGTAATGTAGAAATATTAAATACAAAAATAATATGGCAAGATTTCTTATATGACTTTTGGACATAGTTCAATATGAAAACTACGATCATGTAGTAAAACACTAATATATAAATACAGGTACACTCATATTAAAATTTTATTTGTGGTATATTTAGCAGTAGTTCCATCATGGTGAAGGAAAGAAAACAGATACACAGGTTTCTGTTCAACTTGGTTGAAGACATTGAAGACAAGGATAGGGACTTAATATTCTTATGTCCTTTTCTTTTTGATAAATTAGCATGATCATAACTTTTTGGGTCTCTGTTTCAGTCTTTACTTTTTAGCATCTAAACATTACAAAGAAAAATAGCAAGAGAGATAACTGGAGATGAAATCCTACTATTTCCATAAGTATGTATAGAAACCTGATTTCCCAATAGAGAAAAAAAAATCATAGAATTCATCAAATCCTGTTTCATTAAATTCTCAGCTCAAACCTAGAACTGCAAATACCTAATCTATGAATCTGTGGGTGGGTACATGATTCACAGGATCAAGTCCTAATAAATCAAGCTTTCTTTCCACTCAGTTTGGGAACCAGTGCATTGCATCTCCTTTTCTTAACTTGCATGAAGTTCAATACATCAGGCTTTCTGAAGATGTACTACAAATGCTTGAAAACCAAAAGCGTTTCCAATCAAGGCTAAATCACTGCATTATAGATCTCAAAACAGTTTTCAAAACTGATTAAGACTCTGATAAATCAGAACAATTTCAAGGGTTTTTATGGCAAATTTTATAACACCATCTTACCAGTTTATGGCAACAGTGTTATTGAAATATGATCTGTTATTATGTGGAAGGAAAATAAATGGATGGGTTAAATGTCTATCTGGAGAAAATTCACAGTTTTTTGCATACAACACCAACATTTTAACAAACAATTACACCACTGAGAATTTGTTCTGATAAGCAGTCTTGTTAGCCAGCCTAGCTACAGGCTTCTAGACACTTATTACCTCTTTGACTGGATTTTAGTTGTTAAAATTTCTAATATGGATTAACAGTGAAAGTGAACAAAAGTAAACAAATCATTATGCTCATGAGACTGTGAGGGACAAATAAATTCATCATTTAAAGGACACACAGTGGGTAATCTAGCACAGTGTGTGTCACAGATATGATAGGAACCAATTACTGTTAAATTTCACAAGCATACAGGCTCCCAACTGGAAACACAACTTCTTGTCAGGATTTTGAAATTGTAGCATGTTAATTTACTGTTATGTATTTATTAAAGTATACTTTGCTGTCATCTTGCCATCGGTTAGAATTATCTTTCAAATATTCACTTCTGCTACATTCCTTTGGGGACTCGCTCTGATGTTTATACAGATATTCAGTCTTACAATTATTATATTTACTTATCTTGATGATGTACTTCCATCCAATTCTGGTGGTGGAATTGATGGAAGAAGTCAAATGAATAACCTTATGAAATCATAGATTCATAGAAAACAGGCTGGAAATTACCCCAAGAGTTCATCTATTCTACATTCCTGCTGTCAGGCAGCATCAACTCTGTCTGAACTTGTTCCATTTGTGCACCCCAAAAAATTTTCTGGCTTTCCCTATAGGAAATATGGGCTTGCTTTTCTTAGTTTTTCTGCAGAGGCTTTACAAGCAGTTCACAGCCCAAATGAACCTCAATTATGTGTCACAAGCCTGTGACATTAAACCATTCCTGATAGATATTTGTCCAAACTGTTCTAAAAATGTAACTCCAGCCTGTCAATTTTTTCAGGTACTTGCCTTTTCATCTAGATTTTCCTTCTGTCTGACAGTTCTCAGCTTCACAGCAGACCAATAAAGGCAGTCATGCCATTGCACCATAAGTCATCAGTATTTCAGAGAAAAGGTCTTGAAAAGCAAGGAACCGTTTAGCTTCCAGGACTACTAAATCCATGATCTCTGCAGGTCAGGTATGGAGGAGAGCTGTGTAATTCTGTTGGCTTTCAGATATGAGCATACACCTGCCGAAATACAACAGAGGCCATCAGTTCATTCCAGACAGGTCATTGAATATCCATGAAAAAGTAACAATTTTCATGAATCGCTGACCTGATCTGTATTCCAACCAATAATCTAAAGGGGATGGGTCCTATAATTCATTGCTGATAACTGTAAAGGCCCCAGTACCTTATGTATCTGATCATCTAGAGTAAAAAAAAAGGATAACCTTATAGGAACACATATACAGGCTATCCCATTAATACTTTTATTAATAATTCATTCCTTTTAAAAGACGAAAGATAGATGTTTGTCAAATCATTATTGCTTCTTATTGAAAGAAGAAGTAGGTCCTGTGTTTTGTGAGAATCTAATTTTTACATTACTTACAGATCAGATCAACAAGATCTGGATGCGGTAAGCTATTTTTCTTTCCCTGACATCATCTGGAAGAAAGAAGATTAATTAGAAGTACAACACAAGTCAATAATTTCGACTTGGAGCCATCTCAGTAATTGAAGATTCACTGTAATGTGTCTAGAAAGTCTTTGGCTTACAGCTTTGATGATGGGCTTATATCTTTCACGGCCACAGCACACGTTTTGGTTCTTAAATTCAGTAATGTGGCACTTTGGCTCAAAAAGTTTCCAGACTGAGACTGTGGGGTGCTCAGAGATTGCAGTGAAGGAAATAACACTTTCTATTTGTTGTATTATTAGACTTCTTCCTTAAGTGTCCTTGACCATCCACTGTCAGAGACAGGGCACTACAATTTGGTCTTACTCAATGCAGCTATTTTTACATTACTGTGGTCAACATGCTTGAAAGTCAGGACATTATTTAGCTACAAAATATGGATGAAGGAGCCTTGGTTAAGGCTTTGAATCTTTTGAATACCTGCCCCTGGTCATTAGGTTGACTCACTGCCATTTACAGGCTGTTTTCCCCCTTGCATCAGGAATATTATCACAGTGGATGTCTTTTAATCAGCTCCCCAAACCATTCTCTTTTGCTAGCTGCTTCTATTGCACCTTTTTTTAGAGAACTTTGATTCTCTATGCCTTGAGCAACTGGATAGAGCTAAATAAGAGGATGCAGTGATCTTCTAAATGTACTGACTGTGTCTTCTCAGAAACCATAAGGCGTTTTATAACAGTTTTTCCCTGTCTTCAGGGAAAGAGTTAGTTGAACTTTTATCTTCCTTTGTTGTACCAACTCAGTTTTCCAAAAGCCAATATACAAAATCTGAAAAATTGTCTTTCTTCAAAAAAGTTGTTTTTAAAACAGAATCACAAAACCAAAAAGCCGTTGGGGCTGGAAGGAGCCTCTGGAGTTAGCTGGGCCATTTGCGTTAGCTCAAACCTGCCATCCAGAGCAGGTTGCCCAGGGCTGTGTGCAGTGGGTTTTTAGTATCTCCAGGGATGAAGGTACTACCACCTCTTTGGGTAACCTGTGCCAGTGTCTGACCACCCTCAATGTAACAGATTTTCAGCAGCAACAAAACTAATCCCCAAGCCTCACTATGGCAAAATTTCTGTTGAATTCAACAGGTGTTTTGTCTGAATTAGTTTTGTAGGATTTATCTTTATGCCCCTTAAGCTTTGCATTAAACACTCATGTAAATGAAAAAAGATCATGAAAAATATGTAAAGACTCCAATTTTCTGCTAATCTCTGAAATAAATTAATGGATTTGCTAAAACCAAATTAGTAATAGGCAAAAAAAAAAAAAAGTTGCTGGACTTTTTTCTAAAGATGACCATGCTCCACCATATGCCAAATATGTACAGTGTGCTCTATTTTGTTCGGCATGTATCAGAAGTTTAAAGTGGCAAAGCCTGAAAATTTCCCCAGTCCATTCAAAACTATACTTTTCAAATCTTTGTGCAGCATGTTATTTTTAACCAGGAAAGCAGTATCTGTACTTCACGTACTTGTGGAAAAAATCTTCCCTGTAATTTTTAGTTTGTCTCAGATTTCCTGTTTGAAGACAAAGCTTTATAAATGCAAAGTTGTCTGCATGGCAAGAGTTTAAAAAGACATGAAAATATTGAGAAAAAAAAATTCTTCCACAGGTATACTATCTTCTGTCTGCTTTTTTTTTTCCCAGTGATTCACAAATAAATTTTTTTACTTTGTGGAATCTGTTTTTGTTACTGTTTAATGGATATTAAACACAACATCTTAACCATCTTGCTACTTAACAAAAACGCCGTATGGTATATACAATCTCTCATTGCCATACAAAAAAAATCCAGTGGTTTTAATATAATACTTTACTCATCTATTTTTTTTACAATAATATTTTAGTTTTCTTGCAGTGAAAGCAGGGGTTATTGTTATTATTTTTGTTATTATTATTATTATTAATAATAATAATCCCTACAGTTATACCTGCTGAGCTGGTAAAATTTGTGAATTAATACTGTATTTTTAAATAAAAATTAACTCTTAGCACTGCTGATATCTATCTGGTGGATGTTTTCCTCCTAAATTCCTTATCCTAGACAAAAGTATCAAAATTAGAAGATGAAACAGAAAGTTAGACCCCTGTGTATATGATATGGATTCACCAATATTTTTATTGAAATGAAAAAATTCCATAGAGATGTTTGAAAAATTAACTGTTACAAAAGTCCAGTTGATGTCAATGGGAATTTTGCCATTGCAAAATGGGGTCTGGGGGAACATTTCAGTCCAGTAATTTAACATAAGTAGATACATAACTAAATTCATTTTCTTTTCAGAATCCTGAAAGTTTACAGATACCACCAGAATTGAGTAATTAGTTTTCAGACAGTTCTACTTGTCATTTTAAAATCTGAATAAATATATTTCATTATGGGAATTCCTATTTTAAACAGTTCAAGATGTTATACCTTATTTTTAAAATACATAATAGTGTAAGATTTTCCAGCACAGGAATTGACACTTCAAGGTTACTGGAAATAAAAGAATATTTGACATCTATTTGCTCACCATGCTGTGGATGTTGTTGGCCAGACTACAATCCCAGGCTAACCTGGAATTCTGTACGGGCTGCTTCACAGATATGAAAGCCTTTCCTTATTGGTTACAGGATCTAATGCTAGCTAACACAGCTAGCAGCAATCAAGGTTTTGACTCCGCTCAAATGGCACTGTTGAGCTTGGTGAGGATATTGCCATCAGCTTTACAGGGAAAAGCATCCAAGAGGGCTGTCAAAGGCACTGAGAGTATCTCTGTCAGCACTTGCAACAGGGATGTTTTAGACACTCACAGAAGTATTTCTTTGCCAAATAATGATTAACTATGCTTAAGAAAATATAGGTTTCATAACTTCTTGTGCATAATGTTTTTAAATACATGCTTAGGGTGCCATACTCTTTGGCAGGCATATGTACTGACACCATTGATAACCAAATGTCCTTTAAAATTAAATAAATATCAATATCAATATAGTCCTGGCAAGGACTGTTGTATAGAATGATTGCAGTGCAGGACTCCATAGCATTCAATGGTTTAAGGGGAAAGGTGAAAATCTGAGAGGGTTTCTTTGTAGCGTATTTGTTCTTTTAGGTAGGCAAACTACTGAAGTGAACAGTTGCCTTCAGCCATTCTTTCCTGCCCCTGCAAAGCATCCAAGATAGATGACAAGCCTGGAGCAGTGGCACCAGGTAGGACTCATTCCTAAAGCAGGATTACAAAGATTCATCTTCATTGGCTGAAAAGCCAAAAATTTTGTCACACAAAAGAGCACGCACAAACCCCAAAGGTTCTGTCGTGGTTTAACTCCAACCAGCAACAAAGCACCACGCAGCTGCCCACTCACTCCCCTCCAATACCCAGCGGGATGGGGGAGAGAACTGGGAAAAAAAAGTAAAACTCATGGGTTAAGAAAGACAGATTAATAGGACAGAAAGAAAGAAAATAATAATTATAACAACTAAAATGACAACAATAATAAAAGGCTTGGAATATACAAAACAAGTGATGCACAATGCAATTGCTCACCACTCTCTGACCGATGCTCAGTTAATTCCCAAGCAGTGATCCCTCCAGGCCAACTTCCCCCAGTTTATATACTGGACATGATGTCACATGGTATGGAATGTCCCTTTGGCCAGTTGGGGTCAGCTGTCCTGGCTGTGTCCCCTCCCAACTCCTCGTGCCCCTCCAGCTTTCTTGCTGGCTGGGCATGAGAAGTCAAAAAACCCTTGACTCAGTCTAAAGACTACTTAGCAACAACTGAAAACATCAGTGTGTTATCAGCATTCTTCTCATACTGAACCCCAAACATAATACTACACCAGCTACTAGAAAGAAAATTAACTCTATCCCAGCTGATACCAGGACAGGTTGTGCATTATTTTTCATTATATGGCAGGGTGAAAGTACTTCTAAAAGGAAAAAAAAGAGGGGAAGCTACAGGTCCACAGGTAATGGATCCTCCTATACTTCAAATACTTCAAATATCTCTGTGATATAAGCTTTCCAGAAATGGATTTGTACTTGCAAAGCATGGATGAGCATGTAATGAGCATTTTTGAATTTAAAAATCCCACAGTAATTTTCCTAAAGTCCCAACTACCTTGAGTTAATATGCCTATCACATAAAGGGTGATACCAGATGCTTACAGATAGGAGGCTTAGGTAGCTGGGTCTCCTCCCACCCAGTTAATTTAAAATCTAATAAGATTCTTTCCCAAATATTACATTTGCAAACAGGCACAGAAACAAAACATTTTTCACAAGCAGTCTTACATTTTCAGTTTCATTACCTAGTTTTAAGCTTTCCAGCCAAGAATGTTTCCATCAGACTGATTAAACTGCTTCCCAATAAAACTATTAATCCCTTTCAGAAAGCATATATCTCATGATATGAGCTCACGGGACTGAGCTTTCACCATATGTGCAGGAAAGGCACAAGTTCCCTCGGCTGGATGCAGCCACAGTGGTGACAGCAGATCTGTGTGTGACACTGAGCATACGTCCTGCCTACAAGGTATATGCTACGACTGTTCTTCCTTCCCTGCCCTGGTAAATCCATCATTACATTCAAGCCCTTTTATTTCCAGAGGAGTGGTCCATGCAGCCCCCTGGTATTCACACCAAGCACAGTGGTTTGCTGCAGGAAAAGCAAATGGATGTTCGGTCATTTGTGAGGACACTCCATTCCCTGAGCTTTAAGCTTTATGTTTTCTATGGCAACAGAGCTAATCCCCAAACCTTACTGTGGCAAAATTTCTCTTGAATTCAATAGGAGTTTTGTCTGAATTATTTTTGTAGAAATTGGCCTTACATCCCCAAAGCTTGCGCTAAACCTTACAGCGTTTCTTAAACCATGTTTAGGGCCACCAGCTGCCCCATGGCATCCATCAGCAGAGCTCCATGGAGCTCCCCTCGGGCTCAGGGCATGCCACTGGTGCATAACCGTCCTTGCAAATGGAGCCAGCGTTGAACCTGCAGCTCTTACAGCAGCTACAGGGGTACATTTACAACTCTACTAGTAAATAAAATAGGTCCAACTCCATTCTCTGACCCTGTGGACAAGTGACATGGTAGGGCTTGCATCCCTATGGCTAGGACCTTACCCTCCTCACAGCAGGGTAGCACTGTCTGTACAGCCCACTGGAACAGCCCCAGGCTATCCACAGGCTGAGCCCAAGCACTCTCTGGGAAAACCGATGCCTGCCACAGACCAAAATTCTATCAAGTAGTGCACTAGCATTAAACACTGTAGATGATACCCACAGGACCAGAGACTGAGCTTAAGCCCTGTTCCTGCTTCGTCCACCAGCACCAACAAAGCCCAGGAAGGCCAAACGGTGGGGAACACCGCCTGCGAAATGAAGTCTGGAGGAACTGCTGGTATCAGTTTACTTGTACACACCCATGCAGATTTGTTAGTAAGCTCCAGATTCATTCAGTTGAAGCTAAAAGCTAATTATGTGTGTTTATATAAAAGTTATATGTGACATCGAGGAAATTAAATATTCATAATGGCAGCATGAAAGAATTTCATTTATGCCTAAATGAAATGTTTAAAAATAAATGAACAATGTATTCTAAAAATTAAATACCTGTTTTCTCCAGCCATGTCCCATAGCTTAGTTAAACAATTGGGAATGCTTCATTTTAATTTTGTGCATTGATTTCAGATGGCATTAATAAAATATTTCCTTTTACTCTAAATTATTAATAGAATTTGTTAACACTAACATGCATCTGAAACCTCACAACCATTCAATGTACTACCTCACCAAGAAATCAATAGGAATATTTCCCAAATGGGCTAACAACAGGCACTTTTGCTAAAAATCTCCAGTTTTAGTTATACAACAAATTTGAAATTCTTCCAGAGCACTCCCCTCTGCTGAGAACCAGCCCAGTCACATGTATTTCTTTGACAGATGAGGTCTCTGGTTTTCATTGCATTAAATAGTGCTTGCAGGAAAGAGCACCAACCGAAGACAATAGCTGTGGCTGTTCTTTTATTTTACTTAGACTGCAATACTTTCATTCATAACTGTTAAATTGGAATTGCCAATATTAACTTACCAAAGAGCTGGTGAAAAATGTTTATGTGCTATTTATCCTCAAGGGTCCAATTCAATCACAGCCCTGTAAAATGTCACTGACCCACTTCATCAATTACTGAAGGCAGGCGTGGGAGCTTTACATTTCTCCTGATTGTACTAGCCAAATATATCTTCTTTTTTATTTATGTGATAACCAGACTGCTCAAAAAAATAATTGTTGTTGTAAGCTTCTTTGCATTATTAAATTAAATTAAAACTAAAAGTCCACTTCTATTGCACTTAACTTCAGACTTAAGAAAAACCTGGCCATTAAATTATTACATTCTGATAGACCTGTTAATAGAAAACTATATAAATTGTTGGGAGAGTTTCAGCTACAATTACAAGATACAACTGAGAAACTTTCGAAGACCCATAAATGGTTTAATTTCAGAGTTTGTTATTTAAAAGTGATATTGCAAGTTTTTGTAACTTGGCAGTTACAAAGATATTTTTCTGGTCAGATAGGCAGGTATTTTGTGAAGCAGACATGCCTCTAAGGGGAAATTCTGTTGACTAGCTATTTGTTTTCCAGAGGGTAATACTGTTTTACAGAGATTCATAACATATTATTTCATAACATTTTTTCATGTTCTGATTTTTCTTCCAATTTCCAAAACACATTTAAAATTCAAAAACAATGAATTCTTTTCAAATGCTGATTACACTGAGTAAAAAATTACACAATTTGAGATACACATCAGGTAATTGAAATATTGTGGGTCTGCCTAGGGAATTGATTTCTTGAGGACATTAAAGCAAATAATTAAAATAAAAATAAAAATCTCTTGCAGTTAAATAATCTGCTCCTGCCAGCTGGGCAGTAAGAGATATTTTGTTATAATGTATCCCAATGCTTTTTGTTTACCTTATCTACCAGAAAGATCACTCATTTAGATGACATTCATTTTCTGTAATTTTAGCATCTAAAAATAAGATATGTAGTTCAAGTCAATCACTGACACTTAATAGAAAAACCAAAAGAAACTTTAGAGGTGAATTCATTCCATCCTATGACATATGTCATTCTGTCACTCAGTGGGTATTCTCACGTTGGTTATCTGTTACATAAAACTGATCTGAGAGACAAGATGGATATCACCTTTTTCCATGCCCAAATTTTCTTTTCACACATGAGCTTCCCTACTTGCACATGATGTTCAGAGAGCTGGAGCACCTCCCCTGTGAAGACAGGCTGAGAGCTTATAGCAGCATTCCAGTACCTAAAGGGGCCTACAGGAAAACTGGAGAGGGACTTTTCACAAGGGCATATAGTGATAGGACAAGGGGTAACGGCTTTGAACTGAAAGAGGGAAGGTTTAGATTAGACGCAAGGCAGAAGTTCTTCACTGTGAGGGTGGTGAGGCACTGGAACAGGTCAGCCAAAGAGGATGTGGCTGCCCCATCCCTGGAAGTGTCCAAGGCCAGGTTGGATGGGGCTGTGAGCAAACTGGTCTGTGGAAGGTGTCCCTGCCCATGGCAGGGGGTTGGAACTAGATCATCTTTAGGGTCCCTTCCAACATGAACCATTCTGTGATCCTGTGATTCTATGACTCTGAACATGCAACCACTTCCCTGCACTACATGGGGTGTCTAACAGATGATGGCAATCAGCAATATAACCAGCCTGGCCTCCTTTAACTGGCTGTGGAAGGCTGCCCATAAGGAACAGAAAAGGCTTTCCTTTCCTCAATGCAGCTCTGAGGTCACTTATGTGACCCCGAGGAGGCAAGGAACTATATTGCTGACGGAGCTGCTTCGGACAGGTGCAGGATGGTGCATTGCTTTCATGAGATATAGAGTTGTCTTAGCCCAATGATGATGCAAGGTGACAATCACATGAGGAAGTTTCTTCAGTTAAAATATCAGCTTCTGAAAGAAGCTAAATGCAAAGGGAAGAAAAAAAAAAGAAAAAAAAAAAGAATGAGCACTGATTTATTCATGACTGACATTGATAAAATAGTAGGGTTTTTTTTCCCCATCAGCAGTTAGGCAGGATATTCAACAGCAACTGTTAGAATAAAACTACTGTTCATCGACTGGATAAGAGAGTTTTCACTGCTACGTATTTAAGTAGTGGGGGGTCATGTTAAAGAAAAAAACAATTGTGCATGAAAAGCTCTGGCTAAAAGGGTGGTAAGTAAAAAAAATTATGTATTTCATGTACATATTGTGAAAAGTAGTGGCATATGCTCTACACCAAAGTTGGACTAACTGATCATAATGGTCTCTTCTGGTGTTACAGTCATATGTAACTATATGACTGCTTATAATATGGCCAAAATGTTTTCTGTATTTTACTGGGATAAATATTTCTACATCTACTTGAATTCCAAGAAATATTATATTCTTAATAAAAATGTTTAGAACATGGTACTTAAATTACTTTATTAAAAGCTTTATGAACTTTTCAAAAACAGATGACAGTAGAAAAGTAAATTTTTTTCTCTAGAACTGAGGATTAACATTCCTAATTGCATTGTAGATACTAACACGTTCATGTGAAACAAAATAACCGATGCAGCTTGGCTATTTCAAATCTTGGTGTATAAGATAATTAGAAGGAATAATTTCTAAAGGTCAGTGGACGCAAAGTTCCTCATACTGTAAAAATACCTGCCTTTAGAAACTATGGAAAGAAGCCCTTCATTGGAAATTAGATGGGCACTATGAACAATATAGAAAGAAACAGCATGCCATTGAAGCGTAGGACCTATTGCAAAATTATTTTGAGTGAATGGAAAAAGTAGCTATAAGAGTAAAACGGACCATTAGTAGCTGAAACAACGGGGGGTTGATGCGGGGGGGGGGCGGAGGGAGGGTGGGAAATACAGGTCTTATTTGTCTTCTTTCCTTCTGGAAAGAAAAACCCATGGTAAGCAGGGATAACAATTTTGGGAAGATCATGTTGGTCATTTCAGTGGGCAGAAGGGAGGTTAATGAAGATCCATCTCTGATTACCCCTCCTTTGATCTCTCTTTCATCTGTCATTAACAAAAGGCACTGTTCTCAAAGCTGTCACTATTTCTGCTTTTGAAGATCTTTTTCTGCAAAGGGATCATTGTTGCAAAGCATCCATCCCACAACAGAGACAACCTTAGCCTCACTACACTTGCACGAGCACCATTCCTCTGTTATGAACGCAATGGCTTTATGGGTGTTAGCGCCTGCTCAAGTCCACGGAGACACCATATCTCCCCAGTTCCTGTGCCTGGAACTGAGCCCCGGGCAGGGATTCCCACCCAGCTCCCTCTAGCTATGAGGTGCAGGCAGCAGCTTAAGCTGCCCGAAGGTGTGAGCTGCCCACAGAGGAACCTGGAAGTGGACACAGTAAGTTAGAGCTGCTCAGGTGGCAGGTGATAACTTGTTAAACAAAGCTGTAATACGTCAAAGTTGTATTACATCATCTAGTTCACTACTCAATTGAGTGGGCTTGTTAAAGATGGACAAAACATGTGAAATATGGTTAAAAATTTTTGTGCTGAACATTGGCTTATAAATTAAAAAAATCAGTACTAGGAAGCAATTCTCTTCAAAACTCTTTAAATATCCCAATTTTTTCACTGTTAAGATCCAAGAGAAAAGAAAAATGTTTATAAATTCTGGCCTTTCTTTCACCAAATGTACCACACAGGCAGATAAAAAAAGCCGACACAGAAAACTAAAGAGGGGGGTTGTTTCCAGGGAGAAAACATAACTGACCAAACTACTTTCAAACTGCTTTTAACTGCTCATTTATGCAAGTAGTAGATATGTAAAACAGGAATGGTAAAAGTGCAGGTAGTCTAATAAAAAGTCTGGGGTTAGAGCGAGGTAAAAGATTTGGGCACAACCTATAAGATGGTGAAAGCAAATATGAGGGGCAGCTGTCTAGAGCCTTTGAATGCCCCGGGAACTGGAGGTACCCGAGGCAGAAGCAAGCAACGCTGTCTTTCTACCTAGTCACTGTGCAGTCATTCAGACTTTCTAAGTGATGCAGGTGCATCGGTGCAGGTCTGCTTTGAGGCTATTTAGACCTGCCTTTGAGCCAATGCCATTTAGAGTGAACATTGCCTTGACAAACTTCCACAACTTCTCATGTCAGTGCTGGCTTACATAGAGCTGAGAGAAGGATATCTGCCTGATATACTGCCAGACTTAAGTCTTCCAGCATGAATTCATTTGTAATGCTACTGTCACCATCAGCTGAGGAGAGCTATCCTGAACATTGCAGTAATGTGATATGGCAAACTCCTTGCAACACCGTACAAATTGCAATTCCCATATCTTCTATATTTTTAATGCTGGGAACATGCATCCATGAAATCTGAAGGACTGATTTTCTGATTTAATACCTTTATACACCCTGATTTATGCTGTGGCATATAGAGACATGATTACAATGTGTGAGTAATGTAAATGTGACTGCATATTGTATTAAGGGCTTACAATATCTCTTTTAACTGATGACAGTCCCTTTAGTGCTTCCAAGTTCCTCACTGAAGTTTTCCATCAACTAGAATATGAAACAAATTATTGTCATTTTTTTCATGCTTAGCTCTGACTAAGCATTTGCTTTTATTGATCCCAAACATCTAGCAGCAGGAAATCACCGAACAAATAAAGAGAAGAATCACTTCTGAGTGTGTTTCCAGACACCTGATGAATCAACATTATTATTTGTACAATGTCCTAGGAGTACTCAGTGCTTTACAATGTTAGCAGCAAATGATTTCACTTTGCCCATAGAATCCAGCTGAAAGTGAGAAGCCTGACACTGAACTCTCTCGGCATCAGATAAGCCATGGAAAGAGAAGGCACTCTCTGTGTAACAAATGAATATAGTCTTGTTAGCTTAGCTTATGGAAAAAAAATATGGGTCCTGCTTGAACGCTTTTTCAAATTATTTCAAAGCATTGCATCAAGCATTCGAAATTGCATAGGATGCAAAAAAAATGTAATAAAGGAATTCTAAAGTGAAAAACAACTTTTGCCACTTAGCCTTGACAGATGACCATACAAGATTGGAAATTTATTTGGGCTGTTTGATTAAATGCAAGGAACTGAGCTTTGGAAGGTTTCAGTGGGAAGATGTTTTAGCATAGAAAAGGTGAAGGCCTTTCATGCACAAGGATTTTGTCATATACCATTTTATTAATCTCTGATGTCTCTTACAAAACATGGGTTAGAACTTTAAGGGTTTTCTGAATCCAGATATGAAATTAATTAATTCACTCAGCTGATACTAGGAATAATCCATTTATTATGTTTCTGATATAATTGTTGAACAAAAAAAAAATCATTGATATCCTTTTTTTTTTCAAGAGAGACATGGAAAACAGTGGTGCTGTGTGACTTAGAGCTATTGAAATGTTGTTCTTGTCAATGTAAACTAGCCAGTTCCTCTGCATCCACCGTAGGCCTACACATATACTGGGACTCATTGTTATGATCCAGGGATGCCCCATCATTGGAAGTGTTCAAGGCCAGGTTGGATGGGGCTGTGAGCAACCTGGTCTAGTGGAAGGTCCCCCATGGCAGGGGGTTGGAACTGGATGATCTTTAAAAGTCCCTTCCAACCCAAACCACTCTATGATTCTATGATCTTTTGACCAGTAGTTCTAGGCAGGGCAAGCTCCGTCTCCCTTCTTTTACCACCTCTTCTTAGAGCCCAAAGGTCATTTCAATTTTCCATCTACCTAAAATTTTCCTGTCACTATAGAGCTCCAATAGCTGAGTAAAACTACTCTTACTTGGAGAAATGTATCAGAAGAGAAGGTCTACTTAAAATGCTTAATCTTGTGCTTGTCCCTAACTGAGTTATAAGATTCCATGTGGACTTCATTAGAGTAGAGCAACAGAAAGGTCCATGTCTCCCTCGCAGGTCCCATTCTGTCCTTTGCTCTGTCGGAAGCAAGTAAAGCAGAGCTATGGTCCACTGCTGTAAGGCACTTTTGCCACTCCACTAGCTTCTGAGGTGCCCTGTTAAACCCTTTTGAGTCCCACAGAAACTATATGCTATCTGAGACCTCCATGCTTTCCTGGTTTAGAAAAACTATTTTCATTCTTGTACAAGAAAAGTCTGCAAATGGATTTTCCTGAAAGTGAATATAGACAATATATATTACTCAAGACGTCTTTATATCTTCATTTGGATTAACTTCACCTTAGGAAGAGCTGTCTATTGTAAACTGTTAACCATATATCATATTTTTCTCTGCTGTTGGTCTAGATTGAAGGTGTCAACCTCAAAACAGTTCGTTCTGCTTACAAAGCTGCAAGAAGTTTTCATAATACATTTTTACATTAATTCAACTCTGTATCAGACATGAATCATGGATGGATTAAACTAATCTGTCACAAGTTCTTAATGGTGACAGAGAAGAGATGGGGAGGAGGGGGTCATGGGGGAAGGTGAGAAGCTCGGTTGTTGGTTATACAGAAATACGAGGCTGAGACAGAAGTTGGATAGATTAAAAAACTTGCATCAGAAATTACAGAAGATTCTAAAACAAATAAAAAATTAATATTGGAAAATAAAAGAGAAAGATACTTAGAACAGAAATTCAAGAAAAACAACATTAAAGAGAGATGAAAAAATAGAAGGTACTGAATAAGATGCTAAAGGAATTGTCAAAAAATATGAGCAGGGAAGAGAAAGTAAGGAATATAGCCAAAGGAAGAAAAGAAGATTAAAACGAAAAGTTATGACTTCTCCATGGCCTAATTTAAAACTATAGTCAAAATTATGAAATGGGAGCTTAGGGGACCTCCAGCAGTGCAGTGGAGAGGATCAAGAAGTGAAAAAAGGAAGCAGCAGGAAGGAGAGCAAAAGTTAAAGATATTTGCAAAAAGAGTAACATGTAGTAGTGCCTACTATATATGTGTCATTGTGGGAATTTGTATGTGATACTTGCATCCAGCCCATGAAAGCAAGGTGGGAAAAACCCCACAAACCTACAAGGAATTATGTCAAGAATCTCATTGTAGGAAAGTCTCTATATTAATTTCAGAATTTGTGTCTGCCATCTCAGGTCCTCTGTTTTCTTAATAATAACACTTGTCAACATTTACCTTGCCTTTCCATTGGGCCTAAAAGCCATTTTCTCTATGCTTTCCTATGGTAAGAACATAGGAACTGATTTCACAACATTGAAAAAATTTCTATCATTACACTGGAAGTTACACTACAGCTTACAAAAAGTTTCATAAAATGTGTTTTCAACAATGGAAATAGCTGGTTTTTGGCTTGCTTCTTAAACTGGTCAGTTGTGTTTCTAAGCAAATCAATATAACATAATCTCTTCCTTTCCATCTGTGAAGTTATAAGGTTTTGACATGAACAAAACATGATTAAGAACATGATGCAATGTGATTAACAAAGCTAATTAATTTGTGTAGTATATGGGCCCTTCCTCATGGGATAACATTGCAAAGTAAAGAATTTTAAAAGCTATTAACTACTTTTTAAAACTATACAAATAATATTCAAAGTTGATAGCTAGGATCACAAAGTATTTGAATACCCATATTTTTAAAAGAAGAGGTAATTGTATCACAATATCTGCAACCCTTTTGTGATATTTTACATAGTTTTTATGCCACCTGGTGGTCAAATATATAATAGATTCATAATTGGTGAAAGACCCCTGTAGCAGCTGCAGCCAGTCTGGGGTGTAAGCTGGATACTGCAGTTGTGCCAGGCAAAGGATGGCTGACCAGGACAGACTTGCACAGGGAAGAGCTGGCATCCACACAAACTGCCTCCAGATCACAGGAAAAAGAGTAGGACTGTGGCGACTAAACTTCCCACATGACCACATAAGTAGTAGCAGGTCTATCTAGTGCCTCCAGCTACATTTGGGGTAAATTCTTCCTCATTCTGCTCTGTGTTTATTCTCCTGTGTCACTGGGCCTTAACTTGGTGTGACTTGCACCACCACAGGTAGCTCCCACAAGTCAGCAATCGACCATAGGTCAAATTTGTTCAATTCCTTCCTGAACTGGGAGAGAAAACCCTAATAGTAGACTAATAGTAACCCTAATAGTTAGAGTGTAACACACATTCCTGAAGACATAAAGACAAGATTTCTCTTCTTCTGTAAATGTAAAAAGTGCCTTTTTGGGACAGATGAACAAAACAATGAAACACAATGTACCTGCAGCTCCATAAGAATATCATAATTGCTGCATTGGGTCAGACCAAACATCCAGCTGGTTTAATATCCTCTTTCTGGTACAGGCTAGCACCACATATTATGCAATTGAGTTTCCTGTATTTACATGCTGGAGCATGCACCAACTACCTGAGTACCTCTAGTGACTATTCCAGGTTCCTCATTTTAAACTTATGATTTGCTAATCATTTTTTTTTAATGGGTTATCTTCCAAATTCATTTGTCATATGATTTTGGTGCTTCCCCTCCCCAGACAATGGGAGGTCTTTTAGCTTCAACAAGCTCACTGTTCAGTAAAGATCAACACAGGAAATGCTCAAGAAATGGGCATTATAACGAAACAAGGCAAGTATAGACCAATTCTTCCTTGATAGATCTCCCAGCTCTAGAGACTTTCTGAGCAGGGGTGTTGCAGCTTTGGATCACTATGTTAAAAAAGAAAAATTTTTTTTTTTTAAAAAAAAAGACTTTTAATTTACTTTATATCAGTAGACTATTTCTAGGCTACCAGGATTTTTTCTTCTATAATTCTTTGGAGTTCCAGGAATGGCATTTTCCATAAATGCTCTTACAAGATCATAAAACAACTTCCAGCCCATGCTCATTGAGCTCCTCCTCACTGGGGAGTAAAGGAGTATAGCTTGACCTTAGAAATCTCATAATGTCATGAAGTACTACTTGGCAGGATGTGAGAGAGGAGCATGCAAAATTATTTCATAACCCAGAAGGTTTCCTGTTTGTGGAATTATAGTAATACTTTGTATTTACATACTGCAATTCAATCTTCTTCAGCAATATTAGTTTAACCTCCTGTCATTCCTGATAGTATTAGAATAATTTTTCTTAGGTCATAAATGAGGAAACAAGCCCAAAGAGAGTAAATAATCTGCCTTTAACTATTTTGGTGAACATAAGAGAGAATGAAAGTTAATCTGGTGCCTCAGTCCCAGTCCTGTGCCTTACACACAGGACAAAGTTCCAGCCAAGGATAATACACAATTCCCATTTTGCCAGGCTTTTTATCTGAGACATACTATGTGTGAACTCTACTAAAACTTGTAAATCTTAGTAACTGAAACAGTGGTGTCAACTACAAAGGTCATTGCCTGGTGATGGCAAATTAATATAATACTTGCAGATGATACTTACATACTACATTCTTCATTATGTTGGTTTCAGCTAATAAATCAAAAGAAACATCTTTATCTTCTCATGTTTGCAAAGCTGGTTAAGTCCTCAACATCAACATCTCTTCAATAAATACTCTGTTATTTGGCCTTAAGAAAAGCTGCAGCATTGGCCAAAAAGGACAGTAAGATAACTGCCTTCTGACCAATCTGGACAAACAGATCCGTCACTGTGTTTGAAGAATCCATCCCAGTTTGTGCCACGTGAGGAAGATCATACACTTTAAAAATAATATTAGTTGCTCAGACTAAATAATGAAGTTTATTCCCCTGTTCCACTGTCTTTTTGCTTAAGTCACTGTGTCGTTTTGGAGGCAGCTTTCTGCCAGAGCTGTCTCAGTTAAGCATCCCCTTCTCTGATTCTTTGGTCTGTGTCACAGGCACATTCTTGACATGGTGGTGGATGACAAACAATAGAGCAAAAGTTTCTTCGAATCAGTTCCCTAAATCAAGGACACAGAGTTATTTTAATATAACTTACTTTTAATTCTGAAGTGTCATTAGCATATCCATCTTTGACACTGCACTAAGTTTGTAGAGAATTCAGTCGTCAAAATGTCAGTTTGCTCAACCATTTTTTAGCCTTATTGCTGCAGTGGAACTTTATTTTGCCATCTACGACAGCTGAAAATGGCTTATTTTGCCAACTGTTCATAGAATTGTAGGCAGGTGTTTCTTCATAAACTTGTTAAAATCTTATAGCAAAGCTTGGATACTACAAAGACTTATGTATTACAGGAGTAAATTTTACATTATTTCTGGCCTGAACTTGGGAGAGGTCCTTGACCAACACGCATCACCAGATGCCTCTGCTCCTTTTAGTATGTATGTAGTGTTGAGATCCCAGCAGATTACCTAACCTGTTGCTATACCTGAGAGAAAAGGGGGGGGGGGGGGGGGAGTTGCTG
>JAVJGG010000017.1:8805339-8823409 GCA_035590195.1 Aviceda cuculoides | reverse complement strand
TGGGCACACTGCTGGCTCATATTCAGCTGGCTGTCAACCAGCACCCCCAGGTCCTTCTCTGCCAGGCAGCTTTCCAGGGACTCTTCCCCAGGCCTGTAGCATTGTATATGCAGGTTACTCAGAAAAATGTACTTCACCTGGAGCACTCCAGGGCTCATTAGCTGCCTACGGCTGAACAAGGAAAGCTGCAGGAGATCCGTGACATGCCTTCACGATCCGTGACGTCTCCCTCTCCTCCTCTGATTCCTTTCTCCCCTCCCCCAGGCATAAGAGGGGGAAGAGCAGAAACAAAACCAGAGCTTGCATATGTTCACTGCTTTTAAGGCTGTGCTCTCATGCTAGAGGGCACAAGCAACCTGTAGCCAGGCTCCTGGCTACAGCTGCCACTGTGGAAGCATGTGCTCAGCTGGAGTCTGAGATGGTGCATCCTCCACGTTCCCGCAAGCCTGCCTTTAGTCCTCAGTGTCACAGCCAGCTGCTGCATGCTCTGGAAGTACATATGGGGTGGCAACCTCTTCCCTCCATGTGGAAGCCTTTAGAGATAACCTAACAATACTGTAGTCAGAATAATGACACTTGGTGACACTGACGTACAGCACTGAGACAGACTGACTGCCAACTGCAGTGCATGCACACAGCGGCTCATGCGCACAGAGCACATGCAAGTGGTTTGACATGCACCTGCAGGGGCAGAAATAAACTTGTGCTTTAATCCACAAGTATAAAAATGGACAAAGACTTTTCTGCAACAGAACCCACATGCTGGTCAAAATAAAATGAGTGGGTTCAAACCATAATTCAAATCAACAACTACGGCTGGTTCAAACCAGCAATTTATGTTGAAAATGAGATTGTCCCCCAAATATTCACTGGTTCTAGTTCTACATTCTTTAGTCCTGTGAGAATCTGGAGGATATTTCACTGCGGGATCCCCTTTTTGTTTGAGAATGTGACCTAGCCTCAGGCTTAGATTTTTTCAACACCTGCAAAATGATATTTCCTTTTCTGTTCCCTCTCTAAAATAAAAATCAAGAATTGTTATTTCCAGTGTCCCTGGGGCTCACTCACTCACAATTAGGGAGAATGAAGAGACAATAAGAAGCAGATTTAGAGTATTTAGTCTTTTCTACCAAGGCTGTCCTGAAATCAAATAATTCAAAACCAAAAAGAAAATTGCAGCATGGCTTAAAGTACCTTTTTCCCATCTGTTTTCCTGAATATTTTGGGGTGTTTTTAGAATTTGCTTGATTTCCTCTTGTAAGTTTTTGTAATTTTAAAATACAGGAAGTTTCCAAAACAACATGTACAGCAGAAGAAAAATAAAGTAATACCAAATCTAACACAGATCCCCTCAAAAAAAACCACACAAAGAAAAAAAAATTGAGAGTAATATTTTTCAGTCACCTTCCTCATTTTAGCTGCATACACACATCACACACACACATGTACATACAGAGTGTTAACATTAACTTGTATCTACTGGAAATATTTATCAGGACAAGTTGGATTTTTTAAGTCAACATTAAGAAAATTCAATGCTAATGAGATGCGAAACAGAGTAAACATGTGAAATGCATAAAATCATGAACTTCATTTTGATCTCAAACGTACAACTTCAAGCCCAGTCTTTTTAAATTGACAGAGATTTACACCAGATTTGTACCATTTTAATGGATCTTTAAGGACTGATGATTACTGCAGTTAATTACTCAGATTAGAACAATCAGAATGCACTAAATTCAGTCCAGTCTTGGCTTGGCTAGAGACTGGGCTTGAGTGGAGGTAACGTAAACAAAGACCATTCGGACTTATATTATTTTGCTGTGTAACTTTCTCCTTGCTAACAGATACATGCAACAAAATAGAGTTTTGTCCAAAGGATTACTTTGTTGTCAGATTGGAAATGCTTTTATTGCCTCTATAAAAAGCCCCAAGGTTGTTTTAAGCCAATATGTAACAACTGATATCTTGTAAAAGTTTACAGACTGCCAGAATGACAGACAGATTTCACAGCAGCTAAATTTCAAAAACTGTAAAAATAATATGTTTAAGAAATACATTTAAGCCTACCTATCAGTTTTGAGATAAGAAGGGAATAACTAAACACATACAGTCCATGCTGCCTACATGTACATTTGACAAAGTATTTTTATCAGATGGTGAAGCTTTGGAAGAAAAGGAGCTGATAAGACAAAATGGATGAGACTTATTTCTTTGTTCTAGAGGTGCGAAGACTTCAGATAGCAAAATAGCATTGCAAACCAAATTGTATCTCTCTAGTGCTTTACAGGCATGTAAAATAAAATAGACAACAACTCCTGCCACTACATGGGATGCTATAGAAGCAGACAAATCATCATGGAGCATGAACTACTCCGTTCCCTGCCTCTGGGTAGAGGATCTTGCTCGAGACTTCTCTTTTGGGTTGTTATGCAGCTGTTAGATAGGGCCTCAGAAACAGCAGTGACAAGATCCAATTTTTTTAGGAGCTGGGAGGCCATTAAGGGTTTTAGTGGAAACATTTTACAGAGAATCTACAGAGCCAGACTTGTACCTCTCAGATTAATGTAAACTCAGTTACTGACTTCAATGGGAGATCAGGCTGCTAGAGGAGCTGGGAAACAGCCCTGATCCACCAAAACTGCAAGGATTTGGCAGTGTTTCGTTTCTGATACATAAGGGAAATGTGATTTCAAAAAAGTTAACTGAAAAGATCTATTTCCCTAAAAACATGATTTCAGGGCACCCAGTTGTGTTCAGGTCCTTATTGTCTGCAATCTTGAGTTTTGCTCCCACAGCTCAAGCAAGCAACCTGACTGTAAGAAAGCTTGAAATTCTGGTATGGGTTAATTTTTCATTTCTTTCTAACCTATTTTGAGCAAGAAACATCCCCAACCAAAACCAGTATTTTACCTTAATTATTTCTCAAAAATATTTCAGACTTAATGAAAGATTTTTTTTGATGTAAATAAAAGGGGCGTTTGAACTTTTTTGTGCTATCTTTAGTCTTCTAGTGAGATATTACTTTCTCTACCACACAGAATTTAATATCCAAAACCCATCTAAAGGTTTGCACAATCTCTGTATATAACAGAAAACACAAAACACAAAAGAATGGTACAAGAGACTTATTCAGAATTTTTTTTCTCCTACATTCCCTAAACAAAATAACTTGTCCCATTGCTCACTTTTCTGTGAATTCAAAGGCTTGTGTGAGGAATTTAAGAAATCACAGGGAACTGTTACATGACAAGCCAACTATTAGGAAGGTGTTAGGTCTGAACAGTTTCCAACTAATTCAGTTCTTTACAAGAAAATAGTCTAATGTTTTTGCCAATGAAAGAGTTTGCCATGATTGCTATGTCTTTCAAAAAAAACAAGGCTCCTAGTTAGATATTAATCTTCACTTATGCAAATACAGGGCAGCATACAGGATCACCAAACATATTGATCAGGAATTCCTAATAATTAATATATTTGAAGTAATCTGAATCAGTTGCAAGCTGAAAGGTTAAATTTTTATTGCTATTTATGATTAATATTAGCAATTGTAGCCAATGACAAGCTTTTGCTAACTCTGTAAGAGGAAGAAACAGCATTGTTATCTTCTCTGGTCTCTTCTTTCTTTGGTAAAGGTGGATGTGCATGTTACAAGAGGTAAGGGGTGCTCCTCGGACTGCACAGAAAGGACGCAGCAGTGGGGTAGCAGCAGGAGAAGTGCCCTCGCTCAGGGGCAGGGGCAGGGGCAGGCACTGCCCTGCTGTGGGCATTCACTCCCAGGGTGCTCAGAGGGCTGGTTAATCACCAGGCAGATGAACAAAGGAGCGCTGAGCCGTGACTATCTTGCATTAACATATTTGCTGGTGAAGGAGCACTTGCATCCTCCCACTAATGCCATGCACCAAGAGCACGTCACACAGGTTGTCTCTTCCACCCCAGTCACAGCCGCTCTTTCCCTAGAAAAGTTCTCTGACAAACCGCTGCCTTTGTTGGCACAGCTTAACCTGTAGAAAGGGGACTGAAATGTATCTTTTAACATGACATCTGAGACTGTCTTCGGTAATTCTGAATCCTCCTGCATTGTGGGAAAGTTCAAAGAGCAGCTCTGATCACTATGAGGTTAAATTTGTAAGAAACCTATAACAGAATTAAGGGAAATAAATATGAATTATAGTATTTAGGGAAAAAGAACGAGAAGAAAATATCTGGAGGGCTTTTTTAGAGCATTTGGATAGAGGTGATCTGAGAAGAGGACGATAAAGGAAGCAGCCAAATTTGTAACTTGGGACAGAGGTTAAAAGTTTCCTTTTAAAATACTTTCAAATTTCAGCTACAGCTTATAAGAGATTTAAGGATTGAACTGAAACCATTGAGCTCCAGCTGACTTCACTAGAGCTGCTCATGTGAGGAAAATGAGCAGGATTTGGCCATAAAACAGAAAGACCTTTGGCCTTGTTTTCGTTGCCAAATATTTTCTAATTGATACTGCATGTAAACTCTGCCCTCTGCTAATACACTAAATAATCAATGTTAGCCAAGCCCACAGCTCAGTTTCTGCCTAAGATGTGATTTTGTTTGTATCACTGCCACAGGGATGATGAGGGAGCGGGAAGGAGTTGTGCTGTTGGACTGCTCCTTCCTCATGCGGCGCCACGTTTGCGTTATTCCCTGCTCGCTAATGGAGAGGTCGTAGCCCCTTAGCTCTAGTCCCCTGGTAAATCCCCACCCAGCTGTAATCCCCTGCACCTAGAAGAAGATGGGATTCCTCTGCTTTCTCCAAACACTGCATTATGTCCCTGCAACTACCAGCCAGCTTTAAAGACAGACTGATTATCCAAATCCTTACAAATTACACAAGACCTTTGGAAAACTACCTAATTAGGGAGAATGTACTCTGGGGGCTTGGAAAATCACAGTGTCCTAAAGAGAAATGGGGAATACTTTGGGCATCTCAGCTAATTGTGGTAAATTGTAGTATAAACTCCAAGACAGGATTGTGATTTACTGGGTATTTTGCTCAACTTTTTGATTAATACTGTTGTTTTGCAGCACTAAAAGCTTACTAAGGAAACATGTCCAACTTGTCTTTATGCATAATGAAAGAGTATTTTCAATATACAAAAACAATCAGTTAAGGCTAGTCTAAAGTCAAATTCTGTTTCCCAACAGTTGCCTATTCTCTGATGGTATTCCTATATGTTATGAAACTATATGTATGAAAGAAAGGTATCTTAGTATTACACTCAGATCTAAGAAGCTGTCCATACTATCTCTCAGTTGCACAATTCTTGGTGGTGGCCCTTGAAGCTGAGTCTATATTGATCTTTTTGTGTCTAGGAAATAGTGAAACTACTGAAGAACTTATCATAGCAGGTACTGATGATATCTAATGACTCGTGAAAACAGAAGATCTGTCTGTTAAGATTTTCCTCACTTGTCTTCCACTATTACTGACTGATTTTGTAATATTTACATTGGTTTCATAGGTGGATTCAAAGTTTTAAGAATTATAATATCAGAAAGACTTACTCTTAAATCTAATACAATCTCTCCTATCAAAGAAAAGTAGTACTCTTAAAACACCTTTGAATTAATTTTTGTTTTAAGTGAGCAAGATCTTAAACCACCCCAAATCATGCAACATTGATGCAAAAAGCCCAGATACTGAGAACGTTGATGCATTTTTCCTATAAGTCATCCTTGTAGCCAAAAAGACGCACCTTAATTCTTATTTAATTGTGACTTTCAGCCACTAAAGTTTCATTATGTTTTTTCTTGCTATATTCAAAATGTTATTTGCCCCCACCTTGTGTTGCTCTTTGATAAGTGAAATAGACTGAGTGCTTTGAGTACCGCACAATAACATCAACTCTCTTGTTTTCTAATCATTCTTCCATGAACACTCTTCAGTGATAAACAGCCTGTACAGACCACACACTCCAAAACAGGACAGAGGGGGAGGGATTTCTCTCACTTAAATTACAATCCAGACAGTTCCCTGCAAGGTAGTCACACTAAGCTCTCGTTACAGTCAGTGGGGAGAAAGGGCCTCTTTTCCTGTGTGATTCACTGGGTACTCTGTACATTTGAGATGAGATGAATAATACCCTAGAAGTGTCTATTTGTAGATAACCACATCATTTCAATAAATTCCTGTATTGCAGAAGTGGTAGCATTAGTAAAAACTACATATGCAAATGAAATAAAGATAAAGATATCCTACTCAATTTCCTCAATTTACGTACTCAGGAGTTGTGTTTGTCTATTTGTCCACAGTGTTCCCAGAAGACTCCATGTTCTGCTGTGCATTCTCCAAAAACCAAAGTCAGGATGCAATTCCCCATCCATGCATATATGCTATATCTCTCACTGTAGTATATGCGTCTTTATTATACATATATGTATGAATAAAATGTGTAGTATGTTTAATATGGTTTGCAAGATTTAACATATTTGACATATTTTTTGCTTGTCTCAGAGGACTAAGTGAGTCAAGTAGTACCATCCCAATGACTTTCAATTCACTGTGATTGCTCCGCAGGCTGTTGTGTTATCTATACAATCCCTCTGATAATTTTAGGTTTTGTTGAGAGTCCCTGATAAAACCAGTCAACAGCTAGGTTTGGGAGCATATACCTGTTAGAAACTGAACAAGAATTCCACATCTAGTGCTAAACTGGAATCTGTCTGATAGATCTCAAAACATAACACTTTACACTGTGTTACATGTATGTTATTCCTAGTTTGTTAATAGTAAATGCACTAGATACATTCAAATAGTTGAATTTAAAGATACTGCTACAACAGTACTGCTATTATCAGCAAAACTCACAATTAAAAAACCAGACAGAACAGAAATATTAAATGAGCCTTGCTGTCTCTTTTTCACAAATAGCATTGAGGTAGCTGTAAGATCTCATAAATTATTAAAGGAATTCTAGGTTTTGGCTGTAAAAAGAATTGGAATGAGTGTAGGACAAGTCTACTGACTTCAGGGAACCAATACTGGACATAAGTACTTGCCATTGTGAAAAAGGATTATATTATTTCACATGTCCGAACATAAAATGCATACACATGCATGGGCAGACAAGTACACAGATGTTTCATATATGTGAGTATGTGTGTTGAATTTAAAATGTCTTAGCACAAGTTTGCTCTCAAACTTCAGCTAAGGGCAGAGAACTTCTCATTAGTCAAGTCTGATACAGAAGATACTGATTTCCTCACCCTGTTTACGGAGTCTATTTTATGTGGATAGTAGTGATATGCTTTATTAATCATTGTATGGATCCTGTAGATTCCATTCTCCAAATAAGGAAATATCTAACACGTTCATAGGTGTTCTGATTCCTTATGTGGGTAATCTAACAGCACTGGTGCATGACACAGCCGCATCTTAATATACAAAATGCCCTGAAGACAAGTGCTCTGCCAATGTCTATTATTAGTTTCAGTATGCTTTCATTATAGCAAGAGGGTTCTTTTGATTCAAATTAATTGCTAAAAGATTAACAGTTCCTCCAGAATCTAAACCAAGAAATTATTTATAATAATCTTGCTAGTATTTCTTACCTTAGAAACACCAAATCACCCAAATTTATACGAAAGAGAAACTTCTGACAAATTTCCATTACCAGTATTTGAGTTTGATTTTTGAAATTCTGAAATGCTGTGTTACAATATTTTCTCAACAAAAGACCATATTTTCTCCTGATTGACAGAACCTTAATTGTAGCAGCTAAGAAAAATATTTCAAAGACCCCTAAAAATAAAAAAAATAATCAAAATTAGCGGAAGGAAACAATTCAGTTTGAGGTCATTTTAATGTTCATCCCTGCCTGTGCATTTTACATATGATAAACATAAAACCAGAAAATTATATATCTGTGTTAAATCAGATTAAAGATGTCATATAGCAAATCCTTAGGAGACGGTATAAGAACAAGCAAACAGTTCTGCTTCTTCAGACTACCTTCTGAAATGCAGGAATTTATTGCTCAGTGACTACCAAACATTTAATAAGCATGGATGACTTTTCTTCCAGGACATAATCTCTGTTTTTAAACATATGCAAACTTTTAGCTTCTACAGCTTCTTGTAATGAAGCATTTCAAGTATAGCTATGCATTTTATGCCGCTTGCAAGCTTCATTTCATGCTCCCAACTCTTTTTTCATTTGAAACAATGAATAACTGCCTATCTACCTTCTCAGCAACTTTCATCATAGCCAGCCATACATGTTTCCTAGGCTGGAAAACCCTTGAAAACTTTATTTATTATTTTTTATACAAAACCTGTTCTTATCTTTTAATTTCAGTTCTTAAACACTTTTGACAGTCCAATTTTTCATCCTGGATTAGTCTGGGAAAAATGTTTGAAATATAAAAAAAAATTCTTTGGGGATGGGAAAATAATTTTCTGTCCAGCTCTAACTTTCAATTCCATTTTACTATCAAGAGCAAAGCATACAAAATCCACAAACATGTATAATACATCTGGAAGCAGGTACTTCAACATAGAAAGAGACTCAGACAATGAAATAAATTTACTCTCCCTGACTTCCTCAGGTGATTTGTTGCCACACAACTTTTTTCGATTTTATTTTCATTAGTTGTATCTACCATTAACAATTATTACCATCTGTTCGAGTTGGGCTCCAATTTGTAGTGCTATAAATAAGAAGTAGCTCTGCGGAAACCAATATGATTTTTGTTTTAGATAATAAACTTGGCTATATTCTACCTTTTTCGTTCATGCCTGCTGGAACTTTATAAACAATAAAGTCTGTAGAAAAAAATTGGTAACCTCAGAAGTCAAGTCACTATCATGAGTCACAGAGTTTCCAAAGGGCATTAATGTTTATGGACATTCAAATTAAAAGGTGCAATTTTAGAAAATATTTAGCACATCTTCAGAAGATGAGGTCATTTTCAAATGGTTTATGTGTACATATTAAAGAAAACCAATAGTAAGTTTTGAAAATTAAATGGTCTCATGCAATGATTCTGCAAGTTTACCATTCTGGCCATACCAAAGCCTCTAATGCTAGTAACCAACATGATTCTAGATGGGTTATGTACCATCTGCATAAAAAGTAAAAGTTTTTGTAGTTCTTACTTAAGGACAAAGTAAAACAAGTTAGATATCAGACAAAGCCAACCAGTTGAAAGGGAATATGTATAAGAGAATAAACTGAAAAAAGGGAATGTATATGCTTTCTCCTGATACCTTCAAATCAAGGATATGTGCTACTTCAGAAGCTATGTTTCACCAGTAGTAGATAATAAGAGATGAATATAGCAGTGACTATGTAATATATAATGATCGTTGCTGTATAAGACACTACACAGGAAGAGACATTGCCTTACCTTTAAACATTGAGGGTTTATCCACCCATATTCTGTGAAGACACCCATGACAGGATAAGCTGTCATGGGTGTCTTCACAGAATATGATGGATTGAAATACACCTCAAATATGGAGCCACACACTGAATGACAAAAGCAAGAAAATGACATTTGAATTAAATGCACCAGAAAACTGGGAAAGAAACAAAAAAATTGTGCATGGGAGTGGCATTGGATAAACCAAAGAAATTATTATTCAGTTAACTATTTTTTTGTTAACTTAATTCATCCACAGCATTTAAAAATATCTATTTTTTTCTCTTACTTTAGGACTACAAGACAGTTACTATCTTATGTATAAGACCTACAAAATCTAGCAATAAAATACATTATCATCAGAGATGTTAGTGGTGGATGTTACTTTCCAGCCTTGCTAGATTTTGTGTCACAAAAAGTATTCAGGACAAAGACCAGCTCTGTTAAGACTGGCCAGCATACCAGAAAACAAATTGTGCCTGATATGTTTATATACTGGCTTCCTTCTACAAGATAATAAATGTAATTTCCAGTAGTCCTATTAATCATCTCTCGAAAAATTTACTATTATCCTATACCAAAAGGGTAGCATATATTGCAGAAAAAAAAAATAAATAAAAAACCTAGGTGGTTTAATGCAGTCTGTGATAGTGATTTTACTGAATCAACTGCCAAAGAAGTCGACTAACTTTTTTACTGTGAAGCTCCAGAGAGACCAGAAGAAATAGCTTACCAAAATACTGGGGGAAAGTGTGTATTGTTAAAATGACTATGAAAGGAATGTTTTCATTCTGTCTAGCATTTCAAACACAATTGCAATGTTCCAGTTACTCTCAACTATAACTATGCTCTTTCTCAGTTAGAAGGACTCATCCTTTCCATTTGAAAAGCCTGTAATTTGAGAGTCAGCTTTGATAGCTTTCTTCCAGATCCCACGTCCAGGCTGGGACCTATTCCTTCTGCACCAAGCCTCTAGGATACAGACTTTCTTTTCTCTGTTATACACTAAATGCTGTTACTCAAGCTCTCATGCCTCAATTCCTGAAAGCTTCTTTCTGCTCTTGACAAATGAATTAGTTTTGTATTTATTTATAAGGATTTAATTCTGAGTGTGGAAGGATTATAAGAGCACAATGGCACATGTTTGACAATTTAACAAGCTAAGGAGAGAAGGTGGCATCATGAGGTTGAAGTGGGGGAAAGAAAGGAGACACTATGTTGTGGGCAAGTGGCAGATAGATCAGTTAAGAGAGGACAGCACTGCAAAATGCTCTGACCAGAAAGACAAAATCTGATGCTTGCTTCAGTGGTCAGGAGGCGTGCAAACAAAGAGAATGAGAAAATGATCTTTGCTCTAGTCTCTCTTGTTGACATAAGGAGGAGAAAATGTTCCTTCTAGTGTTACCTTGTTTGAAGAACCTCCATCTTTGATGTCCACTGATTTTTCACATCTGCAAGACAACAAAAAATCCTGTTGAGTTCCTGGTGTACAAAACAGCAGGTTTTGTGGTGATTGGCTTTCCTTTCACTCTCGTCTTTGCCTGTATCCACCTAGCTCTGTCTTATACTGAGGCTGAAATCCCCTTTTGTACTTTATGTGTGCTCCATCAGGAAAAAAAAAAAAAACCAGTCTAGTCCACAGACAAGGTTCTTTGTTACTACAGTTAATAAAGTCATGACACTAACATCCGTTATCACATTAAAATCACAATGACTTGTTGGAATAAGCCGTGTATCTGTCTCTCAAGACATAATATACTGCATAAATTCAAAGATCCATTTGATAAAATATGCAATATCACAATAAAGCACATCAATATGGATACCAATTAGAAATACTTGAGATCCCAGGAATTAAAGTTACTACTAGAAACATACCTTGGACTTAACTTTTTTTTTTTTTCCCCAGAATTCAGTGATATTCTAGAAATTCAGTGTATATTTACTTTGATATTCATATGCATTAGTTTATCCATCAATTCTTGTTTATATTAGCATATGTGCACATATTCCTTTCAAAATCATAACATGTTGGGTACTAGTGTACGATCTTGAAATGTATTTTTTAATATAAAATATGGCTAAAAATAGTATCCCAAAATAATTAAAATGCCAAATAAAATGGATGCCTATCAGAGCTATTGCAGGGGGTGGTGAGGAAAAAAACTCAGATCCCTGTTCTGTGTGAGAGAAATCTCAGATGAAAATCTTGCCTGTTTTCACTCAGGAAAAGCCGGAAAAAGTCTTTCACGAGTCAGATGCAGAAATCTTTTCCTCGGCCTGAAAAACTCAGTTTCCACTTTCATATGATGTTTTTCACATGATGTCTCCACCAGATGCTCTTCTCATGGAGCACAAGCTAATTGTGAAATTCCGAAAGCTGCTGTAAAACAGAATTGCCATCCTCTGGTTGTCTCTTTCACCTGCAGAACATACATAACAGGAGGGGGGAGGGGAAAGCACAAGAGAGAAAGGACATATCTTTACACTGTAAGTCTTTTTACTTATTATAAAACCATTTTGTGGTAGCTTGCATTTAGGAACTCAAAATGTCTAATAAGTCAATTAAGTGAGCGACATTTTACTCTAGGTTTCAGCAGGACTACTTTCTTGATGGATTAGACTCCACAGCACACCAACACCATGTCCCTGAAATATATTCGTATTTGAGAACATCCTTCTAGGTAAAAATAGCTCTTCTTGTAAGACAGTTCCCTTTTCTGGTCCGCTGTTAAGTATATCTATGCAACACAATATGGCAGAGTGATAGAAATAGCTGAATTGCTGCTGAGCAACCTAAAGCGTAGATGTGTGCAGAATTAAAGGCTCATCTCCTGGGAGCAGTAAAGGCAGGTTAATGTGTCACTGCCTCTTCTCACAGCATCTCACTGGGGATAGCAACAGGGCTACATCTTTTCTGCTTCCAGAGCTATCATGTTCAGAGAACCCTGCAAAACACCAGTATGTAGGCTGAAGTCAAGCCTTGAAGGCAGTGAATTTCATTTTACAGATACATCTTTTCTCAGTTCTTGTACAACAGTAACAAAAAGAAGTGAGTGAGGGTGATATCATTTGGTGTGATCAAGTAGTTAAATGCTTTAAAGGGCTTCTTGAACATTTGTAACTTACTGAAAATGACTGGAGGAGTGAGATGAGGACATTGGTGGAGAGGTAAGAGGAGAGGCAGATTCCTTAGTTCAGTTTCACATCAAAGTCCTTTCCAAACAGCAGCAATGGTTTATAAAAGCCCTTGCATAGACTGTGTAGCTGCCTGTACTGGTTATTCTTTTTCTGCTAGCTGTCTTCCATCTCCTCTCACAAGGCTCCTTTCAAGCATGTGTCTACTCTCAGCTAGTCAAGAAATATTAGAACTTCATAGAATTTCATTGGGATAACGTGCTGCATTCCTCCTCTGCAAAGTAACCTCACTTAGAAGCCCTATAATATTATTATTAATAGTTTTGGCTCTAAATACTCTCTTACACTGATGTGAAAAAAAAAGAGATTATTTAATAAATACAAGGAAAGAAAAAAGTTAAAATCTGAGTAGTTGTAGAGTGTAGAGAGTGTTCAGGAGTACAAAGGACAAGAATATATTTCCTGCCTTCAAAATTTATCTATTTACTTACTTATTTATTAGTTAGTTAGTTAGTTATATTCTGGTAGCCACAGCCAGGGTGTGAATAGATACACTTTGTTAAAGAAATATGTGATATTTTAAGTCAGAAATCTAGGCTGAGGAATGAAGAGATAACTTGCATGTCTGGCTTTGAATTGCTACCAGTGGCTAACATTTATGAGAGCTCAAACATTTCCCAGAGCTGGATCCACTACTGACATCCCAGACTGTATTGCTGAAGCTTGAAACTCGTGTAACATCCCACATTTTGCTTAATTCTGAGTGTCCAGCCTTCTGTGCTACTGACCATCAAAACATATGCTGGAAGCAAAATGGCCAGAAACACTCTAGATTGGAGTCTATATTCTGTCATTTGGGAAGATTTCTGTGTTCTCTGTGTGTGTGACAAAACTGCACAATATTCTAAAATTACACTAGATACCCAAATAAATAACAATCTGTTCTCAAAAATATGAAATCTGGACTTCTCCTTGGGGCAAAAGACACATTATTCAGCCTAATAAAAATGAAAGCAGCATGTCATAATGTGGAGGAGTAAACCATCACTCAAAATTCATAAGGCCATCACTCTCTAAGCAGTCCCTTTTAGCCCTGTTTTTAAAGCAAGCCAGCTATTCTCAAGGTCCCCTGGAATTTTTTCTTCAGCAGCACCTCACAGAAGACTGTAAATGCAGCATACGTGTTCTTGTGGAGTCTGCAGCTATTCAAGTCATGGCTCATAGCAGGCTGTGAAAACTAGAAGACTCCTGATAGTGATACCTTCACACAGAAATACCTTGGGCTATTTACCAGCTTCTGCTGTGTGGCCATTAAGGCTACAGATTGGGTGGGCAAGAGTTTGTAGGGGAACACAGCTAGGACAGCTGACTCCAACTGACCAAAGGGTTGTTCTACAACATATGATGCCACACTCAGCAATAAAAGGCTCTGGGAAAGAAGGAAAAAGGATGTTGCTCATGGTTATGACATTTGTATTCCCAAGTAAATATTGCAGGTGCTGAGACCCTACTTCCCAGGTTGGGGCTGAACACTTGCCAAAGGGAAATGGTGAATGGACTTCTCTTTTTGCTTTGCTTGCACACACACCTTTTGCATTCCCTGCTAAATCATCACTAACATCATCCCTGAGTCTTCTTGACTTCCTTGTATTTCCATCCTGTCCCACAGGAGAGGGGAGTGAGCAAGAGCCTAGGCAGCTGTCTGGCTGGTAGCTGGGGTCAACCCACCATGAAAGCTTAGAGATTATCCATACTATCCATGCTCACTGTGCCTTCACTACATCAGTAATGTTTCTAAAACAGTTGACATGCTCTTCCAAAAGCTGGCAGCTATCAGTAGCATGGCTATTTAATCTAATCAGATGGGTTTAAGATATATGCATCAAACCTAATGGTTCAGTAGTTGCCTATTTTTTACCCTGTGCATGTGACAATGGATTCTGGTCTATGCAAACAGTTTCTGATTTTTTTTTTTTTTTAATTAATTGGCCCAGCAATTCTAAAGTAACTACATAATCAATGCAGCAATCAAAATATTTTGCAAAAGGCGTACCTCATCCCACATATTTTGATAATGCTGATGAGAACTGTAAAAAAAGTTTATCTTCCTGTTAGGCTGAAGCAATTAACTATGTTAAAATGGAGAGCTGTTATATACAGACTTTTCAGGGAATTATTTGTTCCTTTAGAATTAATTTTACAACATACTTTTTCCCCTGTGCCAGCTTTCTATTTGATTATCTGGGAAAGGAAAAAAAAACTCTACTGCTCTATTTCTAAGATGCAAGCCTGTCTTCAATCCCACTGCTATACACAAGTATGTCATACGAGTAAGTCAGAGAAATTTAAATTGCGATCACATTGCTATAAAAAATATAATCTTTCTTCTCCAACTTTTTGCACAGCATTTTTATGCTGTGAGAGATAGTGCCATCAGCTTATAGCTTTGGCAGGCCTAAACAGTCCTACCACACCGACTGATGGCCATTTTATGAAATTCAGAAGCCTTCCGGCTGATGAGAGGAGAGTGCAATTTCTCATGTGTAAGCATGTTGATCTCCATCAAAATTACAAATGCATATACATTTCTTTATTATCTATTTATCTTATACCTACTCAATTTCTTCAGCAATACAGAAGACCTGAAAAGGAAACATGTATCTAGGTAAGATTACTATGGGTTTTTAAGTTTGTTCTTGGATTTTTGTATCCTTTTCTTTCTCTGAGTAACAGAAGATATGGGAAACTTGCCTGTGTTTTATAAACATTTTTCATTTTTTCCAGCTTTTGCTTCTTCCACTTCATATTTTTGCAAGTGTTTTAACATAAGGAAGGAGATATGCTCCCCAGAGATGATTTATAGACAGTTAAAATAATCAAGAAATTCTCAATTTTTATAATATCCACCTGTACTCCCCCAACATAATTGTACCTATGCAGCTTTTACACACATTTGCCCCAACAAGCTTTAAAAGACCTTTACTTTAAGTTAGTAAATCCACTATTTTGTAAGAACTGCCAACGTAAAACCACATACGCTTCATTTGTAGCCATATCCCCCCCAAAATCCATTTTAGAAAATAATAGCTTGGAGATCAGCTTAAAATCTTAGTCATCGGAAACCACGTCATCTACAAAGACTAAACCTCAAAAAAGAAAAATGGAAGCTGCTGAATATCTAATCTGTTTAATTTTTTATGTATGTAGTTTTATTTGAATAACAATTCCAAGTGAATGGGATTTAGGCACCTAAAGCTGCCAAGGTTTCATGAAAATCACATGTGGACAGTATTTTAAATCTTTATCGATCAACATGTAGTGATTGAACTTGTGGGTGTGAGAATATAGACCTTGTATAGAATATAAGTGCACAGGACTGCTCTCTGGAGACCCACAAAGCCCTCTACCCATGACTGCCAGGGGATCACAGGACTAGCTCCCTAAGTGCTTAATAACAGGCGCAAATAAATTGCCTAAATTAGGTGGGTTAGGTCACACCTACCAATAAGATCTACATACATGTCAATTTGCAAAGTTATTTTGTTGATTGTTCACACAGCACAATACACAATGGCAAACAGAAAGCTGACAAGTGTTTGTTGAAAACATTTGAAAAGTACTTGGAAATAAAAAGTACCTGACTGGCTCATCACAGGTTCATTTGCCCCAGGAAAGCTAACCTTTGAACAGAAATTATTAAGAATAAGCCATTTGATCAGGCATAGCTTGGAGGTGGATTTCATTTCAGGTAACTGCTTCAAAGTGACAATAATTATCTGTGCCTTATTTGCCTGTCTAAACTTCTTTGGTCTGCAGACAGTAAGCAATCTAGAAAAGAGCCATTGACACATCTGCAGTACTTCCTGTGTTTATCGGGGGTGATTCATGTTTTAAGCACACTTGTATGTTGGGTCTAGTTTTACTGAATCTATTCAGTCATTCAAATTTACATTTGTCTCTCAGTTACTCAGAGTGACAAGAATACATATAACATGGAGCCCTGAAATATGCTGCCTCATTTTCCTCTACATTTCTCCTTAACCTTTTCTTTTTGCCCTTCCTACTTATTGGCCCTTTTCTCCTTGCCTTCTACTATTCTTTACAGGGCTTGATATTTTGATTAATTTTTTGCTTACAGTTATTTGTCTGTAGAAACTTCCCTTCCTTATCTTCTCTCACATTTCCCAGTAACCCAACTCCTTTTTTTTCTTTTTAAACTTTCCTTTCATTTTGCCACAACAGAGATGCCCAACTAGCTCCCTCCACTTTCAGATTCCCTCTGTAACTTTTCACTAGCTTTCCTCTTTTTTCTGCTTCTGCTTAGAGCCAATCCTGCTCTACTAAAATTTCTTAGGGGTTTGGGTGTTTTTTTAATTTTGTTTGGGGTTTTTTGGTTGATGTTGCTTTTTGATTTGGGGAGGAGAAATGAGGTATCTGTCTGTGACATTCGCACAGTGCAGAAAGTACATCTCTTTTTTCCTGTCCATTTCTCAATGGATTAGAAAGAATAAAGCCCTGTGTGTTGGGAAATGGAACACAAACATGGGAATCATTTGCACAAGATATTAGCAGACTTTTTATTATCACACTGTCTCTGCTAATCAGAAGGAACATAACTGTTTATCTGGTGGAAGCTATGTTGGGTTGCACTTTCACAGCATAGGGCTTCTTAGAAACATGATAGGATATATAGCCAGGTGGAAGAAAACCCTAATGCAGGATGTCCTGCTGAACGGATAGGAATTAGACTGTGAACTGAGCAGTTCTTTGGTGTGACTGGGAGAGTAAGGGCAGTGATTAACACTGGTTGCCAAATGGGTCCCAGTCGTGCAGTTAAACAAATGAGTTGCTTGAATTCCCTTATGTCATTCTTGCTGCTCCAGTCCATGGTATGAACAATTGGATGTCCCAGCAGTCATTTATTTAATTTCCTGCTCAGCTTAGCTTCCAAACTGAAAAAAATCTGAATTTTGGAGTGAAACCGAGACACCAAAATCCAATGCAATGAATTGGCACTAAGGTGGACTCTTTGCTGCCTCTCTTATCTGCAGATAAAGAAGGCAGATTGGAAACTATAACCTATCAATCTTAACATCAGGGTGCATATGAGCCAAACATTCATTTTTCTGTCCATCCATTCCACTACTGAGGTTCAGGCAAAGTACAGTACTATGACTAACTGGCTAGTAACAGCTGTGAAGTACAAAATCTTCCAAACAAACAAAGCATATATAAATACATGGCATATGTTGCTTTCTGTGCAGACATTAGCTGGACACAGGAGGAAAAAATCATCTTGGCCCCAAAACTGTTTTGTTTGTTTAAAACCAATTAATTTTAGATTTTCAGTCAAGCAAATTTTAACAGCCACGACAGGGACCAGAGCTTGGTAGGGAATGAGAGTCACTTGATGTATTCTGGGAAAGTTGCTGTTGAAAACTTTCTGTGTTATGAAGGGCAAGGCCTAAAATTAAAAAAAAAAAAAAAAAACCAAACCCAAACCCCCCAAAAAACCCCCAACCCCCCCCCCCCAAAAAAACCAACCA
>JAVJGG010000017.1:8787703-8805239 GCA_035590195.1 Aviceda cuculoides | reverse complement strand
AACTAAAAGCAATGAGCTGTAGGAAATGCTTTTTAAATAATATTGTCACTAATAGAACTGTTTTCTATGTCATTATAGTTTCCAAATAAATTTTAATGTTGAATTTAGATAAATTTTAATGGTTCATTTTAGTGAGGTGTTTATCATACCTACTTGGGTTTATTTTTAAAGCTTGATAAGTTACATTTTATTACCAGTTTTATCACTGGTTTTTTTAGTGTAATTTGGGCTTACCTGAAATAGGTTTTTACAGGCAGTTATATCAGACTGTCTTCAAAGATGTCTAAAGTGTTGTGCTTTTGGATACATGTAAACCCTATTGAATGGAAAGGAATAGAGAAATTATACACAAATATGGGGTGCTAGTAGCATTTTAGTTTAGGAGTCATATAAGTTGAATGACACAAATAGCTATTTTCTTGTTCTGTTGACTGGAATTTAGGATTGTGTGTAAACTTCTAATTTGCCGCTTTACTGAAAGAGAACATGCAGCTATACTTTTTAATTAATCAGGATAACTTGTTTAGTTCCTTTCCAGGAAAAAAAAAGGCAGTGGAATGAGAGAGGCCTATCTTAAATATAGATCTAAAAAATAAATACTACATTGGCTAGCTTATCACATAATTGTTAATAAGAAACTTTCTGGTTTTGTTGGTTAACTGAATAGAGCCATAGTTAGTTTCTGTTAGTGTGGTGATGGCTGGAATTTTACAGTAACATTTTTCTACTTATAGGAGTAACATTCTTGCTCATAAGTTTCCCATTTCCTTGCAGGATTAGGGTTTTGGTTTTTTGGTTGTTTTGTTTTTTTTCTTTTTTTTCTTAAGGAGAAAAGGATACAGTTTAAGTATGAGCAAGTGGTTTTTTGTGCTGATGTACCATGGTACTGATAAACCATGATGTACTGGAAGTACATCTTGTTTGAAATGTGCGCCTAGCTAATATAGGCTAAAAAAGGAATATATTGACATATTTAAAGGTATATGTCACCAAGCCAAGTGACTGAAAGAAACTTCTGGCTTTGCTTCTAAACTGAGCCAGTTATATCGGTCTGTTTTCTTGGGGGAGAGGGGGGCAGAGCATGGTGTTAAATATGTTTCTTCTGGTAGTGAAACTCCTACTTTATCTCAATAATATGATCCCTAAAGGAACACAAATTGAACATTCACTGTGATCTATATTTTCCCTTATCTGGCTTTAGAAACAAATTTCCTTCATGAAAAGAGTGAAAGCTATCTTTCTGCCAGAAATTTTAAAAAGCTTAAAACGTGGTGTTTATTTTGGGGGGGTGGAGGGAGGAAGGGGCAAATTTCCGATTTCATCTGAGCAGTGAAATAGTTTAGAGCAATGATCATTGAACATATTCTTTACCTCAAAATACCTTCTGCCTAATGAGGAAAAGTATGAACAACATTCGTGGCAAGACATTACCACTTGTTCACACTTGCTTTTGGTGAAGCTGATGAATTTATTACTTGGCCTGAACATTTTATTTGATTTGTGTCATACATTGATCTGTTCTCATCTTCTAGAATGTTCTTTTTTTGCAAAATACTTAAAAAGCTTATTTTGTGAAGGCCATGTTTGCTTCTATAAAATACATACTATGGGATCAAACTTTTAGCTTAGCATTAAATCATTAAAAACTTAGTTCTGTAACAATGTCAATCATTTTCAGGGTTGAAACTATGCAAGTAAAAGAGAGAATAAGTTTTATCTGAAGTTGATCTACCAATTCATAATTTGGCTTCTGCATTTTCTGCTCCTTTAAAATGCATAAAGTAGGTTGAATTGTTTGACTTGGATGTTTTTGCCTCAATTATCACCAGGGAAAGGGCATGAAGAGGGAGGAGACCATGGCAAGCTTTTTTGCTGACTGTCATTGGCAGAGCGTTTTCAGGCTCCCTGCCCGAGGCAGCCAGGGAACAGGAGCAAATCGAGTGTTAGCACACCCTGCAGTCGACGGACATCTGGAAACTTCCCAGCCTAAGGCAATAATACGGCCAAACTCCCTGTGTTCATGCTGCATGGAAGAGTTATTCAAGTGGCATTTTTGTTTTCTACATGCAAGGCTTACTTTTGTGCCCATTTTTTCATGTGGAATGAGAAACTGCTGGTGAACTGTCGTTCTCCCCCCTCCCCAACCTTCCACTGTTAAAATTCCTGACCCTTGGTTTATGAGGCTGAAATGGGATAGAAGAAGAATTAATAATATTCACAAATAGTAGTTAATTCTACCCAGCAACGACCTCGGTTGTGGAGTTGCTATCTTTAAAGTTGGTGTTGCTTTGTGGTCTCTCAATTCTTATTGAATGTCAGTCTTAAACATGCACAGAAAGATTTGCAAAGGCTGCATCTTCAAATGACTTTTTTATTGTAATGTCCACCATTAAGGAGAAACATTATTGTATATACAGCTCTAGACAGTAGCCTGTTTCAGAGATTTCATTACTATGTTGATCATAGCAGGCATACACAATAAAAGGCTGATTAGCAGTTAGAGCTGGTCCATGATACCTGTTTTGTGGTCTACACTGTGCCTGAATCTGTAGTGGACACCAGGAATCTGGGTTTAAAGCAAACAAACCTACAAGTGAACAGTGCTCTTTTCTGCCGGGAAGGACCAGGGGTCTTCAGTGCAACATCTAGGGTTTGGGTTTGTTTTTTCATTTTTGGTTTTGTTGTGGTTTTGGTTTTGGTTTTGGTTTTTTTTTCTCTTTGTAACAATGATACAGTATTGTGCTACTATAAAACTTGCTGGCCCTAAATACATTTCAAACCTGACCCGCTTTTAGGAGAGGGGGTATACCCATATAGAGGCTGGATACCTGCAAAGAATGCTAGGAAATTGTGGATACCAGAACGAAACCATTCTGAAACAATTTCATGCCAGAAGGTACATAACATGTAGAACTGTATTGAGTAGCTGGAGATCTGTAAAAATTCTGTGTAACATAGTTACTTTATAAATCTGGAATATCTCTAAAATTGCTGATTCTGGAAACGTTCTGTAAGGTGAGAGATACTGTAAAAACGTCTTTTTTTTTACAAATACTCTGTTTTATAGTCTTGAAATGTAGCCTAAAATCTGCTTTTCTGATACAACGTGTAATCCAGAAAAGGGAAAGGAAAAAAAAAAAAGAAGGAAGAAGTTTTCACTTCTGGGTTGCGTATGAAAAATCACTGCCTTGCAAATCTCTTCCTTATGTTCATGTTTTCTAGTAGTAAAAGGAGAAATGAGTAATACTCCATATGGTAAACTGCAGTTAATTTATCTTCTTGGATACGATTTTACTAGTCCTTTAAAATTCTGTCTCAGGCCAGATTCAACATGAGAAAAACAAGTTCGTGAAGAAGTTGATAGAAGATAGTGTTTCCCACCCAATACACAGAGTGGTGTTGGATTTTCTTTCTCATTTAAAAATTCTATTGAAATGACTTTGACATCGAGTGTGATGTCTGCCATCCAAGTGTCCTTTTGTCCCTGACCTCTTGCTCTGACACAAATGAAACGAACTGATTTGTCATTTTTACATACGGTGTTTCTTTATGAAATGAGTCTGTACCAGGACTTTTTTCATCACCATTTAGTTACGCTCTTAGAAATGTCTAGTACAGATAAGTGCTCGGACATGAAAACCATAACTTTTGCCAGCTTGAGGCTGAGGTTGTAGTTACACCAGTGCGGTGCTCAGCTGTTGCCAAGAGGCTGGTTCCACCTCTCCGTGCTGCAGCCTGTGCCGTGAGCCGGCAGGAGGGTTAGTGCCCTGAACAGCGGTTCCTTTTCGGTTGGGTGGACGCTGCGCGACTGCCTGAGCGCTGGTGCCAGCACGAGAGCAAAGGGTGGCGTGGGCTTGTCATTCTAGGGCAGCTAGCCGTTTTCGCAAAGCGGTTCTAAGAGTGTAGCCCCGAGACCTGGCCTTAAGCACACACAGCATACCCGCACGTGTAACAGCCGTCTCGGCTGTTCGGGTGGGCCTGGCGTATGCGATTCCAGTGCAACAGCCGTGTGTCTGCATGCCTTACTGGGGCGCCGAGGCTGAAGCCCGTGGCCCCTCTGTCCCAGTTGGAGGTCGTGGGCTGTATTTTGTATGCAGCATCGAAGCACTGCTGCATTACAGCTGCCCTGCTGTTGTATTAATTTCAGTGGTCGGTGGCAGGTGTGTGAGTATGTGCGCTTCACATCAGAAAATTCTAGCTGTTGGGATTAAAACTCAAAAAGTCATCACCGATGCTGTTAGCGTTTCATTACTCAATATGTGAGAGAACAGCCTACCGGAGTTGGCCGAAGATGGCCTGCGTGGAGACTTTGGATGGCACAGCACAGTTCCAGCAGCTTGGAGTCTCACAACAGCTTGAAAAAACCACCTGTGAAAGAAAACAGCTCCCAGCTTCTGGCTCTCACTGAGGTAGGAATTTAGTGCAAGAAAATGCTGACAAGGTCATCAGAGGCATCATGTCTTTTCAGAGGAGGTATTGACCTGCAGTTTTTTCTACCGCCGCAGTTAACCTATGATTGTAATTGGAAGAGACAACCTGGTGTGCCATTTTCTGAAGGGCTATGTGTTGCTGGGTCAGCAATAGTTTTTAATAAAAATTAAGTGTTATTTCAGTTGTATTGTGGGATAAGGATACAGTTGTGAGGGTCAGGGTGTAAAACTAAGAGACTGAGTTATAATAACTTTTTGCTGTCTGTTTCCTGCATTGCTGTCAAATCTGCTGACAGTTCATTTTGTAAATAAACTGTAGTTGTTCCTTTGCATTTATGAAAGAAATGGATAATGCAGAACAATCTGTGTAGCTGTTGAAACTGAAGATGTGAAAATACAAGGGGAAACTGCCAAGAAATACTTTTGTCAAATGGAAATTTCCAAACTTCTGGAGCCAATGGTTTGATTATACAAGACCAACAGGCATCAGTGATTGACAGTCTGCCTATAAGCTCTAGATGTAAACTCTTGATCAGATGGGGTGCTAAAATTTCATTTGGTAAATTGAATAATGATATAGCCTACTACCTAAATGACCTTGTTATGGTACTTATTTTGGCCCATTAAAATACCTGACTGTATGCGTTAAAACACATTCTAAAAAGTAAATCTTTTTTTCAATGTACTACAGCCATTTCCTAAAAGAAAATACCTTAAATAGTTCAATAGTGTTTACCCATCATACTGAATTTTTTCTTTGTTTAAAAAGGCCAAATTGCTTTAACCTACAGAGAAAGTGTATTGTAGTTACTCTTCATCTGTTCCACTTCCTTACCTAATAACGAGTAACAGTGTTGCTGAAATTGTCATAAATTGTTGCTACTACTTCAGCAGTCTGTCTAAATTGTGATGTTCATTTATTTTTCTAAGAAACTTAGCATTCAGATGGGAAAAAAGTAGCTAAAACACTACATAAAGGAAATAGTACTTAATCTTGTGTTCAGGTTGACTTGCTTTTTTTGCTATTTGTAGGTAGGCTGGTGCTAAAGTCAACGGATTTTATCATAATAATTTTTACTGTAAATAATCTCTATATGGAAGTATCCTTTTAACTGTTTTTTTCTTTCTTAGTATTTTTTTTTAACTAAGTTGGTGTTTTTGAGATCATTTAGGCGAAGATGTCTGAATGATGTAAAAGATTCTACACAACTAGAAATCTTAAGAAGCAGACAATGACACTTGATAACAGTACTATAATGTTACTAACTTTTTCTGTGTGCATTCTGAACTAACAGAAAGATACTCCACTGTCTGGGGCTCCTGCCAGTTGTGATGAGGCATATTACAACAGATGAAGAGAAAGCAAACCAAAGCTGTATTTGAAAGAGTGTTCAAGGGTTTTTTTTGTTTGTTTGGGGTTTTTTGTTTGGTGGGTTTTGGGGGGCTTGTTTTTTTGTTAGGAATCTGACTAATCACCTGTTACCTAACCTTGGACATTTTCCTTTAGACCACTGCTTCTAAATGCTCCCACTCTTTCATTTTTGGGCCTGATAACAGAGGGAGGGCACCAATCTCCAGTTCCCAGCCGTAATTCGGCTCTGCCTGTTCTCGCGGTCTATTTCTCAGCCCTTTTCTTGTTGCATAAAACTGTGGGCTTCCCTTGCTGTTTGATCATCTGCATCAAAGCAAGGAATTAATGCTGCAGAGTAATAGCATTAAACAGCACGGAAGATAGATTAAATGCTGTAAAGGGCTGGTTTTGCAAATTACTGACAGGTATTCTTAGCACCAACAATTAGGCACAGACAGTCACTTAACTCTGACGATCAGAGTTAAACTCCCCGTAGGAGCATAAGGGCTGTCGCCATAGACCAGGCACCGGGTCCATCTGGCCTGACGTTCTCTCCCTGGTAAGGACGTCTGCTGGTGTTTGGGACACGGCGTGAGAGGAATTAACGTCATGGCCAAGTGTGATACTCTTTGGTATTTTTTTGTGGATAATATTATAATGGTGCTTTTTCTGAAAAGCGGTATTTGCTGAAGTGTTGAGGCCTGCCTAATTTTTAGAAATACTTGAAGCTAACAAGATGAATAGTAGGGAATGGTGGGTTTAAAACCAGAGAAAAGAGAGGAAACGTGGCCTCTTTGCAGTTAGGTCAGGTCTTAGGGTTTCCCACAAGCCTGATTGGCGTCCTCACCTCCAGATTAAAATATGTTATATCTCCAGCAGGATCTTTAATCTGAAATATGAGCAAATGAACATTAAGTGCAAACCTGAATGTGAAGTGTGGACGTTTCAAGGAAACAATGTATTGTTATTTAAAGGATGTGAATGTGCAGAGAAAATCCTGAGATAATTTCTGATCTACTCGTGATTTCAAACAAATACCAAATGAATTTTATTTGTTGGTAACATTTCAGTCTTTCGGAGCCTTCTGAAACAACTTGCTGCTATTCTTCTAAGACAACATATTATTATTTTTCTGAAATGATCAGCTTCTGAAGCTGCACCTGAGTGAACTGAAAGAAACAAGAGCGCTGAGCGAGGCTGAGCTGTGCCCTCAGACCTTGGAGATGACAGCTGACGTGTTCAGCGTTCCAGTTCAGTGCCACGCGTTATACCCTGTGTGGCTCTGTACTTGAACTTTACGTCAGAAGCAATGAATATTTTTAATGGAGTTTGTACTCTTTTGTCTGAGATGAATGCAGGCCCACACATGGTGTAAGCCTCAATTAATTATCCTCTGGGGTCTGGTGCACATATTTGCATACGCTCTATCAGTGGGCCACCAAGATTATTCAATTAAATCCTTACAATGGTTTTAAGAAGGCCTGTGATTAAAGTGTTAGTGATGACTGTTCATTTATAAAATAATTATTTTTATAAATTTCAGTGTCTACCCTTATATCTTGCAAAATAGGATTATTGTGAGAGAAAGCCTGAAATACAGGATGTGTCTGAGTTGTTACCACAATTAAAACTGATATACAAGTGGATGCACCAAAATTTCAGCTGCTTTCTTCTGTCAAATTGTTAAAAGAAATATTTTTGAAGCATCTCCCAGATGATGGTAATGTATTTACTTTGCATAAGTTTGCCAGACCATTTTCCTCTCTCAGCGGACTGAGGAAGTGGCTAGTTATGACCTAGTATATTCTGATATAAGTGCTTGATAGGCATGGCTTTCTTTTAAAAGTTCTACTGGGTTATTAATAGAAGTGTGTTGTTATTTACTAAAAATGGCTGTTTACTAGAGATGCAATTGTGGAAGTATGCCAACTCCTAAGGCATTGGGAAAGTGATCAAGAAATCATGGAAGTCATGTAACTATCTGAAGACAGTATTATGTTGTTACACTTCTGTGTAACATTGGCTAAGATAAAGGGATTTGCTTCATAGACAGCTAATATTGTGATTTACATAATCTGAAAACAAACAAAATTAAAAAAAAAAAAAAAAACCAAACCCAAACAACACCCCCCCCCCCCAACCAAACAAACAAAAAAGAAAGAGGTAGTAATAACATAGAATTATTCTTTCCATTTGACAAACTAGTCCTTCAGAGAAGAAAAAAGTCCAGAAAGTTTGCTTGGTCTATGTGTCAAGAAAAAGAAAGTTTGAACATTACTGGAGAAAACAAACTGGGATAATTCTTATCCAAACTGTAAGTTTGATTTGTTATTTCCAATATAGGTTGTCATGCCTGAGGTCCTGGAGGAAGGAACGGAAGAGAAGGTACTCTGAAAACACACAGAAAGCAAAGCAAAATAAAAGTTTGTGCTGAGCTATTTCCTTAAAGAAAACAAGATAGACTTGTGTCATGACTCATTAACCAGAGGTTTGTCTAATCATTGTCACAGTTACCCAGATAATTGTTAAGCTCGATGTTCACATCAAACCACGTTGTGGTGAGTGCTTGGAATTCCTTCACTAGACCAGAAAAGGACTTACTGCACCTTGTAAGTTAAACTTTTCCTACCCTTCTTGTCCAACAGAGTTCAGATGCATGTTGTGTGCATTTCAGGAGGTTTTGACCTGTTATACAGTTGCCAAATAGCTTCCTTAGAACAAAAATGCTGTCTATTTAGTAGTAGGGACAAATACTAGTGAGAAAACAAAAGTAAACAGGTTGCCAACATACCTGTGATAGCCCAAAATGATCATCATTTTGTCATGGCCTTGAGAAACCTATCACAGTTCAGAGCTCAAATTTAATTTTTCTCTTTTGCTCTTCTCCCCAAAGGAGTGTACCTCTTAAACCTGCACAGAAAGGTAGCTTTCTTCCACTTTGTTCTTTGACTTTGGCTTTCTCTTACCAAAACATATTTTATGGTCAGATCAGAGAAGCTGGGACAATAATCAGAGTTCTTGATGTGAACATTGGCTCTTTATCATTCCTTTATCGTTCACTGGGGGGGTGCTTATTTTGCACTTATTTTTTAGAAAAAGATCTGCTCTTGATAGAAAACATTTCCAGCATATGCAGTAAGGTGCTTTAATGGGTAGTTACTCACACTGCTGAAAAGTCAGCATCTTTACTTCTAATCTGAATTCATGTAACTTTGGGAGTCTCCTCTGGTCTTTGCACCATTTCTCCATGTTACACTGGAATGCCCTCCCCCACCACACTTCTGCTCCTTGTATAGCCATTTAGAAATGTCTGAGGGCAAGTTAGCCTGTATCATTCCCTTTAGTAAGCTAACCAACTCAAAATTTTAAATTCTTTTGCTGGGAGACACATTTTTCAATTCAGTGGTCATTCTCATAGCTTTCCTTGCAAGCCTCCAGTTTCTAAAATCTTATCCAAACAGTTTCTGTATGCTCTAAAGCCCATGAGAAAGATTACCTTTATTCAGACACAAGTGGATTGTTTGTATAACGGGATACATGCTTTTGCAGTACACCTCTGCAAAACTGTGTGGGAAACGAAGACAATTAAACGTTTTATTCTAAATACCAGAGTCACTATGGAAGGAAAGAACATGGGTAGATTCCTCAGAAGCTTCTTGGGAACTATGTACAAAAAGCAACTAAGCCAAACATGCTTATGTGGGAAAGATTGAAGAAGTTATAGCATGATTTTTAAGAGGGTCATTAATCTGAAACATCAAAACAATGTACTTGGATAATTGTCTATATATGGAAATGTTTCCGATTGACAGTTCCTGGTTAACTCCATGTGCTGGTATTCACATCACGCAAAAAAAATACTGCCCGCATATGGAGATAACCAGGAACTGTTACAGAAACAACTCTAGTTTAGAAGGGGGGCTGTGACCAGAGCTTTCACACTGAACTTGGTAGTGCTAATTAGGAATGTTCGACTTTTTCAGCAGCTTTCTCTATCTTGGAGAATGATGCTTGTCTGATTTTTCATCAACTACATTTTGAAAGAGCTTGAGGAACTCACATATCTCAAAAAGAAAAAAATAGAAACATATGGAAAGAGTCTAATGCAGTATAAGTATCAGACTGTGGGAGTCCTTAAAGAAAATAAGTTTATGCCTACCATGACTGAGTTGCTAGGAAAGCTTTTAATGGCTTACAACTTAAAGGGGTTTAGCATAACAAATCAGAAAGATGGAACTTATTTACTGATTGAATTCTGTGGGAAAATACTGCAGAAATGTTATCCTTGGATGTGAAAGGTTAGCATTTGTACAGAGTACCCAGAAAACCCAGAGGGAATTCCAGCACAAGGAATACAAGCTATCTTACTTATGATTTGGATTGAAAGAAGCTCTGGAAAAGCACCCAGTGAATGCTCAGGGCACTCTTGCCTGTGCTCCTAAACAGAAAAACCAAACAAAACCCTCAGCATTAGTGACATTAAATAAATACATTCAAAGTAGTAACACCTGTTGCCTTTCATCTAATCCTACTTCCCAGCAAGGCATTATACTCAAAGCCCACAATTTTCCCAGTGTCAAACTCTTGTGTCATTACAATTTGTTCATACGCACGGGGTTTTGCACAAGTCCAGTTCATGAACTGGGAGCGTGAGATATTGAATAAGGCACTGGACTGAATTTGGGAATAGCTCAGGCTGCGGCTCGTTGCTATATGCCCAGTGGGGCTCAGACCAGTGCTTAGATCATCAGATGGTAGCTCAGCATCTTCTCATGACTCCCAAGTCATTATTCACTGTTTTGCACTGAAGCCTACAGTTAGGCTTCAGAAATATTTTGATTGCCTTGTGCAGAGCACAAGCAGATCTGAGGTGCTGTCAAGGTCAGTCTTCCAATGAAAGACAATTAATGATCCAAGTGAGTTTCGTTCCTAGGACTTTTGCTCTCCACAATGTTTCACTGAAGTTATCTATGCGCAGGTTAACTTCTTTTGAGATAGCTTGGGTTAAACAAGAGTGATCACACATCGAAACAATGTTTGAGCCACACAAAATCATACATGTGTCTCGAGTGTAATGTATCACTTAATTCAAGCAACGGATTCCTGCATGTGTCCAGATGCCAGATAAGAGGCAACAAAAACAACACCCCAGAGTAACATAGCAGTGAAAACAAGCCCTAGATGTTTAGTAAAATTCATCCTATGCAGCTTTACATGTTTATTGTATGATAAGAAGAGCTTCTCCTGGAAGTGGTAGATTTTTTCTATTGAATATAAAAGGAGTTTAAAATTACTAGTTTAGACTTAGACAATTGATTTTAAATGTCTAACCTAATTAAGATAAATCTCACCCCCACATCATACTCTTCAAAGAAAAATGGTCATAAGATTGTGCTGCTATATATAGTTAGAATAAGCCCAGCAGAATAAAAAACTTATTTCCGAAAGGTGTTTTTAGGAATTGGATCAAAACTCAAATCTGAAATATCCACAGAACTGCTAACATCAAAACCTTCTCATCACTATGGAAACAAATCCAGTGGGAAATGACTGCATATTTCTTTTACGTACCAGTAATTTCTAACAACATAACTTCAACGAGTCCTCGGTTAGCAAAAACACTGTTCGCAATATTTTTAATCTGCTGTCACATTCAGAACGTCTGGTCAGTTTATTCAAGGAAATATCTGTCTGCATACAGATGAATATGCTAAATATAGCATAGGTTAACTTCATATAGATATGACTAAGGATAAGCTATTAAGATACAAACACAGAGACAGAACTAAACAAGCTTACTAAAATATCAACATAGTTGTTTAGAAAAAAAGTGCTATCATACTCTCCCTAAAACAAAAGATGCAAAACCAGTGTCATATATGGATACAAAAGGTGCATGAAATATACGACCAGTCATAATCTGAAAGAGATAACTGTGAATAAGTCCAGCCAAGAAGTGCTGTAACAGAATTTGCCACCACGACACAAATCAAAGGAAAACCAGAACTAAAGCAGATCTATGTAAATTTTAGTGGTTGTAGCTATGTTACCATGATAATCTGATTCTTATTTCTCATTAAGTTCCTTAGTGTAAATGAGGATCTGAGAAATTTGCAAAACCCACACACAAGCATATGCAGTCTGCTCACAAATAGACTTACTTCAGCACCTTACCTTGTATCTTTGTATTACCCATTTTCTAGTTAATTCCAGATTTCATGTGAAATAATCTAATAATGCTTGACTACATCTTCTCTTCAAGCCATAACTAATCTCACATTTACCTATATTGACACCTGTTGCTACATCCAAAAGACACGCAATTCTTCGAAATTATTAAATCCCAGTAACAAATCTGTTTGTCTATCTTACCATTCTTCAGAATTCTAATGAGCATCCTATTTATTGTACTTGTTGATCCTTTTAAAAGTTACAGCATTACACCTTCTTCAAAAGTTTACTGGATTATGGCAAATGTAACATCACTAATTGACCAATGAATAATATTCCCATTCTCAGATTCTAAGAGGTCACGTCTACTCTCCACCTAACAGAAGATAGAGTCAGCACAAATTTTAGCTTTCTTTCACAGATCTGTGCTTGAAATATTGATATACAATGTCAGTGAAGCGATACTGAAATAAAATAGTTCAGATGGATCATGCTTTCTTCTTTTGTTTCATATTCGTGAATATTGAGATGGCCAACTTTAAACTTACAGCAGGAACTTTGCTAATGCCTACTGTGTACTCAGCCAGTCAGATTTTGGTATATAATATTGGACAAAGTTTCTTGCTGACCTGAAGGGAAGCAGATATTCCTCCCTTGAAGTTCATATTTATTAATTAATTTATTGCAACTGTAAGATATGGAGGGTGGAGGGTCAGAAAATTATAGATTTTCAAAGAATGATGTAGTAGTAAACTGATCACTGAATATCAATTCTGTTAATTAAAATTTTCACATCAATATTTTCCTTAAAATAGCACACAATTCAGCTGGCCACCGCAGTATAGCCACAATCAGTATTTCCCTGTCTCTCAATAAAATGGCCTACTCTTAATTCCTCACTGTTTAACTGACAGTATGGGAGCTATTTATTTCTTATTATGCTTCCAGCAGAAGAGTGTTACTGTGTAAAGAATTCTTCATATATTTGTTTGGCTAAGTATTGGATTATTTTAAAATTATTTTAAAGTATATAACAAAGTTGGGATTAATCACAAATTTAATATTAATGTTAAAGTTAGTAAATTAAAAAAAAAAAAAACCTTTCCCAATAAATTAAAGAAATGGGGGAGGGGGGGGAATAAAAATACTAACAAAGACAAAAATTCAGAATAGAAAAAGCTTGTACAGTGATGAGAAAGAAAGATGACCAACTGAATATATTAAGCATAACACATGGTAAGATGGCAAATATTCACCTTGTATTTTCAGAGTAAATATTATATTCAGATGAAACTATTGCTGTCAGTGGATAAACTCCTTTTTTTGAAGCAGCAGAATAAGCAACATAATAAGTTAGTACAAATCCATAGCATTAATTGCAAAAGAATGATATACAGAAGTTACAAATACTTAATAAATATAGGGTAAAGAAAAAAAAATAAACATTTTGGACAGTTTTCCAAAGGAAAATAGAATTATAATAAAACATTGTCTTATATCAAAAATGCACCTGGTAATTTCTTAAAAAAAATATTGCAGAACAGTCTATTCTTAACTCTGCCTGGAAGTAGCTGCTGAGCATCTGTACCAATGACATCCATTTCAATACATACTTTCCCTGGGGACAGCAGAGTGCAGAAAAACAATGCTGTGAGAGCTACAATATCTTCCCATTGCAATGCTAAGGTTTGTTTGTTTGCTTGTTTTTAATAAAACTGCAGTAATTTCTTCCATTTTTTGTATAGGATCTCATAGACTCTTGGCAGCAGATACAGTATTAGCTCATAAGTAATCTGTCTTGTCTAGGATTTGAGGAAGGATTTCATAGAAATGTAAGCATTAAAAAATAGATTCTTTTTAAGAAAGGCCTATTTAGAAGCTGGTATTTGATTGAACTTAATTAATTTCATTTATTTGTATAGACTTATGCATAGCTTCACTGTATAGACTTTGGAGTGTCGATTCACAGGTGAAACATATGTCAGTATTCACCTGAAGCAACTGTCACAAGTTTGCCATTATCTTTTTAATCACCTGATGCCACATGCTCTAAAATGAAGCCACCTGGATCTGGCTCTGAGAATTGATGGAGAAAGAGATGGAACAGGAATATACGCAGGAGAATTTTCACTCTCCACACTTATCAGAAAGCATTTTCATGAGAAACTAGTGTAGAAAACAACCCACCTTCTAATTAAAGTGCTTTCATCATATATGCTTAGAAGCATATAAAGTCTGTTGGATTTTATAAAATAACTACAAAGTTTTGACAGACTTTATGAAAGGAGAAGACAGAGTTATGTAAATTCTAATTAAACTCTTGTTGGCGTTAGAACTGAGTTATCTTGTTCATCAGAAAATGGTTGGCCTCAAACAGGACAGTTTCTTGGACATAGCTCCTGAAAAAGGATGGCACATACTGGCCTGCAGTTGCACCTATATGACAGGCAAAGTTGCTAGACTAGAAAAACCCTCTAACAGTATTCTGGGGATAATTTTTGCTATCCATTAGCAAGCACTTACTCCTAGGATGCAAGTTTTCTAATGCAGATAAGAATGTTGCCTTGTATTTTCAGACCTAAGAAATGCTTCAATTAAAAAAAAAAAAAAAAAGTAAATTGTTTCTTTAAAATAGAGATTAGTTAATTTAGTGTTTGTGAGAGCTCTCTGTGGTGGGTTGAAGTTGGCTGACTGCCAGGCCATTACCCAGCCACTCTCTCACTCCCTCTTCTCAACAGGATGGGTGGGAAAATAAGATGGAAAAGCTCATGGGTTGAGATAAAGATGAGGAGATAACTTACCTTCAACCATTATGGGCAAAACAGACTCAACTTGAGGAAAAATTAATTTAATTTCTTGGCAATTAAAATAGATTTAGTTGGTGAGAAAAAAAAGACACAACATAAAATACCTTATCTCCATCCACCCCTTCTTCCCAGGCTCAACTTCACTCCTTCATTCACCATCTCATCTACCTCCTCCCAGTCTCAGTAGTGCAGTGTGGGTCCTTCCATAGGCTGCAGTCTTTCAGGAAAAATCTGCTCCACCACGGGCTCTCCACGGCTCCAGTTCCTTTGGGAAATACCCACCTGCCCCAGTGTGGGGTCTTCCATGGGCTGCGATGTGAATGTCTGCTCCACCATAGTCCTCCACAGGTGCCAGGAAATACTTGCTCCACCATGGTCTCTCCCACAGGCTGCAGGGGAATCTCCGCTCCGGTGCCTGGAGCACCTCCTCCCCCTCCTCCTCCTCTCACCTTGGTGCTCACAGGCTTGTTTCTCTCACCTTTTCTTCCTTACACTCTTCTGTGTGGAGTTTTGCCCTTTCTTGAGTACGTTTCCCCCGAGTTGCCCCGGCCTTGGCCGCGGGGCTGAGCGGTGCCCTGGGGCGGGTGGGTTGGATCTGGCTGGAACCGGCTGTGTCCGGCACGGGGCAGCCCCGGCCTCTCCTCACAGAGGCTGCCCTGCAGGTTCCCGCTAACAAAACCTGGGCACCTGGTACACGTATTAGTGAACAGAGAAAATTGTAACTAGTCCACATGGTGTGTGTGCTGACAGTAGCTGTAATTTTTAAGCATTTCACCCTTAACCATCACCGTTCTTCAGGCTGACCCTAGTGCTCACAAAATTTGCGCGACAATATTTTTTGCCACCGTTTATTTAGCCTTTAGCCTTTCAATTGATAAGGCCAACAGGGATGTCAAATATTAACTGTGGCTATTTCAGAAATGTCATGCTGGGACAGGACCAGCTACTTCCACAGAAGCCCACGGACACCCATTGGGAAGTAACGAGGCTTGCTTGCTGCCGTCCTGCCCCCATTTCAGTCACAGAGAGGCTGCGTTCACCCTCTTCTACATGCCGATCCACTGAGTCATCCAGTGAACCCGGCCTCACTATTTTAAGGCTCCATTGAGCGTACGATGTGGCCATAAATAGAAACATGTCTGAAGACAAATAAATACAAAATAAATTGCTCATTTTAGCTTGTTGCAAAAACTGTAGAAAATAACTGTCCTTCCGACGTGAAAGTCAAGGCAGTTTTTTGCCATTTTTAGCTAGTAGTTCATCTGTTTCCTTTGAATTATGGAATATTTCTGTACTTCGAAAGCTCTGTAATCTGAATAAATTAGAATCTATTTTGTGGCTTTCCAGTATCTTAACAGTTTTCTTCTTCTTTATTGATTTCAACTCATTTCCATTTTAATTCAAAATGGAAATTTCTGTCCAGCTGATAATATTCAAGTTTTCAATTTCTGTAAAAATTAGCCATCCTGTTTGGTTTCTGATGCAGGAACTGATGAATTATGCTGACAGTGATTACACCTGCTGGTATTGGCTTGCTTGAGGTTTCAGTCTCTGCTTTACCCTGGATCAAAAAGCTGTTTCTAACACCATGTGAGCATGGCTCTAGCTGGAGATGACTGGGGCACAATGGTGTTCAGGACAGATATCTGATCTGCCGAAACCTCCGTGAGTATTTTGAGAAGACATCCATTTGTGCAGTTTAAAGATATCTCTCTTTATAAAATGTAAGAACACTTTCAGCCCTTTAAAAACATGGATAAATAGGTGTTTTATGGCAAAACCTTGTAACCTTTCGAAGAGTTAAAGTGTTTAAATATTGTTTTATAAAGCTCTCACAGCTCCACTCTGCAGGTGTGGCATTTTATGAAAGCTGAAGCTCTTTTCTGTGATTGTTGTCCAATTATTTATATGTATCATCTTGATGAAGACTCTTCAGGGAAACAGGCACATTCTTCTTGTGTGCTTGTGTGAGGTCTGCTGAGCACTCTCTATATTTATATGAATGACAGTTTTTAACATATAGAAGATTAGATGCCCAGGCTTAGGCATCCTCCTCCCAGTCAGAAGAACTCTTTTCCTTCTGAACAGGTTAATGGCTTTTTTGAAGTTAAATGAAGTACTAGATATTTCAGTAAGAAGTTTTGTTCGCTGTCTGCCCAGGAGATGATTCACTCTAGCTCAGGGACAGCAGCATTGTCAACATCAGGTAAGGGCCATCCATAATCCTTTGGGAAAAGTATTAGAATTAGAGATGCATAATGAATTTGTGAATCACACAAAAACCTTGGGGAAGAGATCTGAATCTGAACAAAACAGAAAAATGAAGGAGGTGACATGAAAGGAACTAATGATTTTTAACATGATTCTCTTTGTTGAAAGTGATACTCAGAATGGAGGCTAATATTTTCACATAAAGTTAAGGCCCCACCGAACACAGAAGCACCCAAAGAGACAGTTAAGGAACTAAACTGGATGGTTGCATCCAGAGAATAGTGGACAATGGCTTAATGTCTGTATGGATATCAGTGACGAGTGGTGTCCCTTTGGGGTCTGTACTGGGACCAGTACTGTTTAATATCTTCATCAATGACATAGACAGTGGGATTGAGTGCACCCTCACCAAGTTTGCAGATGACATCAAGATGAATGGAGGGACGTGATGCCATTCAGAGGGCCCTGGACAAGCTTGAGAAGTGGGCTCATGTGAACCTCATGAGGTTCAATAAGGCCAAGTGCTAGGTTCTGCACCTGGGATGGGGCAACCCCTGGTATCAATA
>JAVJGG010000017.1:8751003-8787094 GCA_035590195.1 Aviceda cuculoides | reverse complement strand
CTAGTTGAAGATGTCCCTGCTCATTGCAGAGGGGTTGGACTAGATGACCTTTAAAGGTCCCTTCCAACCCAAACCATCCTATGATTCTAAACGATTAATTAATATTACAGCATAGAGCATCCATTGCATAACACGCCAGCTTTTACCTGATAGTTTTGAAAGAATTTAACCATTAAATAGTTGAGCTGCTTAGTTATAAAAATCAGTGACAAATTTGAAGGATTAGGTCAGTGACAACCTGACAATGTACCACCAAAAATGAACACAGTGGATCTGAACAGGAAGCCTGGAAATATAATTGGAGTGAGAATTATAGATCACCTTGTTAAAATCATATGGGTTTATAATGGACAATAATGGTTGTAATATTTCAGCTAAACAGTCAGTAAAGGATATCTAACTAATTTATTTGGACTTCAGAAAGCATTTCAAACAACCCACTAAACAGGCAATTGTGGAACTAAAGAGACATGGGGTAAGAGATAATGAACCTCCAAGGTGAGAAACTGTTTAACTTCTAGAAACAAGATATACTAGAACATGATCCACAGATGACGTGCCTTAAATAGCCTTCTTATATACACCCACAAAGTTCCTTTTCATCATATAAGAAAGAAAGAAGGGGAAAAACCGTATAACCAAAAAATTAAGATTAATCCACAGCATTACAAAACTAGGCCAGTAAGCTGCAAATTGTCAAAGAAACATTGTTTCTGAGGAAGTCAACCTTGCTAGAAACAGATTCTACTCTTTGTGCAACCTCTTGGAGACTACATAAGTAACTACTTGGTGGGGGGGGGAGGGCAGAGATTTGAATACTGACGTGGAAAACTGATCCATGTGAAAAATTGTGACAACAATGTCTTAAACAATGCCATGCTTTAACAAGGAAGTCTGACCTAGTCACTTCGAACAAATTAATGAATAATATTACAGTGCAGTTGTAAGGGGATGTACATGATAAAAATAGTAAGTCATGGAAAACCCTCTATTGAAGGAGAGACTGAAAGACTAGAAGAGATATATAAAATAATGGTTAATAAGGTATTCCATTTTTACTTACCTCAGCATACTAGAAGGTGTAAGTGCATGGAAAGGAACACAAGAAAGTATTTGTTTACAAACTGTAAATAACCTATGTAAGGAATTGCCACGTGATATGTAACAGCGTAACAGTATCAAAAGCATGTTTATATGGAGTCACCACAGATAAAATCACTTACAAGGGGAATGGCTTTTGTGCTTCAGGGCATAATCAAACTAGGAAACAAAGGGGCTAGAAAGAAAGTTGGTGTTGGGGAAATAATACTTATGTCTGCTAAGTCTGTCTGGGCTTCCTGCTTCACACATTCATAAGGTCTTGTGATATAATGTTGTATGTTCTCTCACATCGTAAGCCAAAAACACTGTGTCTGGCTAGGTTTATTGCTTACTCTGTTCCCAAGTGAAACATTTCTTTTTGTAACTCTTTAGTTTCCTACATTATTTTAGCAGCTCAAGTGGGCCCTGAAGATCCTACATCCTGCATCTCATCAGAGCTGTACAAAATTGGTCACCCTTATAGAAATTATCTGACTCCACAGATTCCCTTTTTTTTTCCCTCTACTTCAAGATGTCATTGCTTTTATTTGGCACTATAAATCTGTCAGTCATGTAATCTCTAACTTTAATGCATTTTGGCTCCCTGGGCTTTTTGGGGGATTTGAGAGTTTAGCTCAGGACAGCTTTCCGCATGCAGTCTGCCTGTTACACAGCCCGATGCCAGATGAAGGTTGTCATCCCAGCTGGCCAGGACTGTATGTTGCAGTGAAGTTGAAAGATGAGCACCCCCAGACCCATCTAGAATCACCTAGCTGGGCTGCTGATATTGAATGGATTAGGTTAGATTCATTACAAGCTGCAAATGGCAAAGAAGAGACAATCTTTGAATCCTTCACTATTAGACTATGTCCAGACTGGAGCCTCTTGTTTCCCTTTTCTCTTCTCCACAAGTATGAAAGTATTAAAGATCTTGATCTGTAGACAGTGACAAAAAAAGCTTTCTTGGTACTGGTACTGGGCTGACCTCAGGTTGATTACTCAAGAATGGGCACATAAGGTGTCTGGAGTCTGGGGAGGCCATAATTAGGGGACTAGGAAACTGTAAATCAACTTCTTTAGAGCTCTTTGGTCTTCTCTTGCTCACAGTTAGCTTGAGAAGTAGCTGTCTGATAATGACTTTTTCTTTTCTAAGGTGTTTTTTTTGGATCTCAACAAGAAAGTCACACAGACTTTCAAGAAAGACAACTATTTTATTAACATCCCAGAAAAGATATACTGAGCTACAAAATCTTATACCCGTTCTGATTCTGGGAATGCTGTGACGATGTGGCATCTGATAGACATCTGGTCAGGACGCAGCACATATCCTGTCCATGGTAAGATTTGCCAGTATTACAGTCTTTATTAGGTATTCCTACAAGTAAACAACTCTATTCATCACTTCTACTGTTCAGCAAAAGGATATTTATGTGAAAACATGCTGCTTCACTTCAAGATAAGGACAAGGACATGCCAGTGGTGTCATCACTGGTGATCCTACGACAAGGGATTTGTGCAGTACAGCACATTCCTAAAGGCCGAGTAATACATGCAGTAAAGCACATGCCTGCACCTACTCAGGTCAGCTGCTTTGTGGATCAATAACTGCTCATTATACATCAGTTTTTGGTTAGGATCACTACAGAAGGCACAGTATCTGGGACTGAAAAACCAAGCAGTCACTTTGCCTTCATGGAAATCCATTATAGGGTTATAGTCCTCATAGGACTCAGGCATTTATTCCTCATCAGAAAGAGGCATTCTGTTTTAAAGTCTGAAGAAGAGCTATGTCTTTTGGTTTATTACACAATCCCCAGGTGACACTCTCCTTCCACAGTAAGACATACAGCTTTTCTGTAAATTCACACTTTTTTATAACTTTCCTATAATTTTCAGTATGATATCTGAAATTGTAGGTATAGCCAGGTGGAATACCATGGCAGTGATACTTCTCTACTGAAATCCTCTGGGCAATTTTTCCAACAGTGCTGAAATGATGCAGGGCATAGAAGAGTTCAATACAAACGTGACTTTTTTCCTTCTGAGTCTTAGGCCACAACCTAAGTGATGATTAAGAACTTCTGATCAGTTTCACTTTAATCAGAAAATATGAATGCTAAGCTTTTGCCTAAGTTATTTTGAACCCTTTAAAAATCTCTCTACGGCCGCAGATCTTTGGGGTTAGTTTTCTGTTCTCTATGCATATTGATCATGTATCATCTTCCTCCTCCAAAACAAATTATATGAAAAAAGCATGATGATGACCCTTTTGCATCCATATATTCTCTCTCCTTTTGTCGGTCATTGTATTAAACTAATGATATCTATTCCCTTGATTAGGACTGTAGGATCATAGGATAACTAAGGGCAAAGGGGACCTCAGGAGGTTTCTAGTTCAACCTCTTGCTTAAAGCAGGGTCAGCTCTGAGATCAGGCCATGGCATTATGCAGTCAGGTCTTGAAAAACTGCAAGGATGGAAGCAGCAGGTACTAAGCAGAGAGGGATAGTCCCTTCCCTCACTCAGCTGGCTGTGCTCCCTCTAATACAGCACGGGATGCTCTCAGCCATCACTGCTGGCTCGTGCTCAGCTCGCTCCCACCAGGACCCCCAGGACCTCTTCCACAGAGCTGCCCCCTGGGCAGGCAGGTCCTAGCCGGGATCACTGCAAGGACATTCATTTCATGTGAAGTACTGATTTGAAGAATCATTCTTATTGTGGAAAAGGGATGTTAACAATTTACTGACTCACCATAATAGCATTATCTGTGACACTGAAGCCCATGGAAGTTCATCCATCTCTCCACAGTTCACCAGCCTGTGAATGCATATCTTAGTACATGGTGATAAAGTACATGGTGATAAATGGATTCCTATTTCAGCCCAACCTTTTCCAAAGGATTTCAGATCAATTTACTACTGCATCCAGTATTACTTTAATAGCTAACATTCTTCAATAAGTCCAGTATCCTATGCTGAGATACACATTTTTACTACTCACTGACAGGTAAGACTTCTATGTCCTTTAATGTTACACTCTATCACTGAAATGAATGCACAAAGTATTTTTTTCCTGTGTTCTTTTTCTTTCACTTGCCATGGCAACTTCTCCTTCAATCCACCCTTCAGTCAAGTTCTGGCACACAGAGTGCTGTTAGTTATACTGTTAATCGTGAAGCCTTGCTTGGTGTGAATGTTATCTTCTGAAAAATTCTCTTTATACGTAGCTTTTCTTTGTATCCAGTGCTAGACCTGAAGATCCTTCCAACTGAGCATTTGCTAATGTCGCTCTGAATGTTGCCTCAATTAATATGTCCGTCCACCTGTTTACCAGATCTGTTTTGACACTGTTGTTTTACCTGATGACTCTTTGTCTACTTGATTATAGCTCTCTGATTTCATTAGTAATGACTGCCCTTGCACCTAGTGTTCTTTTAACCATTGTGGATTATTACCAGACATGTAGCAGAGATCACATCTTTCAGCCGAATTTCCTACTGACACTGTCTGAAGAAAATCTGTAAACACCTTTACTATTCTCATTTATAGTTCACAATGTTTGGGAAATGTTTATAAATATTCCCTCAACTTATTATTTCTTCAAGAGCAGACCACTTCAATTTGTAGTTATCAAGTTGCTTCATTTTTTGACCATCCAAGGAGTTAATTTATTTTGCTTTGGTAATGGATTTTACTTCATGGTGGTAGTATCTTGTTTCTTTCTCTTTATAAACAGATTGCATGATGTTTACTCAGAGTGGCCTCAAGCATTTTCATTTTTCCTGGTTTTGTTTATTTTAATTTTTTTACTATTGCTCCATTTTTATGCAACAGGCAAAGTTCAATTTTTCCAAAAAAAAGGCTCTTCGTATAAATTTAAGTCTTTTAAGAATGGTTTTAGGTCAGCTCTAATACTCACATGGTGCATATGAGAAAAAAAGAAGAGTGGAATAGTGTAACAGAAACAATGGAGCCTGATATTTTGGACCTAAATATGGATTCTGTATGCTGTGATGGAAACCTAACCTTTTCAGGGGATTCATTGGATATACTAGGAAATCTGGCTCAGTTCTGATTTCTTGAGATTTTTTTAACATGGAGATGGATGACTTTACGTTCAAAATAATAAAAGCTTAGGATTCTTCTAAATTTAAACAATGAGAAATCATGTCTCTACCCAGTTTAGGTGTTCCAACCTTGGACTGGTTTCCTGAATCTCACGTATATTTCTGGCTTTCAGTAACCCCACTTGTCTCTGTTTTCATTTAGATATCCCAGCCTAATAAAACTTACCTTGCCTTCATGTGTAGAATCACCAAGCCACCTGTGATCCTGTGATCTTCTAAACAGGGACTTGCCAGGTTTGAAATTTTCCAAGGCTGTTTGTCTAGGGTTTCCATTTTCAGTAGGCTGCACCAGTCCAGTTTCCATAATCTTTGCTCTACAGTTTTCTCCTGTCACTTGTGATCATCCTACCTCTTGTAGTCCGAAAAATAACAAAGTTCTTCTCGTTAACAAGACTCACACTGCCTTTCCATTCAGCTCTTTATAAGTTGTGTAGTTTGTGGTTTGTGAGAACTAAGTCTGGGTTTGACAATCCAGACAGAGAAACAATGGTATTCTTTTTTTTAACCTTTGTGGAAACAGGCTCAGACTGTTCCTGCTGCACGCAATAGTAAATTAAATTGCTGTAGCTTACAGTTGCTTGATCACACCTTGTGATGTGCAAGGATACAGTTATTGCTAGGACAGCCCACTCTCATCTCAAGCAACAAGTTCTCAGTCTCCACTATTCTGTGGCTTGTTCAGCTGCGTTCCTTTAAATGGCCTGAACAAACAGTCTCACTGGAGCTTCCAGATTAGTTACACTCTTAATCACAAACTCAGCTATTTGAGTATTTTGTTTATACTGGGAATCTTTTTTTTTTTCTTCAAAGAAGCTTCTCATAAGCTGTGACTGCCATGGTCCATAGCTACAAGCCAGCCCCACTGCTAGCTGTCACTCATACTGCAATACTTAACTCAGTGCTGTCCTCTTCTTAAAGGAACTGCTCCCAGTCCTCATGCTATGTTGTACATATCACTATTAAAAGAGAAGTCAGTATGTTGGTTGTCTCACTAAAAATTAACAGCAAGAAGTTCTTTGCAAAGACCTTCTGGGATTGGTCCACTTTGACTTGCTGACATCTTTTTCCCTGCAACTTTTGTCAGTAGAAGATATGTTTGTGGGGGTTTTAGGAACATTTACCTATGTAAGTGTTAACCTCAGTTTATGTGTGCCAAACAGAAGTAATCTCAATTTATACTGTTGCTGATAAAGGGACAGTTGCATCTGTATACGGACACTTCACCATGTAACAAATACACAATGAAATTGCACTCTGGTGAAGTCAAGGGCAGAACCATATTTGTTTTACCAGCACCAGAATTTCAGTCAAAATGTCTCTCTCAGTGCAGGACAAAGAAGAGTATTCTTGCATTTACCAAGACAGAAATAGTATGAGGATATCCTTTCAGTACGTGAGTTATGGTATGTTTGTTATCTAACAAAATTGTCTCCATATCATGTCTTTGTAACAGAGGAAAACTAATACATTCGGTGACAAATCTTCTCTAGCAGAGAGTTGATCTATCACTTATGAAAGGTTTCCAACTTTCTGAACTGAACATAGAGGCTGAGTCATGTGTAGCTGTACACAGGGGCAATAGGTCCAAGTGTGGGCAAACAAAATATCTGCTAAGAATCAGCTGTACCCTGTGTTATGCCCTCACCCAAAGTGTGGGATATAATTTCTGCCAACTCACAAATATGAGATTCCTTTAAAAGCTGTACCACCATTGCTAGAAGTTTTGGAGGAAATCTTAATGTATTCTCTATACAAAGCAATGGTGTTTGATGTCCATCGATCTGTGAACAGTTTGATCAGGGCTATTTTGGGAATATAGTTGATACTGATTTGTGAAGCACCTGCACATCTATCTCCCCATCCAGATGCTGGACTTTTCTCCAGAGAATTTACAGGCTGGGAAAGAGACAGAGAAATGAAAGATTCCCCAATAGCCCCAAAGGAAAAAAGTGTCACAGATACCTGCAGTTCTCCAAGATTAGCTTACATGTTGTTCATTCCAGACAAAAAATATATGCAAGATGGGAAAACACCTGGTACAGTCTTGGATGTCACTGAGGTTTTGACTTTCTCAAATATTCCTGCCTTCTGTTATCATTCCTGTTTATGTACTGCAACTGTGATTTTCACTTCAGTCATCCTCCAAAACATGACTACAAATCAACAGTTATTCGGTAAATTATTCCAGTTCTTCTCCTAATGATATGCCCACATTTTCCTTTTCTGTTCTTGGTTTAAATCTACTTTTAACACTAATTATTCTGTCCCAATGATTTAGTTCTAGTTTGTGCTGTTTTCTCTTCACCTCTACTGTTTCTTTCCTCCACCCAGTCATCCTTACTGCAAATGTCTTTGTTTTGCTTTTTGCCTGAGGAAAACCCTGTTCTGGATCTTACCTACTAAGCACAATCTTATCCCCCCTGTATTGTTTGGCAGTGGTGTTGAGCTGGTTCCTGCCACTTTCTAGACATAATGTTGAGGCTGAACTGAGAGAGAAGGAGCTCAGGGAGAGGGGTCAGAGATATAATGAAATCTTCTTTTGTTTGTTTCCTTTGTCCCCCTTCAGAAATACAATGGAAAGATTCAAAAGGTGGAAATGCATTTCTTAAGTTTGAGGTCAGCAATATGCTATAAAAGATATGTATGTGGTATACAGAACATTCTTGTATTTTGATCCTTTTTTGACAACAACTACCTGTATAAATGAAACAGAGCACAAGTCAGGTGTTACTACCATCAGTTTTTAATTTACCATGGGGTAAAAAGACCCAACAATATATGCCTGTGGAAGCTGTAAAAAGGTATCCAAAACAAAGGTCAATTTAGGGAGATGTACATGGTGGAAAAAAAAGACTCTAGCTCTAAATGCAAGGCTGAACGGAATGTGCTAATCCCATGCAGAGGAGTATAGGCTCCTCCCAAACCAGAAGTAGAGCCAGACCATTGCAAAGAGAGGACAAAAGCCCCTTCCCCTAAGTGACCCTGAGTACCTAGAGCTCAGTGCTTATGTCCTGTTTAACACCAGTTGGGAAAGAGAAGATATCTGCATGGCCACTGAATTTCTCTTCTTATTAGCTAGCAGGCTAGGAACACTATACATTATGGTCCTTGTAGACCTCATTGAACCACGCAGGTTTGAGGTAGCCACCTGTGTTTAAAGTTCTTTGGACAGTCACCCTGAAATTAAGTTTTCCCATGAGTGCCAAGCATGGGGACAGTGGCGCTTAACTGTAGGACTGGCAGCTGTCTTCCTTGGGGACCAGCTATGCATGGTGGCCTCTACCTTGCAAATACCTGAATTTCTTAGATGTTTCCCTTAACCAACTATGTGCAAATGCTTTTGCAGTATATTTGTTCTCTTTCTTCTTTTTCTTTTTTTTTTGAGCAGATATTTTCAACTTTTGTCCTTATTTTTTCTAAACATTTTGTGTTTTCTTGGTGACAGAACAGTAAAAACCTCACGTGAATGAGTATGAGAGTATACTCTGGAATTTGAAACAAACAAAGGAATTTCCAGATTTCAGAGTTAACTTTAATGCGGCAGAGTAATGACAGTAAGGAGATGGTTGGGGGCTCCCTAAATCCAGGTGCTGGAGTGGAAAGATACTTAATCATGGCAAGAGGTCAGATCTGAGCTATTATGCTAGTTAAATTAAAAAGACACCTATATTACTAGAACATATCTCAAAACATTGATTCATTCTATTGAATGGGAACACAAGCTGCATAACTGGGACAGTACATCAGGGTGTGGTAGAGCAATCCAGTGGAAAGGATACAAGAGAGAATTAAGAAGACTCGGGTTCCCTCTCCAAGTATATACCTTAAGCTATTTTTGTAGTCTCAAGCAAATTTGCTAGCTATTATTGGTATAATAGAATGATGTACAAGCAAATTATGTATAAAGAGGGGACTTGTGATCTGGAGATTGTAGGTGAGGTGACAGCCCCACCTGCGCACTGTTTTGTGTACAGTATTCACATAAAATTTTGCAAGAACAGTAAGAAATAAAAGGAGCTACATCTGCTTAGTTTAGCAAAACGGAAGTCAAGAGATGATTTTTATTTTGGAGGTTTGTTTTGGTACTTTGACACATCTCAACTGAGGGAGACAGAGATTTCAGTGTGGTGGGAGGGCAAATTCTTAAATTAGTTCTGCCACCAAAAAAGTGTAACTATTTCTTCAGTTAGCAGTATGTTTTTCTCCTTAGTTTCTCATTGACAGATATTAGTGGTTATGTCTTGGGACAGACAAGCTGTGAAGTAGTGTCTGTGGTCTGCCACAGGCAGACCACAACAACATTTCAGCTGTTGCTGAGGTCTAGGAACAGCTGAAATGATTCCTCTCCATCTTTTGCCCATAGTATGGGGCTACAGAGTAGCTTAAATTCCTGGTGTATATATATAATTTTTCTTTAAACAACAGATGCTAAGTAAATGTCAAAATATTAGCATCTGTATAAATAATTGTCTTGGTAAATGGAAGTGTTACTTTATGTTTAGAAGTTTGGCATAAGGAAAGGAGAAGTTATTTTCTACCAAGAAACCCCAAAGTTGTCATTTTTTCCCCAAGAAACAATCAGTAAGCATTATAAGCTTTTTATGAGGGCATTGACTTTTCAAAGGACAAACATACTCATATTACTTTTTACTACATCTTTTAAATGGAAAAGGTCCTGCAGCAAAAATACGTATCTATATTGAAGTTAAAGGTATTCTACTTGAAACTGCAAAGCTTTTATCGAATCTACTTGTTGACAGTCTGTGAAGAACAGAAGCTCACACCTCACCATCCTTCAAGTCCTACAGTAACCCAGGGGTTCTCTCGACCTCAGAGCAGCTGTCCATCCATCCCATGGAAGCCTCAGGGTGCTTCTTAGTGTACATTTTCTGCAGAGACCAAACTGTTTAAAAGGTTCTTATTTTTTTCTGTCCCTGTGTGGTAATTCCCACAAGGTAATTCCCACAATTTGCCACCTTTCAGTTGTGCTTAGGCATACAGCATAATTTTTTGTGTCATTGTGCTGTTTGAAAGGCAATATCAGTGAAATGATCCAAATTAAATTGTATCAATCCAAATAATGGGGGAAAAAATATAACAAAGGGGCAATTGCAAGCTTCTATAATGAAAAAGGAATGAAAAAGAAACTATAACTTCAAACACTCATATTGACCAAATAATAGGAGAATTAACTTGCTCTCCCATATTTCTACGTCTCCTGTATTTTTGTGGAAACATACTATTTCAGTCAGCAAACCGAGTCATTGTGAACCACCAAGCACTAATTTGGTACTTGCTATAGGGAGCAGTTTGGGACATATGGATCATCACATGCTGTTAACCAGTATTGAAATAGAAGTTGTCTTCTGTCACCTTCTGAGCAAGGGGAGGGTTGGTAGAGAAGCACATAAGAAGACTTATATTGTTAAGGCACAAGACTGTGTATGCAGTACAGTACAGCGTTGTCTGAGGGCTGCAGAAGTGTGAATATGCAGAATAAACAGGAGGGTGTGGTTGCCAGTAGAGATTGGATCAAGATGAAATGATGCTACACAATGCTTGACTGTTTAATGCTGTGCAGCCACTATCTGCTGGCTGAGAATAATGCTAAAGTGGGTTTGACTAACACAGCACAGCCCTATGGTTGTACTGCCATTGATTGCCAGGGAAATGTCAGCAAGCAACAATTCAAAAGTGATAAAGTGACTGTCTCTTGGGTTGCAGGTCATAGCACAGCTGAGCATGCTCAGAGTTACTGTACATTGCATACAGTACAGGTATAGTTTTTGTCAGACTCATCTTGCATAAAGTACAGAAAATCACACCAAAAGTCTTTGAGGGATGGCAGGTCTGCAGAAAAAAATTTTGAGTATAGCAGACAGAAACCTTAGGAAAACTTTCCACCCTGCCTGCTAGTCCTTAATCCTCACTCCTTATTACTTTTATGCCAGTGAAAATAATCGCAATTTACTAGTGTATAATGACTAACAGAATGAAGTCCTGTGAGTTCCCAAGTACTTAAAATATCAAGCGTGGGACTCCCCTGTAGCTAGCACTTACAGCAGAGCTTTGTATATCATGATAATTCAGTGTTGGTAGTCACATCAATGTTTGAGAGAAAACTTCTTCCCCACCACCATGTAAGATTCATTACTAGGATATAATCTGACACAAATACAGGCATAATCTATATTTGGCAGAACATGGAAGGACCAATGCATAGGTTTTAGACTTGGCAGTAAGCATAAGACAAAGCAGAATAACTCCACTCTCTGTGTCCCGCACCAGTGCATCCTCCCCCCCCCCCCCCCCGCCCCAATTTCAATTTAACAACTTCAAGAGGTTTTCTAGGTTAGAAAACACTTTCCAGACTCATTTCTGGGTTCTGAGCATCAGCTCTGATACCTGTTTTTCTTCAGGCCAGGCTGTATGTCTGCTTCCTGCTCTCCTCCCCTGCAATCTCCCTTGCTGAGACAACTCCTGCCTTTGCTGAGGACAGTTAATTTGCGGAGATGACTTCTACTCCTCCCTTTTCACCCTCCCTGCCCACCTCGCAGTCTGAAGTGGCCTTCCCGTGAAGCACCCCTGCTACTGTCAGGGAGAAGTGGTCTCCCTCCTTGCAGGCAGTTCCTGGTGCAAGCCAGTGTGCAGCAGGCAAAACAAAATCAACAACCAGCCTCCCTCTCTAAAGCCCGGCCTACTCTTTTTGAAGGAACATAATGTACTGTAACTGTGAATAAACCCATTAAATAGTTGCACAATCCACCACGAATATCAGAGACCGTTTTGTGATTTTTGATCTTTATGTTGCAGAAGTTTGAGATGCATGGTCATCCTTGCAGGACTGATTTATAACACAGGCATCACTGAATCTCTCACAAACATATTGCCATCGTGTTTTTAAGAAGTGATCCATCCTCATGTAACTTTGATGAGAGTCATATCACACCCTTAGTCCTTTGCTCTTTTATGTACCATTGTGACTGCATTTCCAGGAAATCCGAGCTGGGTAGTTTTCCAAAAGCTTTGTATCAGGCTTGTTCTTTGTGGGGTCCTAAGGTCTTCAAAAGCAATCAGCAGCATGACAGAGCCATCTGTGAGAACAGCCTTGTTAGAGGCAAAGTGGGATATTCGAAATGCCTAAGGGATTCTGATTTCTACTGGGTTAGAGAAGCCTGTCCTATGTTAAAAGAAAAAGGGCTTTTGTTGTATACCACTCTTCCAGTTCTGATTTTTTCTCTCTCGTGATCCTTGATTCCATTCCAACTTTACCTTTCTGCATGAAATGGTCTTTCACGTTCCACTTCCTGATTCAAAGGGCGGAAAGGCAAAGACAAGAACAATTTGAAAATGCAGACACTAGCCATCTTATAAGTATCCTACAAATACCAGATAAAACCATTTTGTGAACATGAGTGGACATGTATATATGGTCCCAGTCAGACAGCATTACCATCGTTGAAAAGGTTGGCACTGTCTTCAGTGGAAAATAGATTAGGAACTTTGTGGGCTTGTAAGCGCACGTATATATGTGGCGCTTAGGGACATGGTTTAGTGGTGGATTTGCTAGCGTTAGGTTTATAGTTGGACACTATGGTTTTAAGGGTCTTTTCCAACCTAAATGATTTTGTACTTCTACATTTCCACATTGATTTCAAAGTTGGGCACAGAAACACAAATAACCACACAAGCTTATTATATGATAACTAAACCTTAGCCATATGCATTTTCTTAAGGTTGGGAACACTGAATTTGCATACACAGCAGCCCAGTACTTCCACATTTTGCTATCCTGGAAGGAGATGTGCCTTAACTCTTTTAGGCATTCAAAATGCAGCTTTATGCCTAAAAAACCAGCAGCATGGACCACTGTGCTTAATGGAATAAAAGTGGTGAAATGCCATACCTGTATCCAGAGCATATAAGGTTACAGTTCTCTGAGGCTTAGAAATCTCCTTGTACATAACCCAATTGAGAATCTAACCTTCAGACAGATAATACTCCAGACCTTATTCTTTGTTCCTGGTGCGTATTAAGACGACACACCTCTGCAAGTCCCCTGGGGATGTGGAACATATCCAGAATGGAAGTGCTGGGAGTCGCAAGGTAGCCTCTTGATAGTAATAGCTTTATTATAACACTCAGTGTTCTTCCAGCTTATATGCTAGTACTGTAAAATGTGTGTCCAGACAAAGCGTTTTTAAAGCAAATTGCTAATGAGAAATAATGAAATGCTGAAATTTCTTCCTTCCTTCCGCAATTTCTTATTTAAAGCACCAAATTCCCAACATTAACTTAATCCCTTCAGAGTCATAGGACAGACTCTGGCTTACTAACTTCCTGCCTAATGGATCTTTCTACACAAATTGGGCTTATAGGGGTTTATTTTTCCCTGGAGAGAAGATAGCTGGATTATGCTTTTTTTATTTGTTCTTTATCTATTATTCACATAGCAAAATCATTCCTTTTTTTTCTTGCTGAAAATGTGCAGTTATTCCTGGCACCAGTAAAAGGGATTTTGTTCATGTAGTAAATGACCAGTTATTGTATTTTTTTCTAAATTGTTATGTGACAGAAATACATGTTGAATGTACAGCAAGTCCAATTTTGACAGGCGTAATTGATATAGGAGTTGAGACACTGCTTTCTAAAACAGAAAATATTTTTATGGGTGTGCCCAAGGTTTGGAGATACCCATGAATATTTTCTCTGATCCACAAGAACTATTTCTCTATGATTCTCCTTTCTATACATTTTCAACATTAAGCTTAGCTTTAAAACACAGATAATTTGTGATACTTGTTAACAGCAGCTAATACATACTCACAAAACACAATACATTTCAGTTTAGGTAAAAGGGGATTAAATATTACTGTGTTTAAGTATTAAAGGATGGGTGTTTTTATGGACACAGAAAATCCATAACATCAGGAGCCAGAATATTTTTTTAGATATTACTGTTCTAAATGCAAGTTCCATTAGGCCTGTGGAATTTTCTCTTCTGACATTTAGCTGTTAGCAAAGGTGACCTCAGTGTCTGACTAATGCAAATGTCATGATTAATGAAGGCATTCAGTCATGTGCCCAAGGAGATGACGTCCTTCAGGTGAGGCTGTGTCACAAGAAATGACTAGACACAGAAATCTGTCAATCTGATGGTTAAACAGACACAGAATCTACCAGTCTAGAGACAGCTGTTTAAAGGTAGTAGCTTTCTCTAAAGGAAGCTGAAACTTAACTGGGCAAGTATCACCCATGTGAAAGAGGTAAGAATGCAGTAAGCAATTTAAATGTGAACAAAATAAGGTACCAAGGTTTGTTGACTCAATAAGGATTACACAATGAACAAGACTCTGGGAAAAAATCTGGTCCCACTGAAATGGAATAAAAAAATTCCATTGGACTACAAAGGACCCAAAGTTTTACCTCTATTACTTGAAAATCAGGAGATCATTCCTCCTGTACAATGTCATTACATTTAGTATCAATAGCTTACCTGACTAGGCAGACACAGAAATATTTCATGTATTTCTAAAAGTCATATTGTCAGCTCTGAAGTTAGGCACAAGTTATCCAAGCTATACTTGGATTCAAGAATATACATTCAGCATGTTCTTTTTAAGTATAGGTTAAATATTCTGAGCAAAGTGTACAAAAATGCTAAAGGAATGATTACCATATTTGCTGGTCTAGATTCCAGCATGGAATACATGTGTATTTGTGTTAAGGATATACAGTCAAAGCCAAAGGTCTGTCTAAGACTTGTGACCACCTAGTAAAAATGTGCTGTTTTCTGTAGCTGGTAGGGAAACTCATCCTTTGGAACAAGATGAGGTGTAAGTGTGGAAGCCATTTAAAGGTAGCTCATCTTTAATAACTGGTCACCACTTGCGTATACAAACACCTTTTCTTTGTGATCACCTTTGGCCCTTGTACATATTTGCTGAAACCATAGCAGCACACATCCATAATATTGCATTTCTATTGTTGACTGCCTGGCCACAGAAGCCGACATTATAATTTTTATGTTGTACAGAAAGTGCCTTATAGGATACACTGTTTCACTTTTTCTAATATTGTCCTATATTTTTAAGAAATTAAATCTTAAGAACACAATTGAAGGGCTTGTTTTTCATTGCTTCTCAAAACTAAGAATTAATAGTTTTTATATGTCTTTATTATTTTAAAAGTCCAGTACTTTTTAGAATTTCTAAGAAAGGTTCCAAGAAAGAGGTTTTCAGAGAAAAAAGTTATTAAATGGTCTGGTAAATCAGGTTAATTCTTTAAAGAGGCAAAGTTAAGCATCAAAGAAAGAAAGAATACAATATAGCTACAGAACAATGCCACAAAACTAGGTCCTGAGAACATACTGACAAACTGAAGATCATTAATACAATTTTCAGAAGACTAATACACATTGCCAGTGCCATAGTATGTATGTTTCACTCATTTGTTAACCACATGATCTAAAGACAAACATTTGACATCCCGTGATATTTTCTGTATTTTTCCTACATTTACAGGTCTACCAGCAGGAGAGTTCTATCAGTTTCACGAAGACACAGGAAAAAGAATTACTATATTTTGGCAAAATCTTTCACAGTGAAAAATACATACAGGTAAGAAGTTAATTCTGATCATTAAAATCTTGTATAATCGTTGGCTTTTGACATTGTCAATACTGTTATTATTACTGTTATTATTTTGTTAAGGTCTACCAAGGAAGTTAGAAACAGTCCAATGGTAAGCCCCCAACAACCAAAATATTTTGATAAGTAGATCGTTATTGCATTCTCTCAGACAGTTTTTTGGCCCCTAATCTTTTAATATTGATTGCCTGTTGCTGAAGAGTAAACCTACAGTTCACGCCTTTCGTGTGCTGTAATTTGTATGCCAAATAAGCAGGCTTTAGACTCTCCTGGTAGATTTAATTCTTCTAGAAGCTCTATCAACACTTTCTGCAGCAAATACTGTTTTAGAGCAGACTAAAATGCCTCTAATATTTAATATCAGAAATGGCATCAGATAGCAACACACCTTTATATAGTTGATTAGGATGGAGAGTATATAGCTGTCCTTGACAAAGAAACAAGTAACTTTGGCAAGAACTCCAAACAGAAAATCCCAACATCCTACATTGGTAATGATGAGGTCAGTGGTTCTCAATCAGTTACAGAAGGTAACTAGATAAAGCAAGTTACCTACAGGTAGTACAGGAGTCCGTATCTATGGCATTTCTAAAGTGAAAGTTAAAAATGCAGACCGTGAGGAGTTGAAAAGTTTGAAATTACTATATCAGGTATTTGTGGACCATATGCTATGATGAAAAGTTCTCTGACTTTTAAGTTCTAAAAATAGAGTAATTGGGACAATTCTCACTCGCTGAAAGTGAAATAAAATAACTTGAGATCTGTGCCACTGAAGTGGGCAGAATTCTACTGGAGTGAAGTTAGTTGATGCAGGTAAGATCAAATTACAATCAGTGTCAAATAAAACTTGCACGATTCTTTCTAGTGACAATCCCAAATCCTGAGAAACACAATAAAATGAAAGGTAAATTCAATATGACTTCTGGGGAGGATTTCTGGTCTTTCACTTCTATCCACTATCATGTGATTCTCCTTCTCTGCTGCAGATATTTTGATAAAACCTCATATTATTAGATAAAACTATTTTTAATTGGAAATACAAAACCCACAAGATAATTAAAAAAAAATACAAAAATGAAAAGGCCTTAGATTTTTTTAAACAAGAAAAAAAAAAAAGCAGCATCATTGGGTTTATTCCAGCATCAGTTTCTCAGCTGGATACAACTATTTTATGCAGTTTATCTGGGTGTGAAATGTAATATATTTTTCTAGGTTTACCTGTAGTTGTCTAAATGACTGGACATAGACTTCTTTTTCCCACCATAGGTCTCTGTTTACACATTTTTTACTGGAACCCACTGAATGAGTTATGTTGATGCATTTCTAACTTGCTACAATTAATTTCAATCCTCCATGTGGATTGCTACCTACCTGGATGACTGGAATTTTTCTATTTATATGTTTGAAAAGGTGTTTGAGAGTGAGCAATATCTTTACAAAAGTAGTTGCTACTAGATGGAGAAAACTCTCTGAAAGTATATGTCAGTTGATTTTAATTTCTCTTCTCTTTTGAATTTCAAAATTTTTTGAATAAGTAAATTACCCAAAAAAATGAAGACCTTTTCGGGCAGCTTTGACTGTGATTCCTGTTTAAAATTAATAACCTGGCCCATTTTCCCACAAGGGGTGTTCCTTCCTTGCCAGAAAATTGTTTTTTGTTATTTACAGAGAAAAGTGTGGACCTGGGTTCTGCTGCACTCTCAATTCATATTAAAAAAACAACAAACTTTGTCATTTGAAAAAAACCCTAATTTTCTAATTTTCCTTTTGTCCCATAAGGAAAATATCCTTATGAACACCTGGTGAACTCTCACTAATGAGATTCTTTGCCTGCCAAGGCAGTTCCTACCATTACTAGCTCTTAAATATGTAATTCCCCTAAAACATAAGGTACATTCACGTTAAACTCCCAGTGATGAAGCTCATAAAAATTGCTAAGTGACAAACATGCAATATTACCTGATGAGGAAGTGTATTTTGTTAAAATGGTGTACATGTATATATATATATATATACACACACACACATATATATACATATGCCTGAAGCAACTTCTCTTAAGGAATAAAAAAAATAATAAAGGAGTAAGAGATTTTGAAAGTGTACTCATAAAAAAAAATCTTGACTTCTTAATGGAAAGTCAACTAAATATTAATTTCATAATTGAAAGAGAAAATCTTTCTCAAGTATGTCTATAGCTGAAGGGTATCTAAAACTACAGTTGTAACATTGTACTTTTATTAGTACTTACAGGAAAATTAGGTTTTAGATGGAATAAAATTCTCAATGAAGTGACTCAAGGTAATTCCATTAAAAATCAAAAACTGAAAGAGCAGACTGGATTAGAATACACCAGAAAAGCTTGAACTGATTAATTTAAAACACTGGACCTCAAAATACAGGAATAACATTGACAGAATAAGAAAAAAGAATGATACAGTCAGAGACAATGAAACCATTTGAAAAATATAATGATATGTTCTTGCTTCTGTAAGTAATGCTACTGTCAGTGAAGCTCTTCCTAATTATCTAGCTCATTCACAGATGCAACAAAAATATAAGGTAATGGACATAAAATGGGAATGTGTTGTGATGTTTGGTTTCTGCACTTTTTTGCTCTGCAAAATTAACTATTCAAGAGCACAAAGGCCAAGTTTTTTATGATGCTCAAATTGTTTTCGAACTACCAAAAATAACTCCAGTGAAGATGTTGTTCTGTGTGATGTCTAGCACAAAGGGCAGGGTGCAGTTCACATGCTAGCCTATATCCTTGGCCTGAGAGCATGCATGATCAGTTAGATTTTTTTAAGTGACTAATAATGTATAGATTTGCCACTCAAAATCAATGGGAGTTGACAGCCTAAACCCACAAGGAGTGTTTGGGAATCAGAATCCCACAGAACCATTCAGGGTGGAAGGGACCTCAGGAGGGCTTTGGTCCAACCCCTCTGCTCAGGGCAGGGTCAGCTATGAGACCACACCAGGTTGCTCAGGACTTCATCTATTTGAGCCTTGAAAATGTCCCAGGATGAAGACTGCACAGCCTCTCTGGGCAACCTGCTCTGCTGCTTGGTTGCCCTCACTGTGAAAATTGTTTTCCTTTCACCCAGTCTTTACTAACTCTGTTTTAATTTAAGACCATTGTCTCTAGTTACCCCACCATGCACTTCAGTACAGACAGCCTGGCTCTTTTCTTAGAAATTTCCTCTTGGATCTGCAGCCTCCAGGCACACTCTCCTCCTCTCAGTCCTCCTGAAGTGCTCTCCTCTCAGGGATGCACAAGGTCAGCCTCTATGCACAGGACAACTGCTCCAGCCTCCTTCCACCTCGGTGGCCTCTGCTGAACTCATGTCAGTCTTTCTTATGTTGGGGGGGCCTAAAACAGGGTGGAGGTTGCCAGATGCAGTCTAGTATGTAGCTGGACTGTACCTAATGTGTATTTTAAAAGTGATGAATAAAGAATGCGCTCCACTGCTTCCTCCAGGTCACGGATAAAGATGTTAAACAGAACAGGTCCCAGGACAGAACCCCATGGTACCCCAGTTGTGACCAGCATCCAGGCAGAGTATGAACCATTACCCAGTACCATCTGAACCTGACATCTCACCCATCTAATACACCCCTAATCTAGACTGTGATATACTAACTTGGATACAAGTATACTGTGAGATACCATAGCAAAAGCCTTGCTAAAATCAGAAGAGACAATATCCACCTCTCCCCTTTCATCCACAGATCAACAGATCCACAGATTATTTCATCACAGAAGGCAATCAGTTTTACTCTTGATCAGTCCATGCTGGCTAATCACCTAATCAGCCAATCATCTTCTCCTTTGTGTGCTTATAGATGGTTCTGTGGGGGTTAAGCTTTGGGATTTTTCCAGGACAGAAAACAAGGCTAAGTGAGTCGTTCCCCATTTTCTTGCCCTTTTTGAAGATGGATGCAACATTCCCCTTTCACTAGTTTATAGGTATATCCCCTGAATACCAAGGCTTGGAAAGCATCACCTTATCTTCACCTGCTGTCACTAAATGATCCACTGTATTCTGCAATGGCCCCACATTTTTCTTGTTCACTTTTTACTATAAGGCAGTGGTAGAAGTTCTTGTCGCCCTTGACAAGCCTTGCCAGTTTCAAATGCAGAAGAGCTTGGGCTTTCCTAAGACCGTCCCTGCATGTCCAGGCAGTGGTTTTCTATTCCTTCTTTGTAGTCTGTCCTCATTTCCATGTTGTTAGCTTCCTGTTTACCCAAGCTGATGTCCTGACACATATAATCATTTTCCTGAGTATTGGGATAGACCATTATTTTACTAAAACAAGGTTGTCCTTAAATATGCTAACATAGTGGACAAAGGAAACACCCCCTTCCTTGAAGAGAAAAAAGGAAAATATTTATAGATTGGACCAAAATGTTTATTCATTTCCTTCTATCTGTCACCCAATATGAAGTAGGAGTTATGTTAGAGGTGTCAACATAATTCACAATTAAATTAATGAATGGTAAGTAATAGAAATCAGAAATTTCAGTAATTCCTTTACAAATTACTAAATGGAGCTGTACTTGAAATTAATGGTAAACTGTCCCATTGGTAATCACCAAGTCCTTTAGCTATTCTGTCTCATTATAAGGAAAGAAATCCGCCTACCTGCTAAAAAGCAACTAAAATTCAGAAGTGGTGTAGATTTGAATCTCTGAAAAAGTCAATATGACTGAAAACAGGCACTTGGAATATGACGCATAAATGCTAAATTAGATAATTTTAGATGTGAGCAGTTTTTATTATTTGCATATGGAATATTATAAATTGCATGTTGTAGGACATAGACACAAAATATGAAACTGAAAAAAATAATAGTTCAAACTAGCTAAATTATAATTTATCAGAAGAAATTGAAGTGATTCTTCAAATACATTTGAATTCACTTACTCTTACTCTTCCTTTTACTTTTGTATCATGTCAAATATCTTCAGCCCAAAAATGAAGGGTTGCACACAATTAGACCTAGACTAATATGGTCTTTTTCCAATGACAGAGTAATAAATAAGGATTAGCAAAAACAACTAAACACGCAAAATATTCTTTACATTCAATTATGAAATTCCATTATGTCTGTACATGAAAACCTGCTACTCACTTCATTGAAGCAGTTCTTTCTAAACAGTGTGGTAAATAATATCTACCCAAAAAATTGCCTAACCAATTTCAAAATAAACAGCAATAACAACAAAAATATGCTGTCATTAGACGACATTACCAGTATTCATAATTTTAAAACTAAATTAGATGTCAGGGCAGAAAATTCAGTGAATTACCACAACAATAGAAATAATTAGAAGAGAAGCAATTTTTCCAATAATGTGTGAGCATCTTTGGGGGAATTTTGAGTCCCTTTTTCCTCCAGGCATTTTGTTTTCTTTTGGTCAACAATATAAAAAATAATTCAATATTTACCAAGTCACTCTCAAACAAAAAGAATTGGCTGGTACTGGTATTTTGTGCTAAGCTTCTGTTATGGGAAAGAATGTGGAAACTGGGTACCAATTATCTCTGAAAAAAATTGCTTTCTGGTGCCCAGTTCTGTGGAATCCCACTCTTTCTTCCTCCCCCTGCTTACTCACATGGAGACCCACAAACTAGTTCCCAACTTCCTGAATAAACCTGCGGAAGTGCATTTATAAATACATTCTGCCACTTTCAATCTCAGCATATCCTTGCAGGAATATTGTCCTTTCTGCTGAAGTGAAAATGGGGCCTTACAAATGCTGTTAAAGGTCCTTCATGCTGCCGTTTAACTCAGTTTCACCATTGTTGTTTCTGATAGAAGGGATAGGAGAGAACATTTCTTGCAATTTAATGAGGGAGAACATTACCTTTTCTTCTAAAAGTTTTGGTCAAAAATAACCTTTACCTCCTCTTGAACTATTTACTTTTCCATTTTTGTTGGAAAGGCTTTTACAACATAACAGAAATCTACACTGAATTGTGTAGACTCTGAATTGATGTCCTTTAATTTTGCTAGTCTGCTTACAAGTTAGAGCATTACGCAGAAAGCTCACAATCTGAATTTTGTGATCTTTTCCAAATGACACGCTAAAATTATTGCCCGGCTTCATTAGATAATGCACATGCTGAGATGTTGCTCCACCTACTATTCGCAGGAGCTGCTGCTCGATCACTGTATTTGTTACTGGTAGAATAAAGACATTTGGGACAAAGACTCTTCTTTCTCAACCCTAATGTTCCTCAGTGTGGTGCCATGGGAAGGCCAGTACAAAGTCATTTCGATTGTGAATCTTGCAATTGCAATAGTACCTACAGAAAGGAGAGCAGGAACTGAGAGCATAGTACTTATGATTGACACTGAGTGTCACGATCAGTATATAAAAGGGATTGTCCTTATGTTGCTCTTACAACATCATGGTTTGTCTGTGGTTTTCTTAGAAGCGTATGTTTTCTTGAGCAACTGATGCCTTGTTGAAAAGATTGTCAAGATTTAACCAACTAAATCAACTCAAATGCTATACTGTTAAGATAACACTAAGGTTGTGAGAGTACTTATGTTAAGAAAGTTAACAAAAGCTAAAAAATAAAGCAATCTTAGCTAATACAAATTAATACCATGTTAAAGCCTGTGTTCAACACTAAGGCCACCATGGCAGTAGATGGGTCAAATTTTCAGCTGGTTTTCATCAGTAAAATTCTTCGGGTTCCAATAGAGCTCTTCTGATTAAAAGCATCTGAGAATCTGGACCAATTATTTCCAGATAAATTATTCATTAAATAATGGACAAAATTGAAAAGAATTAATTTTATTAATATGGCCTGACCATCTATAGAGTTGGCTGAGTAGGAGAAAACATTTTTGTGAAAACATTATTTGATAATTAATTGACAAAAAAAAAAAGTCATTATTATTCATCCCATGTAAAAAGAACACAGAATACTATAATAAAGTGATGAAAGTGACTGCAGGTTTGCATTGGATAATTACGAACTATAGAAGTGGAATCCATGTGTATAACTTGCTCTGAGATAGAAGCTTTATTGCTCAGTTATATTACTATTACATGTCTATTAATCAAGCTAATATGAAAGAGAGATCAGTTTGAGTCCAAACATCCAAAGTATTTCAGAGGAGAATGTGGGACAAATATTGACGTACTGCAAGTGGTGTAACTGCATGGCTGGATTTGAACTCAGGCCTCTGGAAGACTTAGCCTGTCTATATCTGAGATAAGTGAGGGAAAATAAAGTAGAAATACACAAGTATCAGATACATTAGCTATTACTGGGTTCCAAGAACAACACAGTACATTACTCCTAACATCAGGCCAAGTGGCAACAGAGGAAATAAGCTGGAAAATTGAAATTAATTAAACTTGCCATGTTTCCACTGCATCCTGGATATGTCCCAAGTAAGTATAAACAAATTTAAATATATCAAATAAACATCTGGACCACTAATATTGTCATATATAATCAAATTAGAAAACAGTTGCTTAGACTCAGTCAACTTTCCCAGGTACTAGAAACACAAGCAAAAAAAGCCTTAATTGTGCAAGCCAACATATGTTAGACATTACCATATCACAGAATTGCTCAACACAGCAATTAAAGATTCTCCTAGAGAAAATCACTGGTAAAAGTGAAGGCTTTAGTTTTCATAACTATCTCTGCTTCAGTACTCAGGTAATTTATTTTTGAGACTTCATTAGCTTCCATATGCATCAGTAACCTTGCTAGTCTGGAAGACCCACAGAGCATTCGGCCCTGCAGTTTTTGTTCAGTTAGATATTCAGACAAAACATTAAAAGTCCCCTGGCTTCTGCTAATATACTGATAGGGATGGCTGAGCCCCAGCATCAACAGAATCCAGTATTTTTGTAACCTCTTCATACCTGAGAGTACTGAAAGTTATTGCTCTGTATGTCACTGGGTTCAGCTCTTCCTTTTCACTCTGCCCTGTTCTGGCTCCAGGTCTCCTACTACCTTCTCATCCTCTCCCACAGAGTCAGCACAGATCAGGCTGTAATTGTTAGCTTGTGCTACATGCTAACAAGGCTCTCATTTTCTTGGGAACCACAGTTCTAGGACTTAGTCTGGAAAAAAGTATTTGTATTTCTTCCTTCTGCTCCTGGGCCTACATTTATAGCATACTTTTATCAAACACTCTCTGTGAAATTACCATGAAAAGGAAACCAGAAACATCTTTTTCAGTCAAACTACCTGGTAATTTCTTTCCTCCCCTGCATAGCCTTCAAAGGTCTGCACTGACACAGTGAGATGCTAATACAAGTCCAGGATTCATGTCTTATGGACAAGTTTGAAAAACAGAGTAATTTCATTTTAAATTGTTTGTTGCCTACATTTTTTCTGTTTGGATTACAGTTTTGCTGTGATTTATCTTTAAATCTCAGAAAGCATATTTGAAATTATTTTTGTGGAGAGGAAAACATTGCTCTGCCAGATCTCTTTTTCTCATTCAGTTCTGCTATGATAAGTGCAGAATTCAATCAGCTAATCCTGACTATGGAAAAGGTTATGGGTAACTACTCTTACTTTTGTATTCTGTCAAATACTAAATACTAAAACTGTGGTTGTCTGGAGGCTGCAACACCACTTTTTGTGCTTTATGGCAACCCACACACCTGAGAATAACTCATCTGATTTTGTAGAATTACATTTTATCTTCACTTGTGAAAATAACCTTGCAATCAAGGGTAGGATTAGAAAGGTGCTTATATGCTGAATGCGCTTTCTGTCAATTTGGCATTGTGTAATTCTAACTCCCTTACAAATCACTTTGAGTTAAATTGGGAAAAAAATACACATCATTGTATTTCTGTCCTTGCTCAAACTGAGTAGTCGCTCAGTGTTTTGGCTGCAGTTAAAATAAAAGGAACTAACTGCATATTAATTACACTAAACAAAAAAACCCATGGCATTTAAGGCAGAATACAAGCATAATTCAAGGCATGCAAAATCAAAGATGAGAGCCATAAATTCCTAATAAGCCTTTAGACACCTGAAAGTCCATAGGGCCTTTGTTTTCCCCAGAAAATTTTACAAGGTTAAACTTCTCTGCAGATATTGAACTGCCACCTTACAACCCTATCTGGTAAACATAAACTAAGGATGACTATCAAATACACACACAGTCCATTTTATTTACAAACATGTTTGGAAGAGATGGTAATGCCAACTTGTGGTATCAGAGTTCAGAGGGTTCAGGGTTCCGATTTTCCTCAGTGGGGTCTGCAGATTGCTGGCAGTCCACAAAAGTCAGGAGAAAAACAAACAAACAAACAAACAAAACCAAACAAACAAACAAACAAAACCCACCCAAAACATCTCTCTTGCTGAAACTAAGACTTTGGCACAGAAGGATGCAAAATTTTCAACATAAGGGGGAAGTGGCAAGAAGAAAACTCTGCAAGTGTGCATGGCTTCCTAGTGCAGTGGTATATAGATGCTCACTTGAGAAAGGGGACTTTGGGGCACTGCTCTTTACAAAGTTGTTCATGCCTTTTGTCACTTTAAAAGTAATGATATAAAATGTTGCTGAAATGAAACAATCTTAGTACACCACAGTTTTTTTTTAAGTGTGAGTGTGTGTGTGTTCACTCCACTACTCCAAGTTAAAGGGGCCTCTCTATGGAAAAGCAATTCTCTGCCACATACTGTATATAGCCAGCAGCTCCCAAGCCACAAGTCCCTGCTTCCAGAGACCAAATATGATTTTACCAGGGAGACCGTGTTGTGTTTTCTCAGCTGTTTTGATTATTTCACACTTTTTTTTTTTTACAGCTAATTCTGCCCAACTGAGGGAGCAGGGAGTCTGGCTCATAGCCTTTCTCAGTGTGTTCCAGCAAATCAAATTACTATGACCACTGCTGAAAAAAAGAGGCCTTAGGTGGTCAAGAAACTATGATGACAGAGAAGCAAATATAAGATTCATGTCTTTTTAGCTTGGACTGGAAGTGACATTCGAGAGCTGTTCCCAGGGCTTGTGAAGAAAGCTGGTCATGTGGAAAGGTTGTGTTTATGTTCAATGAGGTCAAAATCTTTAAAACAGCTAATTTTATACCTCCAGAGTTGTCTACATAGGAACTAAATCTGTCTTCTTTTAGCATGACTTATACTCCAAAAATAACTATTGTAATATGCTGCTTCTCTTTTTCATGATGTGATATCATAATACAGTTGTTATCACTGTACCATGATTCTGAGGTTTATAAGACTTCTTATATCAGTATAGGCATATATTTGCAATTTCAATGTAAAGTTAGTCTCATTTGTTATAATGGAAATTTTCCAATAAGCTTGATTTGTTTTCTAATCCATATTGACATTCTCTGTCACCATTTGATATTTCCTCATTTAAGAGCAATTCACACAAAATACTCCTCTGGTCCCTTTTTTAGGTAACCAAATGATTAATTAGAAAGCTCAGACACTGTGTGGGAAGTTGAAAAGATACTCTCAAGGTCATCTGGTCCAAATGACAATCTTCATTCTTTTCTCTCCTAAGCTGGTTGCAAATGCCTTGCACATGTTTGTCATAAAGTCAAAGCCACTGTTTACATGAGAAAGTAGAAGTTGGAGTTGGTGCTGGTTTGCACCTGTTGTTATTCTTGTCCAGTAAGAAAAACTATGTGTGAAATACATTACTGTATTTGCCTAACTATTTGTAGAAGAATGAGTAACGACATGGGTTGAAAATGCCTGAGTTTTTTTCTGAGTCTGAGCAAGACTTCTAACATCATCCTAAAGCCTTTTTGGATGTAAATCCTTAAGAACATAAAAAGTTTATGAGGAACCAGAACCATAGAGAGCAAATCCATGAATTTTGTGAAAGCAGCAAAAGAAAAAATGTAAAACGTCAGGCTACAGCAAGTACCAGAGACTGCAGGCTGACTAACGTAGATCCCATACATATATAGTAGGAAATAATACCAAGAGGAAACTGGATGGACTAATTAAATGAAGGTCATACTTGATGAATGTTTCTGATGGCACTGGAATAATGCAGCAGAAATGAAGCAGTACACGACATGGATCTTGATTTTAGAAAGGCTTCCTATACTGTACAAACAGCACAAACAAATCAGATTCCATAACCTTACTGCTGAGGTAATAGTGTACAGCTGCCAACAACAGACTGCTAATTATTTTTTTTAAATTACTCTAGTTGGAAAAAAGTAATAATCCAGAAAAGTACGTAGGGTCATCATTGCGATTTAGGTGCATCACTTCTACATCAGTTGAAATTCAGGAGACTATGAAATGAGTCATCTAACTGACTCTCTGGATGTTGGCTCAGGGCCTTACCTTAGTTGGGGAAAAACTCAGCACCTGGTGGCTGAGGGCCACATGAATATTTCCCACTGTTTCAGACTTGCAAATTTGGATTATAGCTGTTTGATTTATAGAAAAATGTTCTACATGAATTGGACACTTTTCAGACAAAAAATAATGTAAAATGTTCCGACATAAATGTTTTGGTAAGATCAACATGGTGTAGATTTGGGTAGCGTTGTCCATCTTTAGACATTTAGCTTAATCTGATAAGCTTTTACTTTAGCAAATCCATTCACCTGTTGGCTTATCTAAAACTGTGCCGTAGTGTCTGTACATCCCTTGGCACACTGACCAAAATAAACATAATGGCATAGCACTGGGGTCCTACTCAAAAACAGTGTGAGAAGCGGCCTCCTACAAAAGTGACTAAACGGAATAATTTCTAAAGCTTGACCCTGCTGAAAGCCAACCATCAAGAACAACTCCATATATGACAGAGCAGCCAACCCCACACCCTGATGAGAAAATTCAGAGACCTATCTCTTTTAACTTGCATGTAATCGCAACCTTTGATCATGGCCTCTCATGTTCTTCAGTACCCCTTTCAAGGCCCCTTGATGCTGTAAGAAACACCTGTAAGTAACCAAATGGTGCATTGGAAAATATGCTTTTACTTACAGGACTGAAAATCTAAAGAAAAGATACATGAACACCACATGAAAAAATTATTTTAACATTTCATATTGTTGTGGTTTAACCCCAGCTGGCAACTAAGCACCATACAGCAGCTCGCTCACTGCCCCCACAGCAGGATGGGAGAAGAAAACTGGAAGGGTACAAGTGAAAAAACTCGTGCGTTGAGATAAAAATAGTTTAATAATTGAAATAAAATAAAATAATAATGAAAGTAATAATAATAACTACAACAAAAATATAATGAAAGAAAAATAAGAGAGAAATAAAATGCAAGAAAAACAAGTGGTGCAAATTAAAACAATTGCTCACCACCAACTAACCGATGCCCAGGCAGTCCCCAAGCAGCAGCCCTTCCCGTTAACCTCTCCCCTAGTTTATACGCTAAGCATGACGTCATACAGTGTGGGATATCCCTTGGGTCAGTCGGGGTCAGCTGTCCCGGCTGTGTCCCCTCCCAACTCCTTGTGCCCCCCCAGCCTCCTCGCTGGTGGAGTGGGGTGAGAAGCAGAAAATTGCTTGGCTCTGGGTAAGCCCTACCCAGCAATAGCTAAAACATCCCTGTGTTATCACTGGTTTTGTCACAAATCCAAAACGTAGCACTACACAAGCTACTATGAAGAAAATTATCCCTAACCTAGGCAAAACCAGCACACCATCCGAGTATAATTTTATGTTTTGCTCTTTCTCACTTCAAAATATTCTGCAATAGTGAGCAAACTCTTTCATTGTTGAAAGGGTTATGAGGCATTATATTATGAATATATAAAGAATATGGAACATTTTATTTTTCCCCTTGGCCTTTGATTTCCTTAAGTTTATGTTCAAAAGGCCCGGCTTTCTAGTGCTTGTAATTTTAATACCTATTAACTGTTTCATCCAGGTTTTTTTATACTGTATGCTTGCCAAGGTTAAAAAAACCTCAGAATTATATACTATCCTAATATATGTGCATGCACACACACATATGTACTCACACATCACCTGCATACCTGTTGTATCTTTTACAGGAATGTAGGAGCACTACCTTTCTGACAATGGAGCTATAGCTTAATTCACCTTTTGGGGGTGATGTCTGCACCCTTAGGTAATGAAAAGAACATTTTTGGACAGAATAAAGAGCACAGATGGCAAGTAAAAGGGTACAAACATTCTTTCTGCCTATTTGTTAATAAGCCACCTCTATCCTGCTTTGTTTTCTTATATGTGCTATATTCTTTTATGTTTTGTGTAGAAAAAAAGATGTCTATTACTTTTATATCAGTGTGTTTAAGAATAATAAACTTAATTTTGCTAATCTTTTGCTGATTGCACTCTTTTAATGTTTTTTGTTGTTGTTGTTGTATGTTCTAGTATTAACAAAGAGAGCAATAAATTTATACTTGGTTTATATAAAGATGCATAATTTGCTATTCTCAATACCAAGAAAATTTCTCATTCATTTCAAAATCTCCCTGGTACATTAATCACATTTATACTGCTGAGCTAGAAAAAATATTTGCAGATAAAAGAGAAACACATTGTATATCAATATTGTTATATGCACAGATAAAATAAATTAATCAAACTGTTGCTTTGCTCTTCAGTAATCTATGTTTGCAGCCATTTACTTAATTATATCTTACGTACTGATTAGTTTATATATATACACTTGTATTAGGAAATATTTAAGTACTATTTTTAATTTCTAACCAGTTCCATATGGATTGCAAAAAGAAAAACAATTAAACTTTTGGATTATAGTGATAAATTCAGTGGAGATAATTGTGTAAAAGAAAACACATTTCAGCCCTTAAGCATTATCTAACAGTGACTGTTCCCAGTTCTGAATGCTATGATTAGAACCAAAAATTAAAATGTAATGAACTTTTCCTCAAAATGAGTTTACACTGGCATTTTTATTTAGGAAATAGAGCATTAGTAAATGGAAGATTTTAGCAAAAATTCTTAAGGAAATCGAGAATTAAGGACACCATGTTACTTTAGATATAAAATTCTAAAACTCTACATAAAAGTTAAAAACGAGATGGATACTTAAATGCAATATATTCCTAAAGAAGATGCATAATTACCAGAAATAATTTAATAATTCTAATTCTTACTGTTTTCTACATTTTGTTTCTTAAAGTAGATATCTGGAGTAGTTGGATTACTTGATGTACTAGGTATGTAGGAATAGGTACTCATGATCTTCTAAGGGTTAAATAAGATTGTATCTTACACTAAGCAGTTCACACATACACTAGAAAGTTTTCCAGAGATTATAAATTTAAAAGAAGTGAAAACTGCAGATACTATACTGTAAACAGTATGGTAGTTTTCATATTCCAATGAGTTATTTAGCATCCTGTTCCTGGGATTTATTACAAACACTTGTATTTTCCCATTAGAAAGAACTAGTTAGTCAGAGTATCCTTTTTTGTTTAAAACTCTACTACACCATTTATAGTACTCATATCTTAATCTGTCTGCATTCTGTTTTTCTTCTCATTCTTCCACTATCATGTTTTTCTTAAATTTTGAATATTTGTTACGTTACAACTATGTATGTAATTGTAATATGTTTGCATTTGTTAATAGTATATATGTACAGCACTGTATTAATTTTCCTCAGAATTTAATTCTAGGGCCAGTTCTGTTCAATATATTTATCAATGATCTGGATGCAGGAGTTGAATGCACCATTAGCAAGGTGGCTGATGATACCAAACTGGGAGGTGCTGTTGATGCTTGAGGGACGAGTGCCCTTGCAGAGGGATCTTGATAGATTGGAGCATTAGGCTATGATTAATGGGATGAAATTTAACAAGTACAAATGCCAAATCCTGAACCTGAGGTGGAATAATGTAGGACACGAGTATAAATGGGGAGAGGAGTGGCTGGAGAGCAGCCCTGCAGAAAGGGATCTAGGGGTGCTGGTTGGTGGTAAGCTCGTTATGAGTCAGCCATGTGCCCTGGCAGCCAGGAGGGCAAACTGCATCCTGGGATGCATCAAACACAGTACGATCAGCCGGTCAAGAGTGTTGATTGTCCTGCTGTGTTCAGCGTTGGTGCAGCCTCACCTTGAGCACTGTGTGCGGTTCTGGGACCCACAATTTAAGAAGGACGTTGAGGTCCTTGAATGCATCCAGAGGAGGGCAACAAAGCTGGTGAAAGGGCTGGAAGGAATGTCCTGTGAGGAGCATTGATGGACTTCGGCCTTGTCTCGTTTGGAGAAAAGAAGGCTGAAGAGTGACCTCATGGCTCTCTACAGCTTCCTGAGCAGGGGATGGGGAGAGGGAGGTGCTGAGCTCTTCTCCCTGGTACCCGGTGACCGGACACATGGGAATGGTTCAAAGCTGCACCAGGGGAGGTTCAGACTGGACATTAGGAAGCATTTCTTCACCAAGAGGGTGGTCAAGCATTGGAACAGGTTTCCTAGAGAGGTGGTCAATGCACAAGCCTGTGAGTATTTAAGAGACATTAGGACAATGCTCTTAATAACATGCTTTAACTTTTGGTCAGCCCTGAAGCAGTCAGGCAGTTGGACTAGATGATCACTGTAGATCCCTTCCAAATGAAAGAGTTATTCTAGAAACAATAATAATGAAATAATAAAATTTCTCTGAACAGAAATCTTAATATGGTTTTATATATATATATATATATATGCTTTACAATCAGCACATCAGTCTATCTTGGTCAGCTGTTAAAAAAGTATCTGCAGCATACCTCTTATCTTTTCTTTGTCTTGAAAACTCTCCTTTTTTTAGTTCTTTGACATTTAGGATTGGCCGGGCAAAACCACACTAAATCTCTGTTCTCAGGATGTAGTTCAGTGTAAGTGCAGAAATCTAGAGACATCTTCAATAACTTCCTTTGCTGTGAAGAACTGAATCATCCCTGGCTTATCATTCTACTTTTCTTTATCAGAAAGATACATGTACAAAAAAATAGTACGTCTAGAAAATAATTAAAATGTACTGAAGCATATGGAAATCACAAAGCAAGAACTTTTCAGGTATATTAAGCAATAAGTCTGTACTGATTCTATGCAAACTTTTTTTCTAATGGATGCTTTAGCTGAAGTTGCAATGTACGGGAATGAGAATAAGAGACATCTTGCATAGTATAAAACAGGGCTATATCTCTCCTAATGTGTAGATGAGAATGCATGTTTTTACTGGAAATTTTGCCAGTTATGCATGCTTACTTTTAAATACTTTGTGATTGAAATAAAATGAATATACTTATATGCAAGACAGGTTTTTTTCTTTAACAATCTACACATTAAAAGTAGGGTTCCTGGATGATGGAGCATTACTAAGAAAATGATTGAAAACATTTCTTATAAAAAGAATTTTATAAATCAAGGGTTTATGCAAAGCATGCAATCTATACATGTTGCTTTTTTTAAAAAATGTGTTCTCAAAGGTTTGTGATTTTGATGTTTTGATTTTTTGATGTTTTGTTGTTGTTGATGATTATCATATTTGTAGAGAGTATTTCACCATAAAATCTAGTGAAATGTCTAGTACATTTTACAAAAAAGTCCATGTGAGTCCATGACTCCAATAGATCCATATTATACAGTATCTTTCAGCCCTCATCTTTCTATCGTTTGAAATGATTCACTTTGTATTAAACAAATAATAATAATAAATTATAAACCCATTTACTTGCTAATCCATTTATAATTTAATCAATTTATAAAATTGATTACTTGCTCTTGCTCAGGGAATACAACTGATTTTGATGTTCTTTCAAACAATGTCTGCAAGATCATATCTACAGTAGGCTTACAAGTCATAAAGAGGCATAATTACTATTACACATATATTTTCCAAGTCCTTAAATCTGCATTTAAGACAGATTTTCTATTTCAAGTTTTGGTCCCCAATAAAGCATCAAAACTCAAACAAGCAAAGAAAGTCTCCACTTCTTCCTGCAAAAGAATTTTAATATTCTACTGATAACTGTACATCCTTGCCTCACAAGTACACAGATACCAAATTATATGCACAGAACAGCTGAAATGAGGAAATATTGCTTTCTTGCTTTGTAATTTTGCATTTTTTAGTTCAGTATCCTTATAGTATAAGAATTTTTCCATCATTTAAAATGAACAGATAAACAATTATTATCAACATGAGTAACTGTCACTAAGATAAATAGGAAATTCTGCAGTAAGACTCATTGAAATGTTTATTAAAATTTCATAATTATAATTTGTTATTACAGTGTGCTTCTCAAACGTGTTAGAATGCGCATTCAAATGCATTCACCTGAAGTTTCATAAATGAAGCTTGTTCTCAGCATTTACTCTTTGTCAGACTGTGTCCTGGTTTCAGCTAGAATAAAATTAATTTTCTTCTGAGTAGCTGGTATAGTGCTGTGTTTTGGATTTAGGATGAGAATAATGTTGATAACACAGTGATGTTTCAGTTGTTGCTAAGCAGAGTTTATACAAAGTCAAGGACTTCTCAGCTTCTCATACTGCCCTGCCAGTGGAGGCTGGGAGTGCACAAGAAGCTGGGAGGGGACACAGCTGACCCAAAAGAGCCAAAGGGGTATTCCAGACTGTATTACATCTTGTCCAGTATATAAACTGGGGGGAGTTGGCCGGGGTGCACTGCAGCTCAGAGATTGCCTGGGCATCGGTCAGTGGGTGGTGAGCAATTGCATTGTGCATCACTTGTTTTGGATATTTTACTATTATTGTTGTTGTTATCATTATTATTTCCCCTTCCTTTTCTATCCTTTTAAACTGTCTTTATCTCAACCCATGAGTTTTACTGTTTTTTCCTCTGATTCTCTCCCCCATCTCACTGAGTGGAGGGGAGTGAACAAGAAGCTGCATGGTGCTTAATTGCTGGCTGGGGTTAAACCATGACATACTGAAAGTTACAACATGGAATAATCCTGTTCAAAAAGCTCTTACAGAATGAGATCAGAGGTTAGTAAAGCCTCAGAAAGTTACTTCAGACAGAAGTGTTGTCATCTACTGTTATTTAGGCAAGGTGAAGAATTTTTATGGGAATCAGTCCACATGTGATCTGAATCGCCTTCTGATAATGGCTGTCTTTTATTCCTGCTCTGCACAGAGTGATCATACCCCAATTTAGGAATCCTAGACAAATGCTTAAAAGTTAAATTAAACATAAATATGTTCAACATGTATTGTCAGACCTACAAACTCATGAAAGTTTAGATTTTAGATTTGATCTTCATTATTATCTCACTTTTATTCCTCTCTTCACCTTGTTGGCATTTATCTTCCAAACGAAAGGTAGGCTGAGTTACAGATTTTTATGAATGCACTTGTCTTGAGCAGGAGAATGGACTAGATTGTCATCACATGTTACAGTTAGACAAATCTGGACAAGTATAGTTGAAAATTATTTTCTCAAACAGTTTGCATTTGAGCTCCTAATGAGATCTGAGAAACAAACCAAACTTGAAGGAATTATGTTCAATAGCCTGCCCTTCTATATATGTCTGCATCCCATGAAATGCACTTTGTACTTTTTCAAATAGCTTAGATTGTCAGGATTAATTCTCAGTACAGTTTTTAGGAGAGCATGGACAGGGGGCAAGGTAAATAAACAACATGAAAAAACCTGTAAGACTAAAAATGTTACATAGCTTTGCATTAGGCATTTCAAAATGAAAAGATGTAACCAGCACGTATGCATACTTTGCTGTTTCCCATCTCATACAAAGGGTTTTGACTCTTATATTATGATAATTATCACATAATAACCACTATAATTTTAACTATTAAAAAAGCCTTGTATCAACATAAGCTAAAAGCTGTTTATCATAAACTTTATTAAAATAAAAATGCCCATATAGGTAAAAGTATTTACTTCCGGATTTTGTTATGTTTCTTTATTATTGGCAGAAAAATACTTGTGACTATGTCTATGTTTGTATATAAGTATATATACCCTTTCTTTAGAAAAAGATCATCCCAGATTTCCTCATTATTGATTACAGTTATCAGGTATTCCTTTAACAAACTGTGTTTCATTTAGAAATGACTGACAATTATGTCCTCTAAATTTTTTCCTTATACTTTTAATTACTTTTCTATAATTTATAGTTTAGCATATATGGTAATTATATTTCCTACCATGTCAGCAAATATTTACAGAAGTGGAAGAGAAAAAACATGAATTCTGGTTCCTTCAGTACATTCCTCTGACAAATAATCAGGCTAGAAATGGATTTCAAAGACCCAAAAATTGAGGAAAGAGATGATCCATTTTTTGAAAAGTTTATATTACTTTGCATAAATTGCTCTAGGAGCAAATAAGAGTAGGATGTTAAAAATATGTGCATATCCTGGCAGAAAATAACCTTAGCATTTTGAATTTGCAGAATTATTAATATGATCATTCATAATACTTTGTCATTGGCAACATTGGGTCTATAAGTGAAATAAAGCATATAAAATAGGTTCACTTGGGCTATCTCATGCTTTGAAGTTCATAAAAATTGAACTGAAACCACAGGGCTTTAAAGTGCCTTGACTGCATTCAACTTTAGAGCAAAAGCTGCAGTGGGATGTCTCATAACATTAGAAGTATCAACAGCAGCTGAAGAGCAGTTGAATGGCATGAGGTCTGATTTGAGACCAATAATTATCAGTGTACCCGAGGGGACAATGCTAGGTCCAATCCTGTTTAACACCTTTATTAGTGATCTGGACAATGGGCCAGAGTATACCCTCAGCAAGTTTGCTGATGAAACAAAACTGGGAGGAGTGGCTGATACACCAGAGGGCTGTGCTGCCATCCAGAGAGACCCTGACAGGGTGGAGAGATGGCCTGACACAAACCTCATAAGGTTCACCAAGGGGAAGTGCAAAGTTCTGCACCTGGGGAGGAACAACTCCATGCACCAATACATGCTGAAGGCCCCCCAGCTGGAAAGCAGTTTTGCAAAAAAGGACCTGAAGGTCCCAGTGGACACCAAGCAAAGTATGAGCCAGTGGTGGCTAACTGGGTCAGCAATGTCAGCCTTGCAGCAAAGAAGACTAATGGCATCCTGCACTGCATTGGGAGAAGTGACACCAGAAGGTCAAGGGAAGTGATCTTGCCCCTCTATTCAGTACTGGTGAGGCCATATCTGGAGCGCTGTGTTCAACTCTGGGCTCCTCAGTACAAAAGAGATATGGATATTGTCCTGGTTTCAGCTGGGATAGAGTTAATTGTCTTCCTAGTAGCTGGTACAGTGCTGTGTTTTGAGTTCAGT
>JAVJGG010000017.1:8732957-8750903 GCA_035590195.1 Aviceda cuculoides | reverse complement strand
GGGGTCAGCTGTCCCGGCTGTGTCCCCTCCCAACTCCTTGTGCCCCCCCAGCCTCCTCACTGGTGGGGTGGGGGGAGGAGCAGAATAGGTCTTGACTCTGTGTGAGCACTGCTCAGCAATAGCTGAAACATCCCTGTGTTATCAACACTGTTTCCAGCACAAATCCAAAACATAGCCCCGTATCAGCTACTATGAAGAAAATTAACTCTATTCCAGCCAAAACCAGCACACATATATACGTGGCTGTTTGCCTCTTCTCCATCCCTCCTTTAGAAGCTGTGCTGCCTAGTGGAAGTATAATAAGCAAAGGCTCAGGAGACCAATGTCTGTTTTTCAGTTCCACTGGCTAATGGATTCATCCAGAAATGAGACACCAGAGTTGGAGGCCTTTCTCCATCTGTGAGTCAAGTGTACTCTCCTCTCCCAGCAGGCACCTAGGATCAGCAGATGACACTAGGTGATCAGCAACACTGGAAGAAAACCTGCTGAAGTTGGACAACTGCACATTAGCAACCCTAAGGTTCTCGCAGAGAGAGTGGTTCCTAAATCTGCAACAGGATGAACATGAAGCTGTTCCTAGCATCTTGCTCTGCAGAAGCACTTGTCTTTTGCATTAAGGAACACTTGTGCAAAGTGTAGTGGCAATCAGACCTGGTTCCTAAGGTTTTTCCTTTTTTTTGGAGGACTCTCTGGCTGCATTGATTTCTCCAGAGATCTGTGTCAGCTTCAGCACAGAGGATAGGGAGAGTGCTCAAGCACTGCAGTCTGGCCTGATACAACCAAGGTATCATGCTCCCACATAGGTTTGAGCCAAAGGTAGCCTAGAAACCAGATCTCCAAATTCCCAGTATAAAAGAGCACCCTTCCTCCTCCCCAGGATGCTGGATAAACTGGTCACAACCATGGTGCTGGCATGCCCATCATTCTGAAGTCAGTGTTATCGGTGTCTTCTAGGAGACTCTGAGCACATGCATCAGAAAAGGGCCCTTCAGGGAGAGCCCTGATCATGCCTATTTTGTGACACCTAAACAGCCCTGATGTCCCTTGTTAGACAAGGTGGCGGTGTGCAAAATTGTAGTCACCAAAAGGTACTAGGAGAGGTAGGCATGGAGGGTGCACTTTATTGCGTTATTGAACATCAGTATTTAAAACATGCCTAAAAAAGTCCTAAGGCATTTGTGTTCTTGTGGTTTAATGCCAGCCAGCAACTAAGCACCACGCAGCCACTCTCTTACTCCGCACCACTCACAGTGGGATGAGGGACAGAACTGGGAAAAAAACCTAGAACTCATGGGTTGAGACAAAAACAGTTTAACAGGACAGAAAGGAAGAAAATAATAATGATAATAATAACAATAATAAAAGGACTGGAATATACAAAACAAGTGATGCACAATGCAATTGCTCACCACTCACCAACCAATGCCCAGTTAGTTCCCAAGCAGTGATACGCCCCCCCCAAGCCAAGTCCCCCCGGTTTATACACTAGGCATGATGTTAAGTGGTATGGGATACCCCTTTGGCCACTTTGGGTCAGCCGTCCTGGCTGTGTCCTGTGCCAACTTCTTGTGCACCTCCAGCCTTCTTGCTAGAGGAAAAATCCTTGACTTAGTCTAAACACTACTTAGTAACAACTGAAAACATCAGTGTGTTATCAACATTCTTCTCATATTGAATGCAAAGCAAAACACTATGCCAGCTACTAGAAAGAAAATTAACTCTATCCCCGCCAAAACCAGGACAGTTCTTTTACTCTTGCTTCAAAATATAGTGAAAATAATAGGCAAAGAAATAAAAACTTCGGACCGAAAAGTCACGTGGGGGAAGTTAAAACTGTGTTCTTGGCCAGAGTTTTTCTCATAGTCCTATACCTCCTACATTTCTTTAATTTCTCCTTTCATGATATACATTAGCAGAACTATGTGGTGATTTTGTTCTGCTCTTTACTATTTCAATGCCAAAATCTATGAAGTGAGCTAAATAATTTAGTAATCTTGCCCTTTAAACTAAGAGACGTTAAAAGGTCCAATGCAGCCAGGAATTTCTTCAATTATTTAACTCACCCACCTGAAAATATTATACAGCCAAGTAATAGGGCCACCATTCAAACACTCATCTAAATTATATCTTTTTATTTAAAATGTTTTGCCATCAAGCAGTATTAAAAGCAATACGGATCTTATTAAAACAACTTCTACCCTGGCAATCTTCCTTCTCTTTTAACACTCTTTAATTATTTATTTAAGGGTTTCCCTCATTAGGTAAAAAATATAATCTCAAGGTTGCCTATATTTCCTCCTTTCTCTCCCATATTTTCATTGCCCACACTAAGCAATGCAATTGCTGTAAGCATCATAAATTGTAAGAATCAATGCTCAGCAGAGGTTGCAATTCAACCCTAAAGCAAGACAGTATTTGAGCCCCTAAAGCTGTCAAACCACAAGTGAACAGTTTCAGCATAGGAGAGCTTTTGGCTGGTGCACAACTGTCCATTTTCATACTATGATCTTCATACTCCTACACCCCTTCACCTAACAGTGGTTGGCACTGTAGAGATGTCTTTATTGTAACTTAGTGGTTTTATGGATGGTTTTAACAGGCATTGCCACCTTAAGTACTCTTTATGTGAGTTATAGCAATAAATAAAAGGCCTTAGGTAACCTTTTCCCCCCGTCTGGAGATTATTATATACCCCTTCGGTACAGATAGGATTAACACTTAACATTTGTATCATCTTCGTAACACGGTGCTGTGAGTGTTTTAGGGAGGGTTGGTTTGTCTAGCTGAAGTATCTACAGACATTATACCATAGCGTCAGGTCCAACGCAGGGTCACCAGAAGTTGGTGCACATAACTCATACACGTTAGCCATTCATTCGCCAGAGCTGAGTACAAGCCTGTAGCTTGGCCCTCTGCACGAGGAGTCTGCAGAGAGTTGGATCCCCTAAGAAGGGTATCTTCAAGCCCTTTAAGGAGGGGTGCAGCTCAGCTCCTCCTACTTCTGGCACTTGAGCACTCTGAGGGTCACAGAGGGCAGGTCTAGCCACATTTGTGCCTCTCCTGCTGAAACGGGGCCACCCTGGAAAGAAAATTGCAAGAGTCACAGGAGATCAAAGGAAGGAGAGCATGACACCACCGTCTAATGAAGAACGCAGCTGGCTAAAGAGTAGGGAGCAGGGGTACTGCTCCTCGCTACAAAAATCTTTCAGATGATGGTTTTTTCTACCTGGAATGCAAAAGCAGTCCTGGAACAAGGACACAAATAAAACCTGGATGTTCTGGTAGCATTTTCCAGCCACTAAGCTACAAAATCCTTCTTGGTCATTTGCTGTCACTTGGTCTTTTGTCTTGGAGAAACAGGAGAAATGTCTTTATCGGCTGAAATTTAAGAGATGAAAGCTGTCCTGGCCTCTGGTGTTCTTTGATTATTTATCTAACAAGAACTTGCCACCTGTCAGGCCATTCTAATGGAAGTGCAAACAACGACAACTCACAAGAGTGTTGAGGAATGCTGTGTTTGCTCCAGACCTGTAGAAATCAAAGGAATTAGTCAGGAAAAAACAGATAGAAAATTTTCAACACTTCAAAGCTGCTTCAATTTCATAGAGTTCTTTTTTTAGTTTAAAAAATCTTCTAGGTATTTTTGTTGAATCTTTTGTTTTCCTTTAACAGAAACAGCAATAACAAATCTTCACCAAATAGTAATCAATATATATTTTAAAAAAAAAACAAAAACAAAAAACCCAAGCCAACAGTGTGCAGCTTTGCAATATATATGTTATTTCTTTCAGAACAAAGGAAGAATAGATACTGTTTTTTCAGACCTTTGAAAATGCTTAACTATTCATTGTCCTTTTCCACAAATCTGTAATGTCATAGTGAATGCTTGTGTGTTTCAGTGTAGAAATTGAGCCTATGGTAGCATGATCAGAAACAATAAAGAAACATATAAGAAATCAGTAAGTTTACAATGCCCTTCTGTAGTATACTAATATAGATAATCCGAATAGTAACTGTTTATTTAAAATGAACAATCTGGCATTTTAAAAAGTGAATGTTTGTATGTGTGCAAAAGGGAAACTAAAGTACATTCTTCCTAATGTCTGGCTACTTTATCAGAATACCACTTTACGTCTTTTAAGAAGCTAGCAGGCTATTACATATGACTAATATATCAAGTTTCAATGCAGCTTTTATTCAAAGTTTAATAGAGATAATAGTAACATAAAAGCTACCCTCTGGATCTTATAATTAAAAGGACAAGAGCCTGAGAGTCATAAGAAGGGAACGTGAAGTTAATTACTTGCTTGTGTGCAGAATAAGAAGTCTATAATCTTAAGTAGTAGCCAATTTATAGGTTTGAATTCCTGAACACTAACATATTAGGAGAATCATTTCAACTTCTTCTAATAATTTCTTCATATAATTATGATTAGACTCTTAGCTATAGTTTAATTTACTATGCCACTTCCCAACACATCCCTTTCTCTATGGTTTTGTTTACCAGAGCAGGGATTTGAGGCACCAATATTGTCTGAAAGCTTACAGTAAATCTAAACAATAAAGAAGTTTTACAGTCAGTGGTAGCAGAAAATAAAAAGTGATAGTACTGACATATTTAGTAGATATAAAATCCATTGGGGGAAAAATATTCTGAAATATTAGCTTTACTCTGTTAATGGTAAAATTAAGGTTGAATTTAAAAATAAGTACTTGTGTTTTCTATGGAAATAATTTTCAGCTAAATTTTGGTGTCTATAGTAATTTTCTAAGTTTCCTCTTCATTATCTACTCTCCTGGGAGATTAAAAAAAGTCAAGAGATGTAATGCTGTAAATGCAGAACCAGTAGATTTTTCCAAATTGCTGTTGAGGTTTTAAATTTTTTTATTTTCTACTGTACATTATTTACAACTCTATTTCTTTCCTATTGCCACTGAATCACAAGTCCAATATGGAAAAACTATCTGCAATTTCCTTGAGCACATGGAAAATTGGTGTAGCACACCAGATCTAGCGGGATGAAAATTTATTTGAAAATATATTTTAGGACTAAACCAACAGCAGAAACAGATGGTATGATGGCCCAATTGACAAAGTAAATGAAATGTTTTAACACTCATAATACGGACAGTTAGACTGAAAGGTGCTAACATTGATGCTGACCAAGTTTTTGTAGGTTTTTTTTTTTTTTAATACCAGCAGTAGTTTCTGCATCTACACAAAACACAGAAAGAAAGAAAGAAAGAAAGAAAGAAAGAAAGAAAGAAAATGAAATTAATGAAAGGCACCAAAGATAATCTAGACAGAATCCAATACCGAAGTGAATACTTTGCTTCTATGTTCAAGACGAGCACATTGTACGTGACAACAAAAGCTGGGCTGTTAACTGGAAAGGGTTGTGTAAACACAATTTATCAGAACACAGAACACAGAAATTATCACAGTTGAAGTGAGAAAAAATTTTCAAGCAAACATTTTAAATCCATTCTGAAAGCATAGATAGGAAATTTGAGAAGGAAGGAAGGGGTTTGCTACTCGGTCAGAAAAGGAGGAATGTAGTAAATTACCAATATTTCAGAAGGCATTAAACAGGTTATGAAAAACTGCAGGGCTATGAATTTTCTATCACTAACAGGCAGGAGGTGAGGCTTTGCCATATTTTAATTATACCCTTAAAATAAATTCAGAGAAATGCTGCACGCCTTTTACATAAACCTGAATAATGACCATATGGAAACATGTTTATCTGTGATAAAATGTACTGATATTTTGGCACGATTTTTGCAACATAGATGTGCTTACTATGTATTCCAGGAAGACTAGCTGAGCTTTCTTTCTATGACATATTCTAAAACTTTCTTTCCTACATTTGTCAGTAGTCAAAAAACTACAGTAAGCATCACTAACTTTGCACGACAAATTGAATCAAAAATATGTATTTGTCCATGATGATTATGTGACTTCAGTAACACACTTGCAAAATTATCATGTAAGTATGAATGTTACCTTACATTGCCAGAAAATAAAAAAGATTAATCAAAAAGTATCATTATGTTGAAGTCCCACAATACTCTTAAATTCTGATTCAGTAAATATGTTAGTTTCTCTTCTGTTTTTAGTTTTACTCCCCAATAATTTAAGATCTAACACTAAATAGTGAATGTTGGTAAATAAGTATTCCCTGCATTTTTACACCACTAAGTACTGGGGTTTTAAAAAACTGTGTATTATTTTATTATGTCTATCCATGTAATAGATAGATCCACCCAGGCACTTCCATTTTCATTGCCATTTATTTTGTATTTATAATACTAATTAGACTGTTCTCTGTGCCTTCTAAAATAAAGTGTTGCCATGGTATATAATTCAAGCTAAAATGCTGATACAATTATACCTGTATAATATCTTGGATTAAAGTCAAATTAAATAAAATGATTTCCCAGATGTGACATAATGCCTTGATGGATCTGTATACAATGCTAAGTTATTGGGGCATAATTGTAGAGTGCACGATGCCTAGCATACAGAGAAAATTCACATGATGGTGTGAAAATACTGTTACTGAAATAACATTTCCTTTCCCTGAAATGTACTAAGATATAAAAAATACATTAACATATAAAAGTTATATTTTTATAAATCATTTAACAATTTACTTTCACTCTTCTACAGATGTATCCACAGTTGATGTCATAACATAACAATTGATGTCATAACCAGTAACAATGGTGTTATCCATTTACGCAAAATTAAGCATATGCAGAAGTGCTTGTAGGGTAGGCATTCCTTTGCACAGGGGAACTATACAGTGAAGAGACTGGAGCTTTATAAGGCATCCCATTCAAATTCAGTAGATTGACTACCTCATGGGACTTCAAAAAGGTTTTTGTTATTATTTGTATTTTGGTTATTAATTGATTATAATGGACTAACAAACAGTTAATACCATTTTAACTAATGGTCAAAGAGTTAGAGTATGGTGCGGAGACCACACCCACTGCCTTGCATATGGGTACGGCTTAACCACACAGAAAGGGAATATTTGTTCTTCTATTGATGCCATATATTTGTTATAGGTTTATAATATATTTGTAATAATTATTGATATATTAAAGACTTATAGCTGTTTTCATAACTTTAATACAGACCACAGACAGTGCATTGGTTTTATTCTTTCAGAAGAATCACTGCATTTGGTAGATTTATAAAAATTTATCCATTGGATTCACATTAAAAGGTATTTTGATGTAGAATTTTAAAAGTCTTAGGCTGAAGGCTAGTTCCCACTTGATTTATATCACATTTTAGAATAAAGCTGGTGTAATGGCCAGTTTCTGGTATCAGAGAGGAAATACTCATTTTCAGAATAAAAGAAGGTATTTCATCCGAGAAACATGTACACAAATACAGAATTGCACTTTTTCTTACATCCTCTGATTAATAATAATAATAATAAATAATAATAACAGGAAGCTTTTATCTTTAAAACTTATGTATAAAAACAATTAAAGTTCACATGAATGTGGACAATTACACTATGTCATCAGTGTAAGTATCAAAATATTTTGGAATTATTTGCAATAGCATATTCTTGCAGCACTGTATCACAAGGTCATTCATGCTAATTTTGTCTTACAAAAGACATGATGGACATCTGGGTGAGTGCTATAGCCACATAGCTCTCTTACCATCATCTGCCTCCAAATCAATCAATACCTGTCTTAATCATGACAGTCTACCAGTTTCTCACTCCAGAGTATCACACCTGTGGTGTGATATTTTCAGTGGTCCTGTTCCTTTCTTCATTAGGTACAATTCTGCTGCTGTTACCTATTTTTCATTCGTAAGTACCCCTCTTTTGTTTTATCTGGCACTCAATTTGTAACTCAGCAGGGTTCATTTCACAGCAACAGCAGGAGAAGGAGGTGTGAACTGGGTAGCGCGGGACAAGTTCAACCACCCACTGCCCAGTCATCCCAGGATCAAGCAGGAAGTGGTATAGTAAACAAGTATACATTGTCTTGGAGCAATTGATTGTGTATATCCAATAATGTACTTTCTAGAGGCATAGCCAGATCTTCTGGATTATTTTCATTGATTCTGAAACTTGATTTGTACCATTGTCTGGATTGCCACATCTGGATCTGAATATGTATTTCTAATGGTGTGTAGTCCACTTGTATTTGGATCTAAGGGTTTGGATCTGTCCCTTTTAAAGTCTTCTTTTATTCAGGTTAAGATCCAGATCTGGAACACTCTTACAATTAAACTCTTAACATTTTTAAATCTTATATGTTCAGCTCCGGGGTGTTAAACAACCTGATAGCCTTCTATCAAAGGAGGGGACAAGGGGAGAACAGCAGAGAAATTGGTGAGAAACTGCTCCCTGGAGAACAGAAGGCTCAGAAGGTGGAGATCTTATCAATGTGTATAAGTACATGATGTCAGGGAATGAAGAAAAGAGAGCCAGGCTCTTCTCAGTAATGCCCACTGACAGGAGAAGAGGCAATAGGCACAAACTGAAACATAGGACATTCTGTATGAACATAAGAAAAACCTTTTTACAGTGGGGGTGGTCTAACCCTGGCACAGGTTGCCCAGAGATGCTGTGGAGTCTCTATCCTTGGAAATGCTCAGAGCCAGACTGGACATGGTCCTGGGCATCCTGTGCTAGGTGACCCTGCTCTGAGCAGGGAATCAGACTTAATGGTCTCCAGAGGCCCCTTCCAACCTTCAGCGCTTCTGCAATTCTGTGTTTCCACCCTTCTTTGTTGGTTCACTCACATCTTTTGTTGGCTTGTACTAAAGTCTATCACAAGCAGATTAATTTTAGGAGACTGTCACTGTTCTCAGAATCAATTAAATTAAAGCATTACAGACTAAACCAAATTCTCCAATTTATATGCAAAATACATATGTTGAAAAGGAGCACATGCATAGCTGAGGGCATAAACCGCCCCAGGTACTGTACATTATTTATGACAGAGTTCAACAGCTTTTGTATTTCTTTTCTCCTTCACCATTTAAGCCAGAGTGCTACTACTAAAGACAAATTAAAATATTTACAGTAGAAGACTAGGAGAGGCAATTTTTTTAGGCTCATGATAAAAAAATAATGCATAGTCTTATGCTTTGGGAATTCATTTCCCATGTTCTGCAAAATATAGTACTGAGATGGGTTATAATGGATCTAGTTTATCTGGTGCAAATACCGTAAGATATGATTTCCCCTTCAGCAAACAAGAATTTGCTAATTATTAGCACGGAAGATTAAGTGTTTTCAAAGAACAGTGAGAAGGAAATGGCAGCAACACTTATTATTCCCATTAAATATGAATCATTTATTAAGAAAAGTGACTGTAAGTGATACACATGCATTCACAGATAACTCAGTGTGAGGCTTATGAAATTAATGGGAAACAGAGCAATCTTTGTAATGTCCTGTTTAATGGCTAGACAGCTAGTCCCTGCTAATATAGCATGAAGCACTTTGAAGGGTCACAGCCTTATATCCTTGCCTCTTCTCTGGTTATTGTACAGCAAACTTGGTACGGTGAATTGTGCAGCAGTACCCAGGATGTGTGTCTTTGCCTTGATTAGGTACATTCTCTAGAAAAAGCACAGTCAGATCTGGTTAAGAATGAAGGAAGTTAGAACAAGTGAAAATTAAATCAGTTACCTCTAGAAACAAACATAAATGGTAGTGACTAAGGTCCATACCTCAGCAGACATTTGGGTCCCCTAATTTTTTTTTAAAGAAACAACTGTGAGGAACTCAAATCAAGAAAAAGGAATTAATTTATTCAAATCCTATTTTATTACTATTATTAAAAAAAGAAGATCATAGAATCATAGAATGGTTTGGGTTGGAAGGGTCCTTTAAATATCATCTAGTCCAACTGCCCTGCAATGAGCAGGGACATCTTCAGCTAGGTCAGGTTGCTCAGAGCCCTGTCCAGCCTGACCTTGAATGTTTCCAGGGATGGGGCATGTACAGATGCACGTACAACAGAGATGGCAAATATAGATATTTTAAAAGGATGCAGTGTCAAACTACTCTCTCTGCTTATAATAGGGGGTGGCCATTACATCTGTGATATTGAAGTTGTAAGTGTTTAGAAGTATTATGCACCTGTTTTAGATGAAATTATAAGGGAGATGTTTTGCCTGCGTTTTCAACCACCACACTGAGGTTTTGTCCTCAAAAAAGGCAGGTGAACGTCAAGATATTTAGCGACTCCTTGGAGAGAAATTTTTTATAGGTTGAAACTATTCAACTATTTCCTTGCCTTGAATCTCTTATTCTCTGTGCAATTCCTGAGTAGTCCCAGTAACAGACCTAAAGATGATGTTATCTTCTCACGAAATATTTATATTTTTTATGGAGAAAAAGGTATGAAGGATAAAAGATAAAGTAAAGAATTAAAAAAATAGCAAGACAAACTGATATGAGCTCATTCTAGTGTTTGTTACAGAAGTTGCAGTCAGCTTGTTGGGTGTGTACATATGTATGTGTGCAGGGCACAGGTGCCCAGATTTGGTTAGCGGGGACCTGCAGGGCAGCCTCTGTGAGGAGAGGCCGGGGCTGCCCCGTGCCGGACACAGCTGGTTCCAGCCGGATCCAACCCACCCGCCCCAGGGCACCGCTCAGCCCCGCGGCCAAGGCCTGGGCGACTCGGGGGGAAAATGTATTTAAGAAAGGGCAAAATGCTGCATGGCAGAGAGGAGTGAGGAAAAGAAAGTGCAGAAACAGCCCTGCAGACACCAAAGGGAGAGAAGAAGGAAGGGGATGAGGTGCTTCAGGTGCCAGAGCAGAGACTCCCCTGCCGCCCATGGAGAGACCATGGTGGAGCAGATACCCACACTGCAGCCCATGGAGGACTCCATGCTGGTGCAGAGGAAAAGTGTGAGGAGGAAGGAGCAGCAGAGAGGAACCACTGCGTACTGACCATAGCCCCATTCCCCATCTCCCCTGTGCCACTCGGGGAGGTGGTAGAGGAGTCGGGAGAGGGGGGAGGAAAAATGTTGGTTTAATGCGTGTTTCTCACTACCTGAATCTATTTTAATTGGCAACAAATTAATTTTTTTTTTTCCCCAAGTCTGGTTTGTCTGTAATGGTCATTGGTAATTGATCTTCCTGAATTTATCTCAACCCACGAGCTCTCTCATCCTATTTTCTTCCCCTGTCCCACTGAGAATGAGAAGTGAGTGAGCAGCTGGGCGGGAGTTTGGCTGCTAGCCAAGGCTAACTCGCCATTATATGTGAGTCTTAGTCATCATAAGATTTAGCTGACAGATGAGCAATCATCTAATAAAAAATATTACCACCAAGATTTCTCTGTGAAATCCTCATTAGAACATACTTTTCCTTGTGACAAAAAAAAAAAAGGTAGATCTTTTATGTCCAGTTTAGACCCCTTTCTGCAATCCAATTCATTTTAGATTTCATTAGAGCTTTCTGGAAGGCTCTAGTTTAAGAAATAACAGGGTTGAGGTTATGGTGGTTAAAAAGACATTTCTAGCACAGGTATTTTGTTATTAATAAAGCTTACCCTTAACTTCATTTGTAAGTCCAGTTATAAAGCCTGCCTTCTTTACTTCTCTATAATATCCAGGTTCTTAAAAAAGCAGGAGTTATTATGCTATGGATTATATTCATTAGTCTATATTTTGTATCTGACTTTTTTCTTCTCGATATTCTGTTTGTACTGGTTTTCCTCTTACTGTTACAGACCATTTCGCCAATTTATCAAAATCATTTTGAGTCCTCCAAAGTGCCTCTGATCCCTCCAAGGTTGGCCTTGTAAGCAAATTTTATCAAGTACTTTCATCTTTAATTCACTAAACATAGAATTTCTATGTAAAAAAAGTATAAACTCAGAGCTTACAGCTGGGAATTCCTCTATGATAATGTAAGGAAGAGGCTTCTGTTTCCAGTAAAACAAAACACTCACTTTTATATTTAATTAGAGTCAAAATTTCAATAAAGATGTAACGTGATTTGTTATAACTATAAACATAAATGGAAAAGTGGTGAGGTATGTCCAATTTTCCGATTTTTCAAAGACACTTGGAATGCAAGAATTATACCATACCAGGTTAGTGGTCTTGTATATCCCATCGTCTGGTTCTTCGTTAGTGCTTCAAGACTGCATTGAATCCTTTAATAGACTTAATCATAAAACAAACAAACAAAGCAAAATAAACAAAAAAAAGGTACTTTATTATAAATTGTGATTCTTTAGCAAATGCAAAAAGTTTTGGATTCCCTCACCAGGAATTTGGGCAACAAATTACCTTCCATGGCTATCTTTATCAAGCAATGCTTCCTTATTCATAAGCTGGATCTTGAAAATATTATTAAGTGGAAAAAGATGGGGACAGAATAAACTCAGGAAACCCAGCAATGAGTAAATCAGCATGTCAGTTGTTAGGGAAGCTGCCCACTCTAAGAAGTCCCAAGGTGTGGTTAAATGTAATTTCCTTCAGCAGTAGGTCTAGTGCGTGCAGATGACATACCCCTCTCTCCCTGCCCTCTTACCAGCTGTGCCTTCCTAGCCCTGTACTGTCTCACAACCACATCACACAGCTGTTTGTGAGGTTTAATGATATATCAGTTAAAAAACTGGCACTGATGAAAAACAACCCTTTAAAGATGACTAATTCAGGAAACAATTGCTTCTAGCATTATCTTCTGTCTTTCACTCACTCTACTCAGAGTTTGACATTCAGGATTTGCAGAATCCCAACCATAAGTCAGTCCATCAGAATGTCCAAAGAAAAACTATCCTGGCTGAAGAAATTATATTCACATATACAGCAGCTAGGGAAATCTTCTTCAAGGACATTAAAAACAGGTGTCAAGTCTCAGCAATAAACTTTGCCTCTGTGTGATCCACCACTTCGGAACTCCACAGATCCACCCACCAAAACCTGAGATACTCAGTATTCAATGAAATTAAATTTTCCCATTACACATACATCAAATTTCTATGTCTTTTCGTCTGCAGGCAGTTCAGCTCCATTAGAATAGACAATTTAAGGGCACATATGTGTATATACGGCAAAGAAGACTGAGGAGAGTAGGGAGTAGGTCATGTTGTTGTTCCAGCTAGGGAAAGATAACGAAATATGAGTAGACTAGGAAAACTAGACAGGGAAATGGAAATAGAAGAAGCTGGTATGATCATCAGAATAAAGGAAATCCAAAGACCTTGACAAAAAATAAGAGTAGAAATAGGCAGCAGTGCGCCCATGGAGGACTGCTGGTCTTATCTTGCTTACAAATTACTTTCATGGACATTTTAAGAAATGTCCTGGGAAGCATTTTTGCATGCTTCTTAGGCATGTGTGAACATAACCAGAGACATGGTGTATGATACACAATATTTTTAAAAAATAGTATGCTCCAATGTAATTAAAGATTAAGTATAATGCAATAGCCTAAGGAAGTGGAGACAGCATGTTGAGTCAGCCTTATCAGAGATACTTTCAGTTACTGTGGTCTTGCAGCAGAGATTTTAATGGAATACAACACTTACATAAGTATGCAATTATTTTTTGTTTCAGAATCAACATTCTATATCATCTAATCTCTCTTTATTTTCATTTATACTATGGTGTAGTTTTCCAGACATATCCTTATTGGTCTGTACTTTTAATTATATTTACTTCTTTTGCTTCTATATGGGTAATGTAAACCACGAAAAGTATACAAAAAGAAATCAGTGTAAAGGAAATTGTACTCAGAGCTTCCCCTCTGAAATTCTGGTTCTGAGTTGTGCCTACAGTTGAATGACTTTTACTGTTTTTCATCATTCAGTAATCAATACTCCAATAATATTAGGCACTCAAAATTTTAATGATATAATTATTAATGTTTTCTTCACTTTCATATAGCCCTATTTCCATGGATGTTTTTAGGGGGAGAGTTATTACCTGTTATTCTCCTGAATATGGGGTATTTTTTTCCATATCCTCCTCCTTACCTCCCAATATTGCATTTTCTTCCTTTACCTCTGATACTAAGCCCATTTTCTAGTTCATTGGATGCACAACAGAGCAACTTCTTCTGTGGAAACCCCAGATAACTTGCTCAAAACACATACTTTTCTACAAATGAAATAAAATGACTGAAGCTTCCTCCCTTGATAAAGCAAAACTAGCAGTCTAATTTTTATTGTCTCTTTTGATGCAGGAAGATGGCTTCACTTGTAGTACAATTACTTGCTTCTACTTTGCTTCAGATAAAAGCAGCATTGTTTTTCTTTAAGTCTATGACAAATCTATATTATGACTCACTCTCTGTAAGGTCACTGTAGGTGCATTACATCACAGGGAGAGGCACAACTCAGCGTTGCATTTCTGTATTATATCAGTGGAACACTTCTGCCAAGTTTTGTCAGCAGCAGCAAGGGTCAGGTTCAAAATCTATGAGTTCTTTGTAAAATTACAAAACAAAACCAGATGAGTATTCATTCAAGCACCTGGGAAAATGAAACCCTTCCTCTGAAGGCCAAAGGTACTCAATAGTTTGCTGCTCTCAAGGAGTACATAGTTCTGTGAATATAACAAAATAAAAAAACCCCAAGAACATTTATTTTAAGGTGAGAGAGAGCACAAGCAGCAAGGAATTAGCATAATGTAAATAATGTATAAAGTACATAGCCCCAAATTAATTTTGACAATTAACTTTTTCCTTTGCTTCCTTATGTGCTCATGCAAGTACCCATTGGATAAATGTCCCTTTGACACACATATTTCTTGGGTTTAGTCTCTAGTGACCTGAATCTATTTTCTCTTAGTGAGGGTTCAGACTCAGAAATTCACTTGGATGGATCCATTTCTAACCCCTCAATAGAAATGCTCAGTGGCTTCTTTGGACATGCATACACAGACTAGGGCTCTTCTGCTCTCATTAGCAGAGGTTTAGTACTGAAGTACCTGATTTATTATCAGGTCAGAGCCATCTTGTACATGGCCCGCTCAGACAATGGACAGATAATCATAAATCTTTCTAAACCCCACCCCATAAGTGGAGTGTGCCCATTAAATGACCTCTTGAAAGCACCTGAAAGCATCTTTGCAGTAGCCTGGTGAACTATGAGCATCTACCTTTGGATTTGCAAATGCTGCGCAGAAAAGCCTTTGTATTTTTTCCCAGGTCAGCTGCTGTAGATAACAATCTGTAACAATCTGCAGCAAAGAAGTGCTGCCATCTTTTTAATGCCAGGTTCACCTGTAGCATTCTCTAAAGCTATGCTGATTTTAGCTCTGCAGCTATTTGAGAAAAGAGGGCTATCATAAGATTTAATTCAGCTCTTGATGTAATCTACAGCTTCAGCACAAAGCTCCCATCACCCTTCAGGAAGGGTGGACTACATATTTGACCATTGGACTGCATTAAGGTTATGGTTAAATGGGACACAGGTTCCCTGAACTGATGCTATGCCTTAATGTATATGCATCTTCCAAGACAGATCAGACAAAGGTGGGCTGGCAAAGGCTGGGGCAGGTGGAGCCACACCTACCTCAATATACACTCACAAATCTTCAATGTGTCTGAGTGTTACTACATAGAGGAATATTTCATGCCTTTGGCATTTGGTGCATACTAGAGAGAGTTCTCTTCCGTCTTAGTTATACAACATATATAGGAACACAGTATTCCTGTATCTGACGCTTTCTTGCATTTTAACCTCTATGTTAACAAAGTATTTGGACTGCCAATGAGGAGGCTGTTCATTGCAAAATATGTCTTCCATGTGATTTCTCCTCCAGGTTCAGCTGTAAATTGCAGAGTACTCATTCATTTTTGACCCATGAAAATGAATGGAGCAATATGATCCTTAAACACGATACATTTGTTCTTTCTCATCTTTTCAGCTGTGTCTAGAAGCTAGAGGATAGTGAACCTAGTTTCTTTGTTTAATGTGGAAGAACGTCTAGTGAAAGCTGAAACAGGACCAGACTTTCAGCCCTTTAAATTGAAAATACAGAATCAATTCTAAGGTTTTGTATTTGTATTTGTTGGTTCATATCCCAGTTGAGGATCTGGACCACAATCTCTGAATTAAACAAATGTGATGCTATCATCTGATGGGCATAGCAAAAGAATAAGAAACTGAAAGATCATTAGTTCAAGTTTCCACTGAGCCATAACTCATATAACCTTTCTTATTAGAAATGTACACAACAGCTTTCCATCAAAGAAAGTTGTTTGTCCAAGTCAAAAACAAAACTCCAGTTGGTTTCAGTGGTAGAAGACAAAACCATAGATGTTTAAATCTTAAGAGTAAAGTTCTTCTGTTTCTGTTTGGCCTCCTAGGTCACTTAAGTTTGCAGATGATTTGAAACAGATGATGCAGAAAGAAAAACAACTATACCACCAACAGTTAAAGTTTGAGAATTAATTGAGATTTTTATCCATATGTTCTTCAGGAGGTAAAGGCAAGGTTCTTGGACTGACTAATTAGCAGACCTGTTCTACTTGGTCAACAGTTTAATTCTTCATCCATTACTTGCCTTCATTTGGTGCCTCATTGTTTCTAGTGTGATAATTCTTTTTCCGTTTGTGAATAAAATTAAATAGGGTGAGGCGAAAGAAATTAAGGGAATTTTAAGGAAATTATTTCCTTAAAAGTTCACAATTTATACTTTTTGCCATTTTGTAAGACTCCAATTCAATGCATATTTTGCCCATGATACCTCATGAACTTGTATATAGGAATGAGAAATAGAGAAATTACTTTCAAATCTTGAGAAAGATTCCACTCCTGAAAAATAATGGGTCTCTTCCTGAAAGTAGGATCAAGAAAAACAAGACTGATATAAATTAAATATGCATGATTTTTGTTTAAAATATGTTAATAAAATATTGATTTAAAATCAGAAAAGTCAGAAAATGCTAAAGGTGTTCATAAAGTTTTAAGTTTCAAAAAGTCAAAGGAGCTGTTTGTAAAAGAAAAGACATTTTGCTTGAAAGCTGTCCAACGTTAGAATGAAATAGGTTCAGTCCAGCGTGCCTGTATCTGTCAGTACTCAGCAAATAGACAAATCACATGTCTTAAGTAGTTATGTCTGACTATTAGAAACATAGTTCTGCATCCATTCTGGCTGAAAATTGCCAATACAAAAGGACAAGGTCTATCGAGACAGGAGCATGTCAATGCCATCCAAGACAAGATCTTGCACAATGATTTTGTTCACAAGGTGATCCAAAGTTGAATATTCTGTTTTGAATCAACAAAAGGGAGGTTTCTGCTAGACAGCAAACTGTATCTATTCCCTCATTGCTGATAATCCCCAAAAGCCCATCTGCTATGCTGTTGCTCCTTTTTCTTCAGGGTACTGATGTGCCACATTTCCTAGGATTTTAATCTATTTCCCTCTTTACTAAATAAGCATAAAGAGCTGGCTGGAAGATTAATGGGGAGACATGGGCTACAAAGCATATGTAGCATTTTATCTCTTCTACCAGATCTATCCAGAACTTCTGCATAAGTGACTCAGAATATGGATGAGACTGGAAATTTATGAAACCTGTCTAACAAGGGATCATCTGTATAAAACATTAGAAAGGTGAAAAAAAATTGTCAGAAGCAATTGTTCTTGTCACATTAACAACTTTACATGTAATTCTGTATCGTCAAGTCTTTTTAGGCTGACGCACACCGGCTCTTCAGCTCCTGGTAGACGGTGGTTTACCAAATGTTCTGCATATTTGTACTCACTATCAGAATTAACAAAACTCTAGATAAAGTTAGTGCCAGTAATCTCCCCTCCCCCCAAAAATATCCTGAATAAAACCATTCCATTGAAGAGCACAACACCATAGAAATTTAAATAATTTTGGAGATTTGGACTGTTTGTCGTGGTTTAACCCCAGCCAGCAACTAAGCACCACGCAGCTGCTCACTCACTCCCCCCCCCAGTGGGATGGGGGA
>JAVJGG010000017.1:8707227-8722683 GCA_035590195.1 Aviceda cuculoides | reverse complement strand
CCCCACGCAGCGCTACAGGCTTGGGGAAGAGTGGCTGGAAAGCTGCCCGGCAGAGAAGGACCTGGGGGTGCTGGTTGGCAGCCGGCTGAAGATGAGCCAGCAGTGTGCCCAGCATGTGAATTCTTTTCATCTTTTTAACATGTGTACAGAGCCTAGTAAATTCAAGGTTGCTGTGTGTTCTGGTGATTTTTCAGGATAAACAGAAGAAATATTTGTCTGATATAATTAGTCAGAAACTACCCTTCTGTTAAAAAAACCCAAACAACAGGGTATAGTACATATTTACACTTAAAAAAAAAATCTCTAGCAATCCATGCACAAAGTATATGAATTGTTCTCAAATTACTGGTTCTTACACATTCAAGCTCTCTCTTTGATAACTTGGGAAAATGAGTTTTCTGAAAACAGAACAGAGGAAGATCATGCAATGCAAGCACCATTCCCATATGCTGCTATTATAAATCCAATTACAGAGTTATAACTCTATTCTTAAGTAAAATCAACCAGTATCCCCAAGTCCCTGTCCGCAGGGCTGCTCTCAATCCATTCACCACAGAGTCTGTACTGATACTGGTGATTGCCCCAACCCAGGTGCAGGACCTTGCCCTTGGCCTTCTTGAACTTCATGAGGTCAACATGGGCCCACTTTTTAAGCCTGACAAGGTCCCTCTGGATGGCATATTGTTAATTATGTTAATATTAAATGTAATACTTATCTGTAATATCTAGAATTGCACTTCATTTTCTATTTTGTGCATTTATCGAATCTAATGTAAGCATTTATATAATTACAAATGTAACTTATATGCATACATATATATTAGATATATATAATGAATTTAATAATTGTAGTTTTGATATGTGTAGGATACATTTCAAGACGACCATTCTGATGCTTCTGGAACAAAGTATTAGGTTATTTTCCTCCATGCTATATTTTGAAATTTCAGTCTTTTCTTAAAATTTATTTTCCAGTGAGCTTGATATGCTGTTCTCTCCTGCTTTGATATTCAAAGCTTATCAAAGTAAACAACCGCCCCCACCACCCCCACCACCCCCCCATTCATTAGGCTCTTACTGATATATTTTTAAAAGGCCAAGGTAGGAGAGGAGCATCATAAGTTGTCTACAGATGGATCCTCCAAATCACCTTCTAGATAAACTAAATTAAGTTTATCTTCTGATTCTCCATAGACTTTCTTTATTGATAATGGGCATTATAGTATTACAGTTAAGGGAAACTATATCTTGAAAGTTAGCTCTTGTGAATACCTACTTTTGGAATGATATTATTATTCTTTGATTATGCTACCATTTCTTTTGTTACTTTGTGCACTTTCTTTTTCTGCTGTGATTCTTCTTTGCTCCTAGTGAAAGATGGATTTCATAAAACACTTACCTTTCAGCTTGGTTTTCTGTTACAGTTTAGGCCCTTTCAAGTCCTGAAAGGTGTAAATCCATGAAGTTTATCACATTCCTAGTGTATCAGAACAACAGCTTAGCCTAGAAGTGTTGAAGGTGATGATGGAACTCAATTTCAACATGATTCTTTCCATCACTACTGAGAGTAAAATGGAAAACAAAGCTTGTATAAAAGTAAACAAGCACAACCCAAATTTAATACAGCTGTCATGAATCATCTAATAAACCATTCAAACACAGTGCCATCACATGCTTCCTAAATCAAACATCTGCTCAAGTTTTTAATTTTTTATGTCATCACACTGTTATCACCCAAGAATTATTTTGCTTTGTACGGCTTTACTTTAAGTCAAAAAAATAGAACATCTCAAAGGTGCTCAGAGAAGCATGAGTTTTGGGGAGAGTAATTTGACCAGAACCCTGAAGGCCATGAGCATACTGGATGTATTCAGATGCAGGTTGGTGTGCCAAACCAGCCATTGAGCCTGGACGTACAAAGGAGTGCAAGTTAAAGCAACTTTACTAAGTAGGTAAGAGTGAGGGCATGTTTCCTCAAGCTTAGCACTGCACAACCACAGTTGTCCTTCACCTGAGCAGCGATGCTCCACTGTGCTGTGCTCTGCAGGTTTACCAGTCTCTAAGACTATGCACTACATATTAGTTCAACTGCAGGCAAATATATTCAAACATTAGAACCTCAAAAGCTCTGCCTTATCTAGCTGATTAAACTCTTGAGGCACCTACATTTCTTTTAATCAACGTTTCTTGGATTAAATCTCCAGAAAAGTGAAGCAAGGACTAAAACAAATTCTCTCATTGTTCAGATAAATTGTCTAATCACTGGGATAATGAATCAGTTTTTCCTTTTCCTCCTTCCTTTCTGCTCAATAAATAGTAATTATATAACGCAATGTAGAAAAGCTTTGCATTTCCTCCTGGCAACAAGGAGAATGAGCTTAAATGGACACGTTTCTGTCTCTTCCCACTTAGGGAAGACCTGTTCTGGTTTAGGCATGGGAATGATGAAAAAAAACAGCACTAACTCAGCATTATTGCTCAAAGTCAGGTTGAGATAACATGGCTTGATAGATCAGAGTAAACCTATTGCACTGAGGTACCCAACCCTCTATATATTACTAGCCTGTCTCAAATGTGTTTAAAGTGCATTAGACTAAACTTCTTTCACTGAAACTTAAGAGAATACATTTGTCTTGCATTTATGATGAATTAAGAGTATGTAGATGGCAGCACACAACAGATCAGTTGACAATGGAGGTCTCTGCAGTGATTCTCTCTACCTGCTACCCAACCTTGAAGGAAATCAATCCAGAATTGAGACACCCAAATGCAGGTGTTTACACATAGATGTCCACAGGTGTGCTGTTTCTTAAACTTTCATTATCATCAATGGTCTATTATTCAATAGAATCAAAAAGAGTGATTCAGATCACCATAAAATAGATGTCTGATGGTGTAATCTGGAGCTGAATCGTTGAACGCTATCACTAATTAACAACAGTTGAACCACCCCCATGAGGTGATTATTTGTTCCTTCTGACCACAGAAAGACCCTAGACAAACAGATTAGCTCAGAAGCCTAATTCTTACATGGTTGGAATTAGATGAGATCAATCTCATTGGTTTTATTGCAAACTTTTATCTCTGTCTCCCTCTCATATTCATCCTTTGGCCATTATTTCTGCAAACTTCTCTGCTACATTGTGAATTCCCTGCTAACATTGTTAGCAGTCCTTGAAAAAAAAAGAATAAATGGCGGCATATCCTGATTGTCTTATTTTTTTCTGAAGTTTCTGTAGACCATTTTCAAAAAGAAATAGGTAAACAGGTCTTGGTTTTTCAACAGAGAAATAATTTGATAAAAAGTGCTGTTCTCCTAAAGCCTGTTTTTTTGGTTGCTCTGGACAGTAAGACTAGGGAAAAAAAAATCTTTGAAAGCAAAATGACTTGTAATGATGAATCACAGCTGAGAAGGGGGATATACCAAATCATCCTCCTGGCTGTATTGATTTCAGTGTACAGACAGCTCAATCTCTGATGTAATGGGAAGCACTGTCCATGGCACTTCCCCAAGGACTGAGAGGCTTTATGTTATTACATGAGTGTCTCCTAAATGAGGATGAGGATTAATTTTCAGAACTCTGAAACAAAAACTAAAAATAAATTTTGCTCTCTTGCACTCAGTTGGATTTATTACATAGTCACTCCCACTACTTTAATCTCCAAATTGCAGCAAATTGGCCCTGACTTTTTTGAAAGTTTGCCTTATCTCACGCAACCCCCAAATAAACTCCTATTTTATTTTGCATTGGTTTTCTAAATTAAAATAGCAAATTATACAAATTAAAGTCCCCCCAAAGTTTTCTGTTGAAATATGCACCTAGACATGCTGAGTTGGGAAGAATATGGACTCTTGATTCTTTTCTCAAAATCTGACATAGAGATCTGAAGTCAACAAATTTTGTTTTCAAGTGATATAGGGTTGTGCCTTTACTGTTGGAAAGTAATTGATTAAATTAAATACAGCGTAACTTGCAGTCTAGCCAAATATGAACAAGCACAAATCTTTTCCACAAAGAAATTCTGAGAGTCCACAATATCCTTAACAAGGCTAGTGCTCAAATATATACACACCATGCATAGCACCTTCATGCTAATATTCACAAACTCCATTTCCTGTCTTTGTCTTATTCTTAATTCGTATAAAGTTCAGGGCATGCGATATAATATGATCTATTGAGAGCACTGATTCTTGTAGCAAAATGCTTCAAGCAATATAATTTTTTATTGGCTTAGCACTACTAAAATCTAAGTTAGATTCCCATACAAACATAGGCTTTAAATTGTATGTTCATGTTTAATATTGTTAATGGAAATATATTTTTATGCGTGCACACATATGAACCAATGGAACCCAAAACAAAACAAAAGCCATACGTAATGGAGAGAGCTACTTAAATTAAGCATTTACCTGAACTAAAAGCATTATGTTATCCTGAAACTTGATCATGTTTCTTTTGACTGAAACATGGAATTTTTGCTCTTTGTTGAATGTTTTGGGTAGGTGTCTTGTGAGAGAGACTGACAAAGCAGTCTCACATTAAATTAAAAATGCAGACTAGTTACCATTTTAACAGCAACAGATATTGTTAAAAAAAAGATACCAACACACCTATGTTACTCCGAGTCTTTCATGAAGAGCGAGTGAGTTCTCTTTCAGTACTACAGTAAATATGTCTCAAATTCATTCAACGAGCAATACAAACCTGATGTTTCTATCACCACACAGGAATCACGATGACATTTCAGAATTGCATATAGCTTTATATATTTATCTTATTCAATCATTCCTTTAAGATACAAGTTTAATCTTCATAGGCATCTTCCCGTTTAAGCAGGCTGGCAAATTAAAATGAATGCTCTTTGAAGAACAGATCAAGAATACAGTAGGAAATCCCAGGTGAACTTCTGATCATGCATGAGATACTGCATGACTGGCAGGCTTGTTCTTTCTTCATGTATGATGCATATAAAAGATCATGTCGGGTGACTTCAAACAGTAGATAAAATTCATTCAGAAGTTAGGAGATACATACCTGTACAAGTTTCTGTACTTACGGCACTGTAATGAGACGAGGCTTAGCCGTGCTTAGTGGGCATGGAATTTATATTCTCATTAAAAATCTATCATATTAAAAATGTACAACTAGGAAAATATATCTTATTAAAGTTATGGACTGGCCAACATCTGACAGTTACCATTTAAACCTTAATACAGTGCCTGCACTGCCACTTTGCATGCATATCATACAGGATGGAAAGAAAACAATATTTCTGTCTAACTAGTGTTTAAAAATCTTCCAACACAATCCATCTTGAAATCTAGCATGGAAGACCACACATATTTACAGCAGCATGAGACCTTTTCTCCCCACATTCTGTGTGCTATGGACTTGTACTCTAAGACAGTCAAAAGTGCCTGCAAGGAAGCTGCCCCTTACATAAATTTTCTTGAAGATAGCTACAGAAAAGGAAGGGATTCTACAGTGATCAGTTTACATTAATTTCACCTTCATTTAAATGCCACAGGAATCCAATTTGCTAGTTAGACTGATTAGTCTCTTAGGAGCTTTCTCTTCTGTAACATCCCAAAGATTCAGACTGAATAAGAGAACTTTGGGAGAAAAGACTCAGTTAAGTATCTTTATCCTGCTACTACAACATTTTGGCCTTGCCTATTCACTTATTTAGGTTCTTCAATGTTTTAACTATTATCTTCTTTCCCACTCAAATCCCTAAAGCCTTTATTTCCAGTCCTTGGTGTAGAAAGTGGGTAATAATTGTAATAGTTTCTCTAAACTTCTGTTAAATATTCAGTTTTCACGTCTCAGAAAAGCCCCAAATCAGAAAGGAAGAAACCAATGTTTTAAATTTTCCAAGAACAACTTCCATATAGGCTGCGTTGAACTTTTATCTGCTATTTCAGCTACCCTACAAGGATAATGATGAAGTTAAAATATTTCAGTTTTCAGAACTGGCTTGACCTGGCTGTAGGACTTGTGAGAGGATGAGCTAAGACTGTAGGAGAGAAAGGGGGAAAGAAGAAGCATGACCAGGTTTTGGGGGGGGGAACTCCAGATCTGGATATCATGCCATTGGACAGGTAGAAGCTAGAGGAACTAACGACATGTGGCAGTAGCACACAGAATATCAGACAGGGGTGAGAACACACCAATAACGGGAGTGGCACAGATACGGAAAGTGAGCAAGGCCTGGAACAGGGACTGTGTGAGTGAGGCCAAGGCAGGCAGGTCCAGGGCAGGAGGGGCTGGAGAAAAGTACCCAAACCATCCTGTTATGTTTTTGTCAGTGCACAATGCCACTGAACACAGATTTGAAAGCGGACTGAACAGGATAGGCTGTGACCATCCCAACACCAAATCCCAGGACTTTTCCGGGTGTCTTGGACTCACCAAAAAGGCTCATATTCCCAGCTTGTCCCATACATTTTTCAAAACGTATCTGAGCACCACTGTGAATATCCTAACTGGTTCCTATTAGTGCATCTCCAGACTGCCTACTGGCATAACAGCTACAAAGGCCAACTTTACATATGGGTCAATATTCCTGGGTCAAGACATCCTGACATTATGTGCTCTGAGTCCAACCTTAGCTACCTTCTCATTGCTGATAACAAGCTGCCTTATCAGGGAGCACACCTAACAGTCTGCCCCCCCAGGTTATGTACCTCTTTCCCTTTATACAGACATCAGGACTGTGTTTCATTGTCAAAAGAAATATTATCCTTTAATAAGGAGTCAACAAAGGTCTTGCTGCTGATATATCTTGTTGTCTGAATATCAGTACCATGCAAAAGAAACATTATCTGGAATCTGGTGCCAAATTAGAGAGGTAGGAAAACATCTGTCCTAAACTGTAACACTGCACTCCTCTAGACTGTGCAGAAATGCCCAGAACATAGTCAGAATGTGTGACCGCCTATCTAGGGAGATGTTCATTTGCTATTCATGAAAAGGATTTCAAAAGACCATGAAATAAGCATCTAATTATCTTAAATTAAGGGCTGTCTACTTATGAACAAAACTAAGAAATCATAAGAAATGGTTTTATTATAGAAGTTCTGCTTGAAAGAGTTATGTTTAAAGTTTTGCACACAAGTCATCTGAGATGAATGAAATGTTATCTATTGTTTGATAAAACAAAACATCCCTGAGAAAACCAGGTGCACTGCCAAAAGAGACTGTATACACCTACAATACATCTGCACCAGTTTCTCCATATGAAAATAGAAACATGTGGGCAGCATTACATAATTAATTCTGTAGTTGCTTCTCAAATTTCAGTAGTAATCTATGATCTATGAACAGTAGCTGACCTTCTTATGTGTTAACATGTTGACCTGGTTTCAGCTGGGATAGAGTTAATTTTCTTTCTAGCAGCTGGTATAGTTTTATGTTTTGGGTTCAGTATGAGAAGAATGCTGATAACACCCTGATGTTTTCAGTTGTTGCTAAGTAGCATTTAGACTAAGTCAAGGATTTTTCAGTCTCTCAAGCCCAGCCGGTGAGAAAGCTGGAGGGGCACAAGAAGCTGGCACAGGATGCAGCCAGGGCAGCTGAGCCAAAGTGGCCAACGGGGTATTCCATACCATGGGGCGTCACATAAACTGGGGGGAGTGGGGGCGGGGAGTTATTCACCGCTTGGGGACTAACTGGGCATCGATCAGCAGGTGGTGAGCAATTGCATTGTGCATCACTTGTTTGTGTATTCCAATCCTTTTATTACTGTGGTCATTTTATTATTATTATTATCATTATTATTTTCTTCATTTCTGTCCTATTAAACTGTTTTTATCTCAACCCACAAGTTTTACCTTTTTCCTTCTGATTCTCTTCCCCATGCCACTGGGTGGGGGGGAGTGAGTGAGCGGCTGTGTGGTGCTTAGTTGGTGGCTGGGGTTAAACCACAACACATGTACAATAACATTCTCCATTTTATATAACCTTTTCTCTAAACCTCATAAACCTATAAAAACCTTATGCATATCATCAGTTTGATAGACTGAGGAGAGGATAGAGAATCATGATTTACAGAGAGTCTCAAGAATAATGATGTTCTGTCAAACAGCAGGGCATACCATTTACTTTTAACACTGTAATTTTGTTTTTTAATCATGTGCCAAACAAAAATACACAGGGTAGAATTGCAATCATCAAATTACAGAATGGATGACATTGTAAGGGACCTGTAGAGACTGTCTAGTCCAACATCCAGCAAAAAGTAGGGTCAACTAGTGCAGGTAACACAGGGCTATGTCCAGTTTGGCTTTGAATATCTCCAACGATGAAGCCTCCATCACCTCTCTGGTCAACCTGTTCCAGTGTTTGACCACTCTCACTATAAGAAAGTTTTTTTCTTGCCTTTAAACAGCTTTTTCTGTGTTTCATTTCGTGCCTTCTGCCTCTTGTCCTGTCAGCAGGCACCAATGAGAACAGTCTACCTCTCTCTTCTTCATTTCCTCCCACTAATAAGATCGCCCTGAGCCTTCTTTTCTCAAAGTTGAGGAGTCCCAGCTCTCCCAGATTCTCTTCTCCATCTGACAGATGCTCCAAGCTCTTAATCATCTTTGTGGCCCTCCACTGGACTTGCTCTAGTAGGTCCATGTCTCTCTTGTACTAGGGAGACCAGAACTGGACACAGTACTCCAGGTGTGGCCTCACTAGTACTGAGTAGAAGGGGACGATTGCCACTCTCAACCTGCCAGCAGTGCTCTTCCCAATGCAGCCCTGGATGCTGTTGGCCTTTGCCACAAATGTTCATTACCGGTTCATGATCAGCTTCCTGTCCACCAAGACCTTCAGTCACGACACTCTGGCAGGCCCATTTCTCCAGCCTGCTGAGGTCCATCTGAAGGGCAGCACAGCCACCTGGTGAACCAACCATTCTTCTCAGTTTTGTATTGCCTGAAAACTTGCAGAGGGTGCAGTCTGCTACACTGATCACATCATTAATGATAAACAGTAGTGGACCCAATATCGACCCATGGTGTACACCACTAGTGACTGGCCTTAAGCCCAACTTCATATCACTGATCACAAGCCCTTTGAGTCCAGCAGTTCTGCCAATTTTCAGTCCACCTCACTGACCATTTATCTAGCCTATGTCTCATAAGTTTGTCTATGAGGATGTGATGGAGACAGTGTCAACAGCCTCATTAAAGTCAAGATAAGCAACACGTACAGCCCTCCCCTTACCTACTGAGCCACTCATCTCATCTGCGGAAGGCTGTGAGGTTGGACAGGTATTATTTCCCCTTTGCAAATCCATGTAGATACTCCCAGTCACATTTCTGTCCTTCTTATGTTTGGAAATGGTTTCCAGGAAGGTTTTCTCCATCAGCTTCTGAGATACTGAAGTGAGACTGACTGCCCCTTAATTCTGTGGATCCTCCCTCTTGCCTTTCTTGAAAACAGGAGTGACATTTGCTCTCCTTCAGTCCTCAGGAACCTACCCCAATCACCATGGCCTTTTTAAAGATAATTGAAAGTGGCCTACAAGGGCATAGGCCAGCTCACTTGGCACTTGTAGGCACGTGCCATCAGATCCTGTGGACTTCTGCATCTCCAGTTTTTTAAATGTTCCCTAACCTGATCCTTCTGTATCAGAGGTGAGTTTTCCTTGCTCCAGTCTTTCTCCCACATCTGAAGGGCCTGGAATTGATGAAGTCCAGTCTTACCACTAAAAAAAACAACCAAGAAAGTCATTGTATATCTTGGCTCATTGTCCTCAACCTTGTTCTTTGTCACCAGGGCCCCTGCCCCATTCAGCAGTGGGCACACATTTTCCCTAGTCTTCCTTTTGCTGCTGATACATCTGTAGAAGCCCTTCTTGTTGTTCTTCACATCCTCTACCAGATTCAGATGGGCTTCAGCCTTCCTACCCTTGCATACCCCTGTACTCCTTCTGAGTGATCTGTCCTTGCTTCCACCTCACCTATCCCTCCTTTTTATGATGGAGTTCAGTGAGGATCAACTTGTGTATCCATGCAGGCCTCCTGCCACCTTTGCTTCTTTACTGACTTAAACTATCTGTTTTCAGGTTTCTATTGTGTGAAAAGTTCCTCTCTTTGTTCTATTGTGTTTTACAAGTATATGCACCATTGGCTAGCTACCCTCTACAACATTACAGATTCATCAAAAATAGGCTTGGTAAGGGCTGAAAGAACTAACATTTCTAATAGCTGATTGTTTAATTTCCTTCTTTAAAGACTCCAGCTTCATCATCACCATCACTGTAATAATGATAGTTAGCAATGTAGAAATATTACTTCTATATATATACAAAATTGTGATGTAGTACGGTTGCAAAAGATATCATGACATTAACCTGTGTGACCACAAAAATGAAGGATGTTTGTACGAAATCATTCATCTCCCTAAGATTAATGTCACAATATGAAGAAAGAAACTACCTCGTCTTCTGGAATGTGAGAACACTACTTATCTATAACACATCTTCTGAATAAGCTGAAGAAAAGGAATTGTGCGTGTTCAACTGTATATTACAAATTGATATTCATGGATTAGTCTTCAGCCATATTCTTTTAGGAACAGTCCCTAAAAAAGTTCATTTGTATATTTTCCACATTAGGTATTTATTCAGATACACATTTATTAAGGACAGTTAAATTAACCAAATAATAATTTTAAATAACATCCATGAAAAATATGTGACATACCACCAAAATGATCCATTGAGAAATATAATTCTACTTTAAAAAATCAAGCATACTTTGAACAAAAGCCACCATTCAAATACTATTTAATGTAATTACATATCTCTTCAATGGTATCTATATGACTCCCTTAGCAGCTATCATCTTGGAAGAGCTGCTATGGCCAGGCTTCATGTCAGGACTTTATAACTCCTGTGAATGGACCAGCACTTCACATATAAATGGGATATTTTTAATATGTATTACTTAGCATTACTACGTTCCAGAAAACTACAGAATGGTAACATAATGGTTCACCGTGCATTATTTGTTTAACATCTCCTTTTCTGGACAGAAACCTTGGAACGCTTAGTTCAGATTTTGACATTTTCTGCATCATACATAGATTTTCAATTTAATTATAATTGTTAATTTTTGTTATAACAGGAAAATTCAGCTTGGGCAATTAATGGGCATTTTAATTTCATCACACTGAAAAACATAAATTAATGGCTAACTTTTGCAAAGAATGAAGGTCAAGATTTCTCTAAATAACTAGGGTTGAGTTCTTTGAAACTTATTTTCACTGAAAGAATCTGTTGGCTGAAGAGCTTTGATCATCTGGTCTTTGTGGCACCATTTTTAATGGCCTATTTCTTTATATCATAAAGGAATACAGAAATTTAGATGAAAAATGCTCTGTAGTTTCCAAAAAAAAAGCTTTTGAAACTGAATATTGAAACTGAAACTGGTACAAACAAGATACTTAATTACTTCAGAAAATCTCTTCCAAAAAAAAGTTCAGAAAATACATTTTACTTTGCAAAATGTCATTGATAGAATTGAACTATTAATATTTAAAACAGTCTTGTTCAGTATTTCCACATTACAAATTGAGATCCACAGGCTTTGCTTCCCATCAGGTATTCTGTTACTTTGCCATTTTGATCCCTAGGCTATCATTGTGTGGCCACATAAGGCTTCTGCTACTCACATTTTCATACATAGTAGCACTGATAAAATGAAAATATTTCTGAGTGTCATAATCCATCAAAAAGTGCCATAGATTTCAAATTCCAAATACTGCCACAATTACAATTAATAATGATTGTTGCACTGTTATGAAATCAGAAATGCTCACAGAAGAGTTAATTTTCTACTTAATGCTTTAGAGAAAAAAATTATTTTAGTTTTCCAATGCTCAAGTATTTTTAAATTCTTTTCAGATTTTTTTCATACTCAGGTTATAGGAATAAAACTTGCCATCATTCCTTGACCTTGAAGTTTCATACTAAGGCTTTAAAAATGATGAATAACATTATAAAATAAACAAAAAAATACTATTTCACCATTGCAAGTCCATTAGTTAGTTCTATAGTGAATTAGTCATTTATGACCTAAGAGCAGCATGATTTCAGAATTGAAAGGCAGACATGTAGAAGAACTCACTGTATAACCAAAATTCCCTTCTCTCAGGTCTCATTTCTCCCCCAACTACATGCTAAGTAGATAAAACTCACTCTCAGTCAAGCATGAATCACATTCCTGCTGTTAAAAACAGTGGAACCAGTAACATTGTTTCTTCTTCCTGAAATTAACTTTACCTTTCTTTCTCTCAAACCAAGTTGATGTCTTCTTTTTCTCCTAGAACTGTTCAAAAAAACTTTCCCCAGTTTTGTTCCTTGCCCTTTATGTATTGCCTATCACACGGTTATCAGCAATAGATTTCAATATCCACATACTAGGTGACACCTGCCATGGAAACCCCAGACACTGTCCTTTGTGTTATTGCATTGTGCATGTTGTCCTTTGACCATTTGGGGGTAGAATTTCTAGACATTTCTTATTTCTTCCCCCAAAAGATAGGAATAATGTCTCAAACACCCTGAAGAAACTTGAGAAAGTAAACAATACTGTCTGGTTACTCAGTAACGAAGAATATTTCCCTGCTTGTGGGGAAAAAAAAAAAAAAAAAAGACAAGAAAATAAGAGAAAGGGCTTTCTTGCGTTTGAATGGGCAAAATAACCAATCACTATCTATCTCTGTTAGACTATTCCCCACTTCCATTTTGTAGTCTATGACAGAGGAGTCCCACAGCTGGAATGGTTTACCTCTGCCCTGCTCATGAAGTTACTATCATCACCACTTGTATTTTTACTGCTGCACTTACCACCCTTCTCCTCTGCCCACCTTTTCCAGCAAATCCAGCAGGATTTCATCTCTTGCAAGGCAACCCAGGGATCCTGACTAAACTCTTAATGTGACAGGGAAAAGAAATTAGTGTCTCCTTCCCATTTTCTCAATTTTACTGTTTTTAAACTTGACCCTGTCACAGGCTGCAGCGTGGTTATATGTTCACCCGGGTTCACTGAACTGAGATCTCTTGCCACAGGTTTTCAATTCTGAATAAAAACTCAAGCATCAAAACACATTGGAATGCTAATAATGCCTTAAATCCTTACATAACTTGATTGCAAATAAGGATTAGCCTACCCTGGCAGCTACCTTCACTTGCCAGCAGATGCTGGCAGAACACTTTTTCCCTGGGGAGGTTTCTCTCCATCCGCAGTTTTAAATAGCTTTGGATTCCTCTTTTGATCCATTTATCAACAAAGGTCAAAAGCAAATTTTTTGTTTAAGGTTTCAAACCAGCATCCTAGTATGCAAAAGAGGACGTTATCAAGACTCCCTCCTCCAAGCAGAGGCACCTATCACTGGGCAGCAGATATGTGTGCTCCCATACCCTTACTGTCTCTCACACTACAGTTCCTTGCTTTTCTTGTCCAACCAGTGGCACAGCGTCTTCAGGAAGAATGGTTACGGTTCTATTCTCACATCTTCTCAGTCTTATTTGTAGCCTGGCGATGAGGATATTCTACCAGGAAATGGAAGTAGGATGTTCAAAATCCTGGGAAGACAGAGAATCAGTTATTCATATTCTAAAGGTGCATATATACCTCTAAACCTAGTTGTAACCCTTAGCCTGGGCGCTCTTGTGCCAGGCTCCTATACAACACACGGATGGATCTTTTCCCCTCCTCGTCTAGCATCCTTCTGAAGGACAAACACTAGCACTGTGAGTTCTGTGTTGGACTCTGGGCTAGGGTTACATAGTAAACATAGATTTTTCCTATTGTGGAGCTAAAGACAGCCAACCCTAGCAGATGGTTCAGTTGAGTCAAGATAGGACAAGTAAGAAAATTACTGTGAAATTGTTCTTCCTTATACCTTTTACCCCCTTACTACTTCCTCATTTAGAGGCATAATGAATTTCAAGGTGAGCTGCTACTTTTCCTTCCAGATAAACATCAAGGTAAATTTACAGCTCTGGCATCAGCTACATCATTTACATGTATATACTACAATGTTAGCTGTGTTGTGTCTGTGATCGTTGATTCTGTGTTTATAACATTCTAACTGACAGATAATACAATTGAGCAGATTGGAAAGATATTGTGCCCTTAACAGTCTGGCTTCTGCAAGAAAATGATGTATTAAATAAGTGGCACGCTATGTTTTGCAATGATGTCTCAGCACGGTTTTATATTTTCAGTATTATCGTTAGCTAAGCAGCCTTTACAGTATGTCATTATGTCATTATTTACACTCATGCGTTATCTTCAGGTGTAGCATCCAAGAACAGATGTTAGACATTCTAGCCTTGTAACAAAAGCCTCTAGCCTATGATAAACGTATAAAAGCAAATGTTCTTAAGAAGGCTGTCACATCCTTGCCCTTCTGGAGCCTGAGAGCCATGAGGCACCCAAAGGAGTCAATGGAAATCTTTTCATTAATGTCAGTGAGCTTTGGATTAGTACTTCAACTTTCTGTAGTAGTCCTGATCAGCCACTGTACAAATGTTAATGAGATGAGTTGAACAATGCCCTTAGAAGCTGGAAAGACAGAAGATACTGTTTCATTCATCCATTTCTGACAAGGGTGAAGGGCGACGATGGAGGAATGTAAAGAGATACCCCACAATGTCTCAAGATGGGAAATGAAAATGCTCATTATACTCTTTAAAAAAACAGAGGGATATAGATGGGTGAGTTTCTATTGGCTCCCTAATAATTCCTCTTAAGGGTAAATCCATAAGAGGAATTAGAAGGGAGATAATGCCTGAGGTTGATATACATTTGCTGAAACTTCTTTCTTGTCTATCAGGACCATGCCTATAGGCTTTTAAGCATTTCAGTATCACTCCTTAGGTGGAAAACCACCAGTGAATACTTGAAAGTAGCCAAAAAGTGATCACAGATGATCACTTTAAAGTCTAAAACCCCCCTATTTTGTCACAACATTAACTCATTGCACAACAAATGCTGGATAATAAAGATATAAAAATGGGATCAAAATTAATTAGGCATATTTTTGGAAGAAAAGTTCATCTAGCGTTATTAAAAATAATGGTGTGCATACAACTGAGCCTCATGCAGTTTCTATGAAAAACATTCATGGGAGGACATACTCAGGAATACTATTTCCTAAGCATCCACTCTTGGCCTTTATCCTAGATAGTGGTTTAGATAAGCTAGATGTCTTGGGTTTTGGTGTGAACCCAAAATTATCTGCTAATAGGCCAAACACCACGTTTTAAAGGTTGTAATTTTCAGGTAGGGAGGAAGAAAATAGGGAAGATAAAACAAAGACATATAAAGACATAAACAGATCAGTTGTGCATTAGATGGAGGTGTCTCACAGTCACATTGTTGGAGTTTCAGAAACTCTTCTGTTTTTTTTTCTGTTAAAGGAATTTTTCCCCATACGGGTTGCTAGGGGG
>JAVJGG010000017.1:8679784-8702294 GCA_035590195.1 Aviceda cuculoides | reverse complement strand
GAAAACATCAGGGTGTTATCAACATTCTTCGCATACTGAACTCAAAACACAGCACCGTACCAGCTACTAGGAAGACACTATCCCAGCTGAAACCAGGACACCATATTCCAAAGCAGAGTAGGTCTGCCTAGTCACCACATAGTTTATACCAGTCACTTCCCATTAATTGCAAGGCAGTGACATTAATTCTAACGGTCCTAATGAAACTACAACATCAAATACTCTGCGTATACAGCTGTAATACAGCTCTCTCCCTTCTCCACCCACGGTGACTTTTCTGAAAGCAGTAGGGTCTCTAAACCCAATGTCAAAATCCCTTTTTATGAGAGATTGACTCGAATCTGTGTACTTCAGAACATGTTTAAGTTGTCTTGTTAAACAATTTTTTCTAAGTTAGGTAAGTACATATTGTTAGTAAGATAATTTGAGAAATTTCTTCCACAAGGGCTAAGTTTGGTCAAATTAGTTCTCATTCGATATAACAGAATAGGTTATTTACAAAGTCAGTATAGTTTAGCTATATCTCTAAGCCCTTAAAAACAGACTGATGACCTTTTTGTGATGAAAATTGCTTTCAAAAGAGTGATTTTCTAGAACTTTGCAGCTTCACCAGCTCACAAAGAATGCAGTAGACACCTGTCCCCTGGGGTGTGCAACTACAGTGCAACAGAGAGAGAAGGAAAAGTGGTATTAGAGAGTTCTCATCGCTTCCCTTTGGTCCCTGAGCTATGAGTTACAGTGCAGGATTTCCCCGTTACCTTCTCTGATGGCTCTGGTTTAATGAACCCCTGTTTCATTCTGAATGTAGTTAAATAAAACTACAGAGATGATTTTTCACACTGCATGACCCAAAATAAAGCCAATTATTTGAGAGTGGGGAAAGAGTTTTCCAAGAGACCAGTCATCTGGCAATACAGGGTTACCCTACTATTTCTACCACGTAATCCAGAACAGCAGAGGTGATTGGAATATTTTGGGAGCATAGATAACCAAATTGCAGATAGAGAAATCTTGAGGTGTTAAAGTATGGTTCTCACATCCACATTTTGTTTTTTTTCTCCCATTAAAAAGTGTAAAGCCAAATGAAAGTTTATTTAAATAAAAGGCAGTGAAAAACCACTACTTCCCAAAGAAAATTAGATGACATACTGTGAGGGATTTGAAGAAAACAGTCCAAATATATTTTTGCATTGTTAATTGCCAAGGGGCTTCTGCCATTCTTTGTCATACTAAATAAAGAAAAACTCCTGTTAGCCTTATGAAGTCCTGCTCCCTTAACACATTCAACAGATGTCTTCTATTAGGAAGAGAATGCCTGTAGGGTGTAAGTCCTGCCTAGTCAAACTTCTTTAAACATGGACATATAAGGGATGCAGATACTTTTTCAGGTTTATCTTCTTTTATGCTGGAACTTCAGTGAGAATTTACACAGGAATGAGGGAAACAAACCTGAAAAAAAAATATTTCAAAAGACATAAAATATATCACTTAGTAAGGTTCCCTTTGTGATATTGACAAAGTAACTTGAAACAATACATGAATCTGAAAACATAAATTTTGGTTGATTATTTATATTTAGATAAACAAAAGCACATTTTTTATGGTCAAGTTTAGCTTAGGTCCAATAAAGTTACATGTTGCAGCTAACTTTTAGACCCCTGAAACTTCAACTCAGATCTGGTCTCTCAATAGTATTTGACGCCCCAGAATAGGACCCAAAATAAATAACACAAAAGAAGCCAGCTCAAAGCAGCTATTAGAAAACCTATGAAGAGGAAAATGTGTCTTTGAGCATCTCTATTGCCTAAATTGTCCCTAACATGCTTATTTCTGTGCCGTAAAAGAGCTAAGAGGGATTTCATGCCTTATTCCAGAGAAATGCTAGGAATGTCATCCTTCCATTTTTTCCTGATTAGTGCACACATGAGCGTGCACGCTCGAACACCCTTTGTGAAGTGTGGGAAGACTTCACTTTGTCCTTCAGCCCGAAGGGGCCTCACATGCACACACAGCCACACACACCTTAGGGTGACTCAAGTAGTTCCCCAAGAGCTGATGCTTTGCAAGAAGAAAGGACGCTCTTCGTATCTCCCATAGAGTTTTTCTCCAGCAAAGGATTTAAGAATCATCCGTGATTTCAAAAAATAAAGATTTCATCAAAGAAGTAAAGACATTGTTATCAGGTGGCTAGGACAATCTTCTGGAAAAGAGGAGGGTTGTTTATCAAACCAGTAACTGTTTAGTACAAAATGTAGCAAGCAAACAAGGAGCAGGATTAAAATGGAGCTGCCTTCTCGGCAGAGATGCCTGGTCACTAGGCTATGAAGCCACAGTCCATCCCCTGGGCTCTCTCTCCGTCTCTCTCCTATTCTCTTAACCTTGAACTCTTTCTACAATGGCAGCACGACTTCTGAAGAGACGCAAAATGCCTGGCCAAAACCACCCAAAGCAGCCTTAAAATAATATTCTCGTGGAGATGTGTTCTCCCGAGTGCATGATCCCCTGGGGCTGCACATGGCATGTAATTCAGGTTCTCTGCTTTCTTGGTGGAGGCTGTAACTGTTGCTACTGTACAGAGGGGAAGAAGGATTGGACTAGCTTGGTTGAGCTTGGCACAAAATCGTACTCACTTTTGCAAAGGTTCTGTTTATACAGGGCACCTTGTGCCCGCTCAGCACCAACCCCAGCCACATCGTGGAACAGAAGCAAAAGGTTTGTGTTCTGAGTTCTCCACACTTCATCTAAGTGCTTTAAACATGTACAAAATAGGCAAAGTGTAGGAAAAGGGAGGCTTCATGTTAATCTAGCACTTAGGCTGTTAAATTCTAGATGTCCTAAATGAAGAAATACAATAACGTGGAAAAAGCTTATATGAAAAAGCAGTTTTGGCACCGTGCTACTGACTGCAAAACTGGGGGCAACTGTGAATTTAAATACAAAAAAGTTGATAGGGTCAATGTGGGGGGCAAAATTGGCTATATAGAGGTAGAGCAGTTGGTAGAGCTAATACAGTTATTTTACAAGTGAGGACTAACTACAACAGTTGTTACTGTTCTTAGTAGAGGGCCTTGCACATTTAGACTGTAATAGTGTTAATAACTTCATCTCATTTGAATACAACTGAAAAAGCACAAGTATTTATTGAAACAAGGGTGGGGTAAATATTAAAAAGATGCATTTCCATGCTTTTATTTTTAAAGAACTCCCAAGTCTAGGGGGTTTTTGAAGGTTGGAAGACATTTTTTAATAGATTTTGATAGGAAAAAGGTATTTTTATTAAGCTTAAGAGCACTGTATGTTTTATTAAATGCTCTCCAGACCAGAGACTGAATGTAGGTAAGTAAGTGACACTTAAAGAGACTCCAACTATCATTGTATTTAATCATGCTCAGAGGTAAAAAGACATAAAGAAGCACCCACTGTGTCTTAGGGGGTCTAAGGTAAACGTAAAAACTGTAGTCAGATCTCTCCAAGATGAATCCTCTTGTTGTATAAAACCTGGTTCTATTTAAACATTCATGGAGATCTAATATAAATGAATAATTTACTTTCAGGTAGCTAAAAAGAACTACAGAAAAATATCCTTATTTTGGTTTCAAAGTCATATAATCAAAATTTTGAAATATCTACTTAAAGGTTTCCTGTGTTATCTCAGTTTAACTTCTTTATGTTTATTAAATTATCATTTGTTTTTCCTAAATTTATTCATTTATGAGCAAAGCATGCAATGATACATCCAATTATTATTAAGTACAGAATCAATGGATATTTGTAGTAATTTTGTTTTACCTGTTTATTGACGCTGAAGCTGTGAGTAGAATACCAGTCTTGGGATGACTTTCTTTTCAGCACCTGTTAGTATGCTTCATCCATTTCTAGGACTGAGTTTATATATTAAATAGATCATTCTTACAAATATGTTCTGTTGTTTGGGATTATTTTTAGGGAAGGGAAGTTGAGAAACACTACAACTGAAGTAACTGTAAACCAAAAAAGGACAATAAAAATCAAATGCTAATAAAGCATTGCAATTTTTCATAAGGTCTAGAAGTAACCTTGTAGTTAGTTCAACCGACCACTAAGTCATCATTTTAAATGTAATATATATTGGTAACATAAATTAACATCTCAGAATCTAAAGCTCTAACTCTCAATTACTCAAAAAATCAATTTTTTTTTTTAACAGTCAGATAATAAAACCAAAATTGGTTTAATTACACAATGTAGAGAAATGAAGGAAGTATTTTAAAACTTGGTACTTTATCATAGCACAAAATATATATTTGTATATACTTTACCATAGTGAAGTGAAAGGTAGCACCTTATGTTGACATTTTATCCAGTAACAATTTAGACAGAGTTCCTATAGAGAAAAAAAAGAAGAACCAACACACCTTGGTTTTGTCCATGAATTCTGAGATTTGTGTAGCTTTTTTTTGTGGATAAGCAAAAGAATGTAAGTATTTTCAGTAAGCATAAGTTCTGGATTACAAAGTCTCCTAGGCATGTTATGTCATTTAAGAACTCACTCATTAACAGAAAACACAAGGAAGCATCTGTGAAAAGATAAAAACTTAACTCTGATACAGAAAACATAGCATGATTTTAATTAAGTTTGGCAGCTGAGTGATGAAATTTTATCCTGAAGGTGGGCAGCAGCCTTGTTTATATAGTGAATTGGGCATGCAAATTCTATTGTTTAATGCATGTGAGAAGTTTTGACAAAGTTTCAGACCATGGAGTATCTTAAAACTTAATCATATTATTAGGAAAAAGAAGTCATGTATGTTGTAATGAAGAGATATATACATATATAGTAAAGATGTATATATAAGATAACCCTTGCTTCATACAGCTTTTTCTTAAACAGACGCCGAGTGGGAGGGAACCTCATGATGCACTTCAGAAGTAAACTTACTGCAGGTCACATATCAAGCAAGTCCTGTGGCTGGGAACAGAAACGAGGCTTAGCCCAGCACTGCACGCCCTGTAGTAGTACTGGCAAATTCCTGACACTGCTGCCAGGTTTGGCACCAGCAGAGATTTATGCTAGCATAAATATCAATAATGATAACCTAAACCACATTTAAAACAAATTCCTCATTAGACATGAAAAAGCTTTCCTATCACACATTTCGAAGTCCTAGGGAGAAGAATCTGAAAAGTTAATTTATTTGCATTTGCAAGGCCTGTAGAGTTGGTACAACAGTAGAAGCCAACAATAATTCCAGCTAGTTCCTTATCTTGTTGAGATATTTGCCTGTTGGACTGAAGATCTAGTTTTATTTTTGGATTCTGAACATACTTATGCACATGAGAACATGAGAAAATGGTAGCAAATGAGTTAGGGAAGGGAATTTGGCCTATTGGTAAGGCCAGGGCTGGATTAGAAATAGATTTAGTGTCTGAGACAAGAAGACTGAAGATCTAGGTTAATTTCTGCATCCTTCAGTGCCTAGAGATCTCACACAGGGGCGTATAAGTGGCAGGGACAACAGCTTCTGCTTAGTTTGAAGGCAGGTGTGAACTGCTCATCTAAGAATCGGTGTAAGATCAAGACCTGGAAGGATGAAGGAGCATAGTGTTATTGCTAGCACTTGGAAAAGCACAAAGGGCTGTGAACAACCTGGCGCTGGAGAAGCAAATTGGTTCTGGTTAGTTTTCTAGATGTTACGGGGTTCTGGGTACAGTTATCAATAGGGATAAAGTTTGGTCCTGACACTATAAACAGATTTCTCCAGAATCTAAAGGGTTTCCCAGCAATGCTACCTACAAGTATGGATTAGAGTATACCTAAATAGGGCTTGATTGAACTTTGAGAATATAAAGAAGCAATGAACAAGATTTCTTCTCAGATTCCTGTAGCCCTGCACTCTAGAATACACAGAACTTGAAGTGGGCTTGAAGTGGGTCACATACACAGCATGGTATAGTTCACAACTGTAGAATACAAATAAAATATCTATTTTGTGTGGCAGTTCAGCTTTGCAAAGCAGGAACTTAATTTTTCAGTTTGTTATGTGTGATTTGGAGGCCTAAAATGGTGAGATTAGCAGGGTCAAATAGGTCAGAATGAGATAGACCTGACCAGCAAGTCTATTATTAAAGTTTAATTTATATTTCATTTCAGTTTGAAGATTAGGATTAAGAACTACTGAAGACGTGGGCTACACATAACCCATAAGACTCACAGGGACAAAAAGTGTTAAATGGCTAACGCTATTTTTGAAGCTGCAAAAAAGGCAGAAAACAAGATCTGGAAATTGTAGAAACAAATCTCTTATAGCTGACCTCCTGTCTTTAAAAAACCTAACTGTAATAAATAACCTCCTTTTACCAATAATCAATGCCCACATCAATATTAGACATTAGGCTTTCCAAGACCATCCCTCATCTTGGCTCAGAAGATCCTGAACAACATTGTAGCCAGCTTAGCTCTAGAGATCTCGCTTTATAGCACCTAATCTTTAAAACAAGCATAAATATAGCTTTAAATAAGATATACAACCTAAATCTGTCTCAAATCTATGGAAACCCCGCTTGCCTCTGTTGCTAAACTCTTATGCCAGCTCTGTGAGACTTGTAGTTCCAGTTCTAGTATAAACATAGATTTTGGGTATCTTTTGTACTAGTCCCTAACCGGGATATCAGAATTTACTCTTCTCTTAACCACAGTTTTTCTTTAAACACCAGTCTTTGTTTTAGTCTACACAGGCTGCAACAATTATCTTTTTTCAGTCACTGACGAACTGTTATACTCCCTTACAATCATTACAACACCCACCCTAGATTTATGTGAAGCATATTCAAACCAGAAATAAAACCATTTATCCAGGCCAGCCGTGGGATCCTCCTAATTCTGCAGGCATTAGAAAACACAAAATTCTCAAAACTTTTCAGCACCTTTTGTACAGAACCCACATTTAACCCTTCCCTAGCCTCAGTTCTAGCCCTTCCCTCAGCTATGCTTTAAGGGCCTGTAAACTCCTTAACAGAACTTCTTGACTCTGTATGCTCTGCTCAGTTTAGCACTAAATTTAATTTCTTCATCTGATTCCCTCACCTTACATTTATTTCTATTCCTAAACCTCATTAAAACAGTAAATTCTCCAATGCAACCATCAGACCTAAAGACTCAAAAGAAGTAATTTTTTCTAATAGTATTCATCCTCATTCTGCCTCTGCAAATTCATCTTAAAAGACCTCAGTCCCTGTTGTTCTTAATACTACTCCATACCATAAAATTAGCACTAGACTTTACCTTTTGCATAGAACTATGATCCCTTCCCTTGCAGAACTAACCTTAACTTCTCATTCAGACCAAAATCAACTTTAATCCTGGTCCTACAGACCCCACGGGAAAGAGAAAGCCATTATCCCAGCTCTGTAGTCCCTGTTATCATAATCCTGCTTCTTATTTTTAAACTTGTTACCAGTAGTCTGATCCACAGGAAGGAGTCTCTAATGAGCATCATCTAGGAGAGAGCTCTGTGGCTATCCCAGCCTGCCAGTGTGCAGTTAAGACAAAGGAAAAGGTTGGGGTTATGGCAAAACGAAAAGTTTACTGCATTATATTGTCAAGGCATGCTATTTGGCAATATGGCACTTGGGCTGGACCTGGCAAGGTCTAGTATCTTACAGTGAATTCCTAGGTTATGGTAGGCTGATAGTAAGCCTGGAAATCAGATTTGAGTTTGGTGTTGGTAGTACTACTGGGGAGAGGGGATTATGGAAATTTGTGGATATAGACATATTATGCATGGTGCTTTTACCTCCCCTCCTCTCACCCCTCGTGCTTGCCCCCCCCCCCCCAATTTTGAGATTAAATTTAAGAATAGGAGTGATTGATTTCTTCAGGTTATTGCTGGATCTTGCTAAACATGCAGAAATTGGATGAAGGCTGAGTCTGGAATGCCTGTATCCTTTTTCTCCTTAACCTGAACCTGATACCAAAGCATACATCTACCTTTAGTGAGAAACAAAAATAAAGTGTTTGCCCTCAACACTCATCTTAGCTCTGCATAGCTTGCAAGATGCCTGCAAGATCAAATTCTTCAGTATCTATTCTGCCAGCATTAACTGCATCACTGTTCCTAATCTTTGCTCTTAATTTGCATCTATTAGTCATAACTACCATGGAATGAACCATGACTCCCCCACTCTTGTTGGCACCAGCTTTTATTCCAATAGCATGAGCCTTTATTCCAATACTGGTTTATCAGCTATTTGGTCTCGCTTTATAACACTATGTAATGTTATGAAACTGGTGGGCACTATTATCTTACCTAAGGATTTAGGGAGAAATGAAATCTCCTGCCCACAGTTAAGTACCTAGGCTTTTGGAAACGGTGTGAAATTCTTATACAAAACACAGTAAAAACTTAACTTTTCCTGAGTTCTCAAAGGCCAGCAAAAGCAAAACTTGAACTGACTTGAACTGGTGGATGGGTTCAATGTAGCTCTTTCCAATCTACAATTCCAGTCTATTGAATTATCAGGATCACTGATTTACTGAAAATCATAAGTTTACAGTTTTAGTAAAGGTTCCACTTAGGAGCATAACAGACATAAATTCAAAATGAGATGGGTGCTGAATGTGATACAGGTAAATGTTTCACAGCTCTTTCTCTAGCTACTACAGGTACCCTTTGGTATGGTAAAGATGGGTTTGGGGTGAAGGTAAGGGTTCAATAAGGACCAGGACAAGGGCCTGAACTGAAATTCAGCTCCTGAGCCAGCTGAGGCCTCCAACACAGCTTCTCACAACTGTCACAATTCTTTTCGCGGCAGTCTGATCCCAGGTTACACGAGTGCATTGCACCAGAGCTGGCCTTGACCACAGGCGGTCGAACACCCCGGAGAGGGGAAAAGAATGCAGGGGCTGCTGCTGCTGCACTCAGCAAGAGTGGGTGGGGAACACCTTGCCAGCATTTTAGCCATAAACTCCTACGAGAGCTGAATGAATGTATGCCAACAGGAAAGAGGCACCTCAGAAAGCTGATCAGCCTCTCAGCTCATTTCTCAGTTATGCTTGCACTATTATTCCCTGTTAACATTGTTGCAGCCCATACAAAAGATAAACCCCAGGTTAGCCTGCTGATACTTCAGCTGAGATAACGACATCAAAATGTTCAAAAGTCCACAGAAGATAATTGTGGCACTGGATGTGTCACAGTGAATACAGACTCAGATCTCTGTCACAGTTTGTAACTAATATGGCTGAGCTATCCTATTCACTATCTAACTCTTCAATGTTGTTAACACCCGTCTTCTGCTGTTCTTTTATTGTATGCTGCAGGCTTTCTATAATCAGAAGTTGTGCAACCACCTGTATAGAAGTGTCCAAATAAATTCATGTCCTTAATATCAAAACAAACATCTCTGAAAACTTCCCAGGCAGCAGCTTATCTTCCCCTATTATCCTGAGGATAGAATCTCCACGTCTGTTACTGTGCCGCAGTCCTGAAAATCAGGAGCCAGCTGAAAGCATCAAGGCCTTGCTAAACATAATAGTTCCAGGCCCTGTATATTATAGTCATCCTTAGCAACATGTCACAGAATCCCATGAAGATCAACAACTTGCTCTCTCTTAATGAAGTAAAATACAGTACTTGTTCATGGATACTCTAATAGCTCCTGAGAACGTTTTTCCTATCATGTTCATATCAAGTAACTAGTAAGATCTAGCCTTCAGTTTTACTGAACACTAGACCACATTTTGAATTGTGATCTTCCCTGCCTGCAAGAATTCCTGCAGCAGGTCTGGGATTTCCTAAGCTGCCTTCCACAAATTGGATGGTTTCACAACCCAAGGGTGTCTGGATCTCAGTAAGGCACTTGAAAGCTCTAGCAACACTTCTAGGTTGCCCTCAGGCTGATTTTGTTGGGAGTCAATCATTCCCTGTGAGTTTCACCATCATTGCACTTGCCCTATGTGTTGGTATTCTTTTTATCATGATCTACTGATCAGAATAACAGCTTTTAATCTTTTTTCTTAGTTCTGGAGCCTCTTCTTTTCAGTGTTGCTCCTGTAACTGCAGCTCTTACTGTGCCAAAAGTTCTTGCAATTGCTCACAGGTTCTTCTTGAAACTCCTCTGGGGACTACTGCTGCTGCCACCTTTGTAACTGTGGCTACAGGTACATTTGCTGCAGCTGTTGCTGGCTGTGTGCTGCTAGCGTCCTTTCCAAGAACTCGGAATCGGTGTTTCCTACTGGCAGAAGCCTTGCTGCACACATTCTCCATCTCGGATGGACTGGCTTTGCCTATGGTCATTGCAGGAGCACTGCTGGTATCACTCCACTGAACAACTCTTGTTCAACGCAAAGCAAATGTAGCAATTCTACCCAGGAAACAACAACAAAGCACTTCTTCCTCGAGTAAACAAGAAGTTTTTTCAGCTGTGATAGAAGAATCAGGGCATGCACAATGGCAGCCCCACTCTTTTAAAATCTACAAATACTTGAAAACTTGATATGCAAGCTGTGCTACTCCTTCTAGCCTGGACCTTAATTCACTAAGGTAGGAATTAACCTCCTGGGCTTACTGCAAGCATGTGTGTATCATTTTATTATGGAACACAAACAGTCGATTTGCTAGATTCAGAAAAAGACACATGAACTCTATTTGAGGGAGCTAACAAAATTAGTTCTTGTGAGTCATCACTACATTGCTGGTAAAGTGAAAGTATTCAGAACAGGAAGAATAGATTAATTAGCTTTAAACTTGAACCCTGCAAAGCTCGCACGGCTAGGATAAAACCAGGAACTGGCAGGCATATAATGGCTTTTATTTTATTTTCTAGCAAGTATTGATAGGTGGTTTATAAGGGTAACAGAGCTGAAGAGCAAAGCATAGTCATCCATACAATTATAATGAGGGTCAGAGATCATAACTGTCATGGGTATTTGGCCTACAGTAGAGTTAATTCTGCTTCCAATTAAGGTTTCTCAACAGAAACTGCTGAAAATCTTTTTTTTTTTTAATATAGATTTTACAAGACCTTCAGCAATAGCTGGAGGCCTGGAGCCATGAAACTGATGTTTATTTTTGAAGCAAGTATGATCATCATATCATATAAGAAATACAGTTGGTTTTCAGCAACTCAAAATAGGTTATAACGCATGGTATGGGATCCCAGGCTACCATTGAGAGGCTACCATTTGGTCTGGAGATGGGCTAGGGTTCAGGACTGCAAAGAAGAGGGACAAGTGCTGTACAAGTCAAATCTTTGGTTGAGTAGGGTGAAGGCTGGAGTTAACAAGCATGGTTTATGGTTAACATTTTCTGAATTAACTTCTAAATATAAAGTAACTTGTTACTGTCATGAGTAACAGCACAAATAACCTGTGACTGCATTTCTCCCCCTCCCCCCATAAATGAGTAGAGTAGCTGCCATTAGGTAGTTTAATACTCCTGAAACACAACAGCTGAATAAGATATGGAAAGTCTGAGGAATTGTCCTTGGAAAGTGGAAGAAAAAATATTATAGTCAATGCAGAAACAGCAACCACTGAGAGTGGAGACATTACCAGCCTCAAAGAAATGGAAAAATTTTTAAAAAGGTGACAAGAACAAAAAATATGTGAATGCTTTGAACTGGTGAACACTTTGAAGCCAGTTTGCAGTTGATCTTGAAGTAATCGAAGGCAAACAGGCTCTGGATAGGCTTAAAATGTAGCACCAAACTACAATCACAACTGCAAATTTTGATTCTGACAGATCTGGACTGCAATGTATTTTAAATTTCATAATGTCCTAGGCTGAATTTTTTGCTCTTACCCATAACATTCCTGAAAAGTGGCCATACCTGTTAAAACCAAGCTTCCACGTAGACCAGCATCCAGACTCTGACAAGAAGACACATAGGAAATAGCAGAGAAGGGCATGCATTTAATGATATGTTTATCAGAAAAGATTACTCTTGGAATCCCCAGGAGCTCATTCACAAACGTCAGAGGATGAAGGTGTCAGGTTTTTTTTTAAATTCAGTAGCCTTTTATTTTAGTTTTTTTCTTCCATAAACTTTTCCAGGCACTTCTGAACACACTTACCGTTTGGAGCATCCTGTGCGAGGGTGTTTTGCAGATAAACCACAGGTTGTGTTACGAACTACTTCCTCTCACGTGTTTTGATTCTAAGGCCCCAGACCATGCACTGGAAGGCACAATCACTCCCTATTTACTGCTGTACCCATGGCACTCTTGATTTCATAGACCTCTACCATGTACCCTTCACTCACTTAATTTCCATGCTGAAAGCCCTAATCCACTTGGCTCTTCCCTGTATAGAAGCTATTTCACGCACCTGATCACCTTTGTTAAACTTTTCAGAGCCTCCTCCCATACTAGTATGTATTTCTGCAGTGGGGAGGGGAGAAGGAACACAGCTGCAGACAGACCACCTTGCTCTGTGCAGAAGGAAGGAGTGGTTTCTGTTGTGTTCTCTGTTCTTTTTTAAATAGTTCTTCATATTGACTTGATTTTGAGCACCAGGATGACATTTTTAACAGATCTGTTCTAATTCCAAGACATCATTCCAGAAGAATAGTAATCAGGTCAGAAATCAATCTACTTTCTGTATAAAATTTAGATTATTTTCCCTATATATTTTGTTTAATGTTGAATGTATCTATACTGAGTTTCACCTGCCATTACAGTGACCATTCAGTCTTATAAGGCTCTTTTGTCATTTTTCATGGTCAGGCTTTCCTGAATAACTTAATATCAGTAAACACTATCACATTTTCCAAGGAATGCCTCATTTATGAACATGCTGGAAATTATCAATCTTAGCACAGGTCCCTGAAGGGCTCTACTGATAACTTTCTTGCCCTGTGAGAATTTACTCCTCACTCCAACCTCCATTTTCCGTATTCTAGGCAATTATTTACCTATGTAACAACTTTCGTTCTTATTCAGTGGATGCTTTATTTATGTAGAGACCTTCTGAGAGAGTTTATTGACAGTATCAGCCAGATTTCCCTAATGCATGCTGATTCCTCCAAAAAAGCACAATAGATTTGTAATGCATGACTTTCCTTTACAAAACTTGTGTTAATAATATTGAAACACAATGATAGGTAGCTAAAACCACCTGAACTATAGGAAAGCTAACAAGAATGAAAAAAAAAAAAAAAAATCCATTTGTGGCATGGCTAAGAGTGAGGAATTCTAATGCACTGAAAAAGAAATGAATCATAGCAATGAAACGGGCCTTTTAACTAGACATGAATGGTTAAATTATTAATAGTGCAGAAAAGGAACATTTCTTCAATTAATACTTTTGTTCTGTCTTTAGAAGAAAGTCAGATAAGATACATGGATCACATAGGAATAAAGGAAAGATTCTTAATTCACTAGTAACTGAGAAAGATATTAGACAACATCAAAAACAGATAAGCATCTCACAGGCGCATAAGATGCTTCCAGTAACACTTAATAGTTTGCTGAGGAAATATCTGGCCTCTTGATTTTAATTTTATTTATTTATTACAGTTACAATGAAACTGTAGTAGACTGAAAACACTGATATTTTTTTTTTGTCATCATTCAGGAAAAGGAAATGGAGTGATGTGGATGATAATTGATTAGTCTGATTCCAGTCAGAGGTAAATTAATAGAAAAATATTGACAAATAAATAAATAAATAAATAAAAGATGGGAATCTAGTTAATATGAGTCGCCATAGATTTTACAAAAAAAAAAAAGGTTTTGTCCAACAAGATGGGATGGATTTTTTTTTTAGACAATAGATTTTTGTTGACAAAAGTAACAAGTATCATATTGTTAAGGAGTTAAATATGTGCTACTAATACAATAACCCAATGCCATCCTGTAGCAAAAATGACAGGATGAATTGGCACTGGAGTTTACTAACAAGAGGTATACAGCTGTAAATCCAGATACAGCAGTGGTGAGACTGGCATGCTATGAACTCTTTTGATATTGCCTTTACAAAAGGAAGTAGGGAAAAAAAGTGGAAGGACCACAAAAAAAAAAAAATGTAAGTGCTGTAGAAAGTGTCAAAAGAAGCATTCCAATACAAACTGGAACAAAAGGCAGTTGTTCTTGCCTTGAATAACATGAAAATCTGTTAAAAGGGGCAAGTAAACACAGTAACTTATCTCTGTTATCTTCCATTAACCTATAATTAATCCACTGATGTCTGAATACTTAATTGGGACTGGCTTCATTAAGACCTTCTCTAGAGACATAAAGTATATGGAAATTTCATCAACTGAGAGAACTAGGACCAAGGTTAATGTGGTTCTGCTGAGTTAAATATCACCTGACTTTGATCTTCTATAGGTATTCCATTGGGTAAGATAAGAAAGAACCACGCAATATCCCTTTCATGGCAACGAAAATGTACCTGTTTTCCACATTATCTGGAGCAACTAATCACAGCATCCAATTACTCTGGACACATAGATGATCAATACTGGAATAATGTTTCTTTCCTACAGTATGCTACAGAAAATTGCCAGATCCATTTGCCATTCTCCTGGGATACAGTGCTGACAGATAACTGTTCTGCTGTCAGGGCCATCTCACCCTGAATATAGATTAAGATGAATAAGACAAAAATACTTATTTTTGCCATGAACATAAAAAACAGAACTCTTTCTGATGATTGTTTTTGCCTCACTGTTCAGTAGGTAACTTCTTGCCTACACAAGGACTTGCTCATTGAACACAGTGAGTTTTACCTTGCCTGTAGGGAAAAAAAAAAAAAAGAAAAAAAAAAAGGCAGCAATATTTAGCATTTTGCTACTAAGAAATACCCTAAATGGATCACCTTCCTTTAATTTCTATTCCTTCACCCAGTTTCTTAGACTGAGAACTTCCTACTACATGAAGAGAGCCAGTAAGATGTTTTCAAACATGTCAATACTTCATTAGAGGAGCATTCCTTTGTTAAAAACAAAGTTCTGCAGCAATATTTTACTTTTTATCAACTGCTGACAAATTACAAAGGCAGCTCCCTAGTAGGTTGCACCAAACAGATTGCTTCAGAGTCAGGCAACTGGGGACTTCACAGACTGAACAGTCAATCTCAAGATCAAGTTTCTTGGCACAGTCAAGAGTTGCAGGACATCATGGAGCCAAGAACATAGTAGCTTTGGGAAATCTAGTTAGAATCAAGCTTTAAAGACCCTGGAAAGCCCTTCAAGACTTGATTTGTTAGACATCCTGTTCCACATGTTCCTTGTGCTAGTCCTAATTCTGGGGATCTCCCAAGAGTGCTCCCACTTCTGTATTAGCTGGGCGTACCATTTAACTTTGGAAAAATCATAGGATATTCTGATTCCCTGAAATTCTTTGAGTATTTATTTTCCACCACGAATATTTCTGAAGGTTTTTATTTGTTTGTGAGACTATCTCAGATCAAAAGAAAGCTGTTTTGAAATGTTGGACTTTTTCAGAGAAAGGAAGTTCCAGATTTTATCTAGCTCCTAATCACTGTAACTATGGTCAAAACCCTTCTCCTTCGAGTATTGTCCTCTTGCTCCTCTAACAAGTGATGAATGGACAAAGAAAAGGAGACAAATAGCTCCGTTTGAAACAAGAGGGGTTTTTTACTCAGAATCCTGTGTTTTCAAATAGAGTAATTGCAGAGGTCACAGCTGCATTGGGCAACACTGACCGGGGAACATTCTCACTCTATGACAGACTCTAACAGAAACATCTGACTGCAGTTTATGACTTAATGGAAACTACCAAAGTGGTATTTCCACTAAACTAGAACTGCAAAAATAAGTAAGAAGATGGATGTAAACAGCTGTATATATGTGCAGTACCTGATGGCAGTAAAGTCCATCTGCATTCCTTTAACTACAGAGACAAATTCCTTGGTATATCAGAACAACATCTTACAAAATTTGCATACAAGAGAAATAACCTCTTTGTTGAATATTTTAATTGGAAATTAACATTTTAAGACAGAAACCTTTCCCTTGTGTTTTTTGTCACTAAATCATTATAAAAATGCATGAAGACTTCCCCAGATGACTATACCAACCAGAAAAGGTGAAAACAATTGCACTGCTTCTGTTATTCAGGCTGAGCTCAATGTAAAATCTATATGAATAACACAGTGAATCGTTAATTAGATTTTTATCTTTTACGATAGCAAATAGGCACTAATTCAGCAACAAAAGGTCTTCTCATAGCTATACATGGGTTTGTTTTTTTTTTTCCATTTATTTGTGTTTCCTAAATAGAAACAAGTTAGAGTGAAAATTGTAGAAAAGACTTTTATAATGTGATTTTTTGAATATGACACTTCAACACCAACAATAAAACAACCCATAAAAATTGAAGATTGGTCCCACTTTGGGATGAATGGCAAATCTAAGCCAGTTTTCAGTTTCAGAACCATTTGGCATTAATGTTCTGCGAGACAAACTTGGACAAACCTGGCATTTTAGCTTAGAGTAAGTAAAAAAAATTAATAATAATAAACAACCTTCAAATGAATAGAACATTTTCACTGGTCTCAAAATGGTATTATCCTATTACTTCTGAAAATTTCTCCATTAGGAAACAGACAAGTAATTTTGGGGGGAAAATCATGTCAGGAAAGAGGCTGAAGAGAGCAATCACAGTAGCAATATATTCAGTAGGTATGTTATAGCTTGTTAAAAGTAATGTAATGTGAGGCAAAGTAATTTTCTGTCTTAGGAGAAAGACTACCTTGTAAGGGTCATATAAAATTATTTTTTAACCTTTTCTTTTTCTTTCGGCTAAAACTAAAGATATTGACAATTTGGGTCCATTGTCATACAAGATCTAAAAGATCTTGCATTTATACAGACAATGTACGGGGGGGGGGGGGGGCGGATTTTTTCATTGTGTTCTGTAACTAAGTTGATTTCACTGTGATTCTCCCCAATTTACATTGATTCTTTGCTGCCTCCAGTGGAAGCTGTGTACAGCTGCCTGACCATAAAGACATGGAACTGTTTTTTTAAGCTGCTTTCAAGTTTTGAAGCTGCTACTGTTCCCAGATTTCGATGCTTATGTTATTCCAATTTGGGCCATGATGCAAAAAAGCTCCTCTCAGTTCTACCAAGGGGTAGAGCTCCCAAAGGGATGGCCAGTTTGCAGCTGCCTCTATCCCATGCAACATGGGTGGGACCCACAGGTTGTGCCTACACCAGAAGAGAAAACTGAATGCCACCAGGGAGGGTTCCTAGCACAGGAACCCAGGCATCGATACCGTTAAATTGTTAGAGCAGTCCCCAGCACATGGTTTGTCTGTGACGACTCTCCTGATCGATTCCTGGGTACTGCTGGGAAGCTAGGCAGCCCAGGAAGGGTTCCTAATGAGTAGTTTGCATAAGGCTGTCCTCTCACAGGCAGTAAGAAGGATGGACAGAAGGGATGTGGCCTCTCCTGTGCCAGCTGGCTTAAGTGCCACAGACTTTATCAATGCTCTTGAGCACATTATATTTACTCCTCTAGATGTAGCCTCTGGATGCCAGGTCCTGGACTTCCCACAGTTTGGCTGACTCAGGATGTCTTCTCTCCTCTAAAGGACAGCAGACTTCCATGCAAGGAGAGACAACATTCGCAGCCCTGGGCTAGTGGGTGTACAATACATTACATTGAAAACATATTCTGCATTTTCCTACCTTTCTATCAGTTCAAGTGCAGAATCAAGAAAGGCTGGGAGTTGAAATCTTAAACCTATAGACTGTTCTTTATAGTCTTCTGCTGCTGTTGAATAAACTTTCTGCCTTTACCCTGGAAGGCAGCTTATTTCATTATGAAGTTGGTCACAAGGAGGCTGCCTGGGTACAGTCGGGACTGCAGTGCTGGTTTCTGGAAGGAGGGAACCACCAGTCAACAGTCAACGCGCATATAGTAGGCTCACTGCTGCACAGTAGCTACAGAGCTGCTTATGGCCTGAAAGATGGTTTCTTAGCATGGGATTGACCTCCCACCCTCCCTTAGCCACATTTGTAGGCACATGATCTTCCAAAGAGTATGCTTGCCTACAAGCAGTCTCTAGACCATAACCTTGCCGATAGGCCTGCTCTACCTCTGCTCTGTAAAAAGTCACCAGCTGTCCACCAGATAGTCACAGGGCCTGCTCACTGAGTGAGCAGCATGCTTGCCTACTGATGACCCACAGAAGGAAAAAAGTACCTCTGCTTTTTAAAGTTTTCGATGCTTGTGCTTAGCATTCAGATGCTGATAGTGAATCATATGGGATATCCTTATGTTGCCTGAGATGGCATTTGTTTCTCAGCATACATTTTTTAAGAAGTGGTGCAAACACACAGTGAGATAACATCCCTAAATTTAGGCTATACTATCAAAACATGTTATCATTTATCAGCAATGGCTCTAAAAAACACATGTGATCCACTTGTTTCCTCGAGCTAAGAACCATGGTTGGGAATGAAAGAGGAAGCTCCTCTGCCTCTAAAACTACTGAGTTCTTATGTACACTGAAGCCATCCTCCTTCCTTTGGCACAGAGAGATCAAAGCAGGCCAGAAAATGTAATGCACTCTATCAGCTAATGAGACATCAGCTAGGGCTTTTACTCGTAGTCTTAATTTGATGTGGAAAGGCAGTTGCTGCAACTGCAGCTATATAACTCTAAGTGAACAGATAGGAGTCAACAGTGAACACACACAGAGTAGGCTCACTGCTGCACAGTAGCTATAGAACTGCTTATGGCCTGAAAGATAGTTTCTTAGAGTGGGATTAACCCCCCAACCCTCCCTTAGCTGCTTAAAGTTAGGGGTCTGGTCTATGTTAGTGACCTCCTCTAGGCAATAGTCCACAGTCAAGAGAGGTTTGACTTGCCTCTCTGGAGCATTTATCTTTACCATGCAAAACAAAGTATCTCTGAAAACCTAAATATGGAACAATTCAGAGGGGTGGTCTCTGGAGATTTTGGGGGATACTTTGAAGACCATGAAAGGCAACTAAAAAAAGTGAGACTATTCTCATAAGTCTTAAATTTCCTACTGCTGGTTCAGTAGCATTTCCGCAGTAGCTTTGCATTGGTGCAGCACTGTTGCATTGGTGCAGCACTGCAAAGATGATTGAAGATTAATTTTGAAACTGGCCCAATAACTGATGCACTGGCCAACTCAGAGCTGTCTTTAGCCTTGAATTTACATGCAGAGAAAAGTTATTGCCAGAAATCTGGTTTAAGTTTTCTGTTGTGTTTTTTTTTTTTTTTTAATTTGAACTTTCTACCAAACATTATGCTGGCCCGGTCTCTACTACTGATAAAACATTTGGGAACTATATCAAAGTTCTTCAGTTTTGGTTGCAGCAATGATTGATGGGATTTTAATCCTGTTAGCATTTGCATCAGGTAGGAAATGGGGAAAGCCCTTAAAATGCTCAATTGGCTTTAATACCCTTAACATCTGTTGAAGTTTTTATTCTAGTTATATATGTTCTCTGGCTGATTTCAGTGCTACAGGAATTCTTAATGCCTCATCTTTACTCTCCCCAGCAGCTGTCATTGGGCATTGCCTCTGAGAGCTGGAGGCTCACAGAGATGACTGAGCCAGGTGCATAAATATTATTTTATACTTATGTACAATGCATTATATTGAAAACATATTCTGCATTTTCACAACTTGGAGCAGAGATTTTGGAAAGTATCATCTATTGGATGCCATGTATATACTTTTCTATCTAGATTTAAAAAGTAACTATCACACTGGTAGATTCCATGTGCGCGGTCAGTATTTTGGAAGTCCAGTTGCCCTGTCAACCAACCGATACCCACCCAATTAACCCAACAGAATTACCAGCCCCCTCTCATTCCATCATATCTATCTCTAGTGGGATTGACATGTAACCTGAAGATTAAATACCACTTTTCTTTTGTGAGGAATGAAAAGTCTGGTTTTTAAAGCAACAGTGTGGCTTGACTTTTTAAGATTTTTGTAAGTCGATGTGATGTTTAAGGAAAAAATGTATTTCAGAATATCGTTTTGAGGTTCTGAAGTCAATAAAGAGCAATGCAAGAAGCATTTTTATAGTCTAGTCTTATTATGAATGTCCACTGGAATTTTCTCCTAAGCATACACTCAGTTCATGTATTGGTTATGAGCCTGATTTAGACCATCAGCTCTGCTCTGCAATCACTTCAGAAAATGTTGCACTTGCTTTTATTAAATATAGATAGAAACCCTTATGTCTGTTATAATCAGCTGAAACAAGAGCATGCTTGAAACTGTAGGGCTCTTAGCATGAAAATTTCACCAGTCTTAGACGACAGAACCAGAGACAACACATTTTCTTGTTTTCACATACCTCATGTAAGTAAAAGAAGTCAAGATATCTTTCCTTTACTGTCTTAGCACAGCATAATAGAATGGAATTGGTGAAAACAGTGACTAATGTGTGTTATTTAACAAAGCTAGAATTCTGCCTGGCATTTGTTCCGAATCCCAAATGTAGTGCCTCTGTTTCATAACCACCAAGGGAACATGGAACAGGACACGGGTTAAAACTATCCACCAAATACTGCATTCGATCTTCTCATCCGTGTATGCTTACTTCACAGGGTCCTTATTCTGAGGATCACGATGTTTACTTTAAAGATAGGGCATTTTTTACAACATTGTAGATTGATCTATCCATAGATTTTGATTGCAGAAGCATTCACTAACTTGATGTCCTGTAAAAAACAAGCAAAAAATATCACACCAGGTGTTTTTAAACGAAACCTACCCCTCCAGGACAAGTCAAAATACTCATTGTACAGCATTACCTCTATGATCTGCTTTCCCAGGTTCATGTTGCTTTTTGAGGCTGGGTTTCATTATCTCCCTCTCTGTCTTCTTTCAAGGAAAGCAAGCAGGTTTTTGTCCTGGCTGGGAAGGTGTGTTCATCTTTCATCTCTGCCTGAAGGGATTAAAATTTACATCTTGTAAATCCCAGAAGAATGCTTTCTTCACCATCCTGGATGCTTAGTGCTGACAAGAGTCAGGCACTTCCTGGTATCCAAGGAAGAAGTCCAAGAACTTGTGAGTGGTCATGGCAAACAGTGCACCTACTCACTTTAGAAGCCTCAGGAGTCAGACTGAGGGTGGGTGGAAGTCTTGGGAATCACAGTTTTGGCAATACATATGTGGAATAGGAGCTCGGTAGCATTTAGGTGGTTAGCATCTAGGTGGCTAGCTTAGATGGAGCCCTAAGAAAACCTGTTGGAACATTAAATTATCATCCTAAATTTATCAGTGTGAATTTCAGTTAACTTCACTGAAGTCATGGGAGCTATCACGTATCTTTGTATAATTCAGTGTAAACACATCAGAACAGAGCCTTGCCTCAGCTTCTGCATGCATAAAAAGGCAACAGACTGTTTATTTATCTACCTCATATCATCTCAGTTAGTATCTCCATTGTACTGAGTCTACATCTACATTAGTAAATTTAAAGGGAATATTCCTGAGCATTGGAAAGAAATTGTCTACGATGTTAATTTGTCCTTGGTGTGTCCTTGGCCCAGGCCAGCTATCCCATTCACAGATTCACGGTGGAGTTACCTCATAAGGGGGATTAATGCAGCTTCTGATAATGTCCAGTCTCTTCAAAAGGAAGAAAGCTGCATTAGCCGTATTATTCAACAACTCGCAGGTTGTTCCATGCCAGCTGGTCTCCGTGCCAGACATGCCTGGGTACATCTAACTTACTAGGAAAGACGCAGCCCGACATTCCTGAGTTGAAGCGGTGTCTCAAAACGCAGGCTGCTCCTTCCTTACGGGATGGTGACCAAAGCTGTCACGGAAGTTGTAAGCTAGGGGAGAATCCATCTGGGTGTTTAGGTGACTTCCCAAACTCCTCTTTCAGTTCTGCAGCTGTAGCTACCTTTTCCCAAAGAGATTACTTTGGATGAAGGACTGCTTGAAATGTAATTGTAGAAACAAAGCACCGGGCTGTATACTACCTGGCTCGTTTTCCACCTTCGCTGTCTCCAGGAGGTGACCCTAATGTGTCAATATTTGGTATGACTAACTTGCAAACACAGCCATACCAAGTTATGTCATGCAAAAGGCCATTCTTTCCCACTGTTGAACTGCTTGTTCGATTAGTTTTTTTCCCCCAAATCTTAAGGTGACTGGCAACAAATCATGGAGCCAAAGAGGAGGCAGGATTCTGGACTCCTGACAAAGCCTTCTTGCTCGGTCTTGCCTCTGGATGTCTGTCTTCATCATGCGGTGCACTTCCCCCCCTTTTTTTTTTTTTGTTTAGTAACTTCATTGTGAGAGCACGGGCTGAGGCTTTTGTAGCAACAGGCGCGCATGCCATTGAAACGTTGTTTAGAAAGGAGAGACAGAGACCGGCTAATCTAGGAAAAATAACACAGTTGGGGCCACAACCGTGTAAGGCGAGAGACACGGCAGCAGCCCTGCCGCCGTCTGACGGCCCCAACCCCTGTCTGACGGCCCCAGCCGCCGTCTGACGGCCCCAGCCACTATCTGACGGCCCCTGCCACCGTCTGACGGGCCCTGCCGCCCGCTCT
>JAVJGG010000017.1:8646038-8677372 GCA_035590195.1 Aviceda cuculoides | reverse complement strand
GACCCACCCCCGGCTTTCTCTTCCAGCGAAGCGGGAGGCCTCCCGCAGCAGCGGCTCCTGCCCCTCCGTCTGCTCGTGCGCCCTTCGGGTCCGATTGCCATGAGTGGACTGAGGTCTCCTGGGCTGCTGGGGCTGGTGCTCTTAATGCTCTCGGCAGGATACTGCAAAGAGAAAACTGACTCCGCGGCTTTGAAGGACAGGCAGAGTCTCTTAAATCTGATCATGGAGATCATCCAGGAACTGAAGAGGTACCACCTGGAGACGGACAGGGGCGTGCAGTACTTCTCCAAGCACGACTATAACTTAGACCGAAGGGAAGTGGCTGACTACGGAGGATACCAGGACGAGCAGAGAGTCGGTAAGTCACAGTCCACGACTTAGGAGGTCTCTTTCTTTTTATCTAGGGTGCCTCAGTGAATGAGACATCCCATCAGGTTACTTTTTTTATGTCAAGAATTCACTGCTTAGAATACCTGCAGATTCCCTTTGGTATCAGAAACAGGCACAGGCAGCAGAATTGGAATAGAAAAACTCCATTCCCATCTCAGAGTCTCTTGCTCTCTGGATAATGTGCTTAACTGAACGTCCGACTTCCTGGGTGTTGGCTTTGAATGAAACTTTTTAATAAGGGAAAAGACTGAAATGGGCTGAGATCAAAGAAATAAGGGACAAAAATGCTCTTTCCTGGAAGTTTACCACTTTTTAAAATGTGCTTGGTTTAAGTGTTTCTTGGAAGTGACCCGAGTGAGAGATCCCCTGCAGGACTATAGTATGTCCTTGTAGATCTCACATCTAGAAGTCTTCCCTGCAGCTCAGCTTCATTAAACTTTTCACGCCATTTCTTAGTCCCTTTTGTACTCTGGAGGTAGCACCTTTGAAATACTAGGGGACTGAAACGGAGTATTCCTCTGCCACTGTACAAGCTATGACCAATTTGGGACACTCCTGCAGTCATGCTTCTACTCGTTTGAATGGCTCTTCTCTAACCTCCAGTGAAAAGCTCAAGTTTGTGTGCAAGACGTTCAGGGTTGTGTAGAGCAGTCCAGAAGCAGTCGTACCAAGCCACGTAGTGATGGATAGTTACCACTCGGTTTCGTGATGTACTTCTGTGCATCCAGTTGAAAGTTGATTTGGCTTCTCCTGCTGCCATATCTAATTTACTGCTCGCTGTCACTCCCAAACCCCTACAGCATTACTGCTGCTCACCTTACCTCTCCTGCTGAAAGTGACTTTCTGAATATTTTCCAGCAGATCTCTACTCACCTTTTTCCAAACTGGCTTTCATTTTGCTAGCGTGCTATTTATTTTGTCTTTATCAATCTCATAAAGCTTCACTGTACCTTTTCTTCATTCTTATTCAAATATCTTCATGATTTGCTTTTGTTGGTGGTTGTCACGCGAGTGTTACTTCTCCATCTGGATCATTAATGAATATACAAAGGAAGACAATTTTGTTCCACTTAAGATCAGCATAGTGAGAACATTTTGTTTTATAAATGTTGAAAGTTAAAAAGGCTAGACTAAGCAGGGAGTCCTGATCTGCACAACTCTAAATCTCAGCGTGGAACGTGGGCATAGTTTTTGGCCACCCTACATCAGCGTATTGGTGTGAAACAATCTGATTTGTGCTGAACAGTTATCCATGTAAATAATAAACCTACTTCAGAGCAGATTAGTTAGTAGCAGTGTCACTGACTCCTAAGCAGGATTTTTCATTCTGTTATTATAATGGAGTTATTCCCAGCAACTCCGTAAAGGAACTTCTGCTTAAGAGTCTTTCATTTCAGCTTTGGCATCGCTTTCCCAGTGAGCAGGTCCCATGGGAAATTTCTGAGTGAAGCATGTGTGTTTTTAATGCTCTTCATGACATAATTAGGTCAAATATGATAAGGTCAATTTTACTTACACTGACTAAAGTTAGAAGTAAATGAAGAATGACTTTTGAGAAGTGTCTAACCTCACAAGTGAATCAGATCTGGATAGAAATGCTCTCTGCTTTATATCTGATAGGAGGTGCCAGGGGAATGAAAAGGGCTGCTCAGGCATTTATGGTCAAATAAATAAAGCACCATGTAGTGTATCATACACAATCAGCACTAAGCTATCAGCATAGACTTCGTAACGGAAAGCAATCAAAGATAGCTGTAAATCAGGAAGACACAAGCAAGGGTTAGGGCTAAAATGGATTTCAGTAAACCAGTTTCATTTTGCCATCTGCTGAACACAAAACACAAGACGGTAAACCACAAACATGGGGAGCCAGAAGAGAGCAATTTGCTTGGGATCATTTCCTGTGAATTTTATTTACTGCTAAAGGCGGAGGGGGGGGGGGGAAGATTCCTGTAAGTAGATCAATCCCTTTTCATGTTTACAGCAGGACAGTGCTTGTATAAACATACCTGTGACAGAAGAGCGGATGCATTTGCCTAACAGAATTAGAAGACACAAACCCAAACTTGAATGTATCTTTGGGTCTTTACCGCTAGCAGAACGTGCTATTTCTGAGCAACCGTGAACTAAAATTTCTGGAAGAATTTAAATCTAGATAAACTTGATAATGTAATTCGTAGAGAGCTAAAATCTGACTCAGTTAATCGTCATCATTAATGCAGTTAATGACTGCACACCTAGCAGACATCACTTGTTTCATCATCACAGTGTGTTTCACAGTGGCTTCTTCTGTAAAACAAATGCTTGCCACTTTGCTTACTATATGCAAAGGACTTCTGACCTCTGTGCATCTGTCAAGACATAGTGGTGATATTCGCTGGACAGTTTATTCCCTGTACTCATACTGTGCTTGGCAAGCATAGTTCCAGTGCAGCAGACTGACTATTCTTTTTTCTGTCCAACAGAAATAGTTCCCAGAGATCTGAGGATGAAAGACAAGTTCTTAAAGCATTTAACAGGTATGTTTTAATTTTGGATTGGTATCCATCACTTCACATACATACCATAAGCTGCACTACTATTCCTGTGAGCTGTGCTGACTCGTAACTTATTTTTCCTTTATATTTCAGGTCCACTCTACTTCAGCCCAAAATGTAGTAAACACTTTCATCGGCTTTATCACAATACAAGGGACTGCACCATCCCAGCATGTAAGTGCCCAAACCAGAGACTTTCATAAAACAGAAAGCTCTGAAACTTAATAGCTGTATGAGGTACCAGTAGTGGCACAATATTTGAATACATTCCTTGCAGTGAAGAATTTGGAGTGCTTTAAAATGTACGAAGTACGCTTTACAGTGTTGCTAGAACAGCATCAGCGTTACTTTGGGGAAAAGAGAAAGACAATTTTTTCACTGCAAATACACTGCGTAGAATGGCAGTAAACACTGCTTCCTCAGGTACTGATGAATATATGCCTCTTTTGTTCCAAACCAAAGGTGTTTGCTTTTCATAGGAACACATGATTCCTCTCGCAAACCTCTCATATTTTATTTTTAGTGCTGCAAATTCAATATAGAAATCCAGGTGGGGCTATTTCCTTCCCATTGATAATTTATGTAGAACATATTTTATAGACATTTTATGTTTTGACTGTTCAGCTACCAATCTACCAGTGATGCTGACAGTGACTCTTAGCAACCCTTGTCTTCAGTGAATTACAAAAGTCTAAGTTCTAAGGCTTAGTAAAAACAAACAAACAAAAAGTGCTCATGGACAAATAAGCAAATGCAGCTTCTGATATCTCATCAGTGTTAGCGGCACAGAGAATTAAAATAAAATAAATAATCAAACAGTGACATTTATCAGTCAGTAGATGTGACTCCAGATTCATATTGAGGTGGGCCTGTTAAGTAAGCAGATGCTATTTTAGTACAGCCTCTTCAGAATGGAAGCACATTTTATTTTACTTGTCCGAGGTCAACCAGTTGGGTCAGTAGCAGAGCTGGGAATAGAAACAAGAGTTACAGATTCCAAGTTTCAAGTATTAATAAATATTTCAGCCCAATGTATTTTAAAGGCATATTTGGTAAGAACTTCAGACTTTTTCCCTTTTTGTAAGGTTTTAGATTAGGAATACCTTTGAAAGATGAGGATTTATAGATAATGGCTAATCGGATCACGTTCCGTTTACATGGATGGAGATGGAAGTTGTTCATAACTAGCCTGTTTTGAACAAGCAAATGGTTGTATTACCTTCTTCATAAGGATCGCAACACAGACATCATTTGACTCAGCACTGATGAGTACTCCAAGCTGTGAAGCTAAAAACTAGCTGGTCTTAAAGTCTGAATTAGCCTTTTCCTCCTGACAGGTGACATACCCACCAACATAATGTCTGGATAATGGAGGGTAATTTGTATGAATGGCAATTACAGCAATCTATGCTGTGAGTTAGGGACTGTTAACACTGCATCTCTAGAAAACATTAGATGTAGTTACTCATTAATGAAATAATGCCTAACGAAAATCAACATCAGTCACCAGACTGGACTGACTAGCATCTCCTTAAAGTAACTTCCTTCTAGGAAAATGAGGTAAGCAACCAGCTTTAATTCTCCATGCACAGTATGATGTTACTTTTTGATAATACCCTGATTTCTGGTAATACTGTTCATTCTATGTAGAAATTCAAAGGCCAAACAACAAAGAAATTAAAAGCATCTATGATGCTGCAACACAGTGGTAGCCAGTACAAAAGCATTTTGTTGGCATACTTTCTAGTACTTTGTGCAGCATAGTAGCATTGACAGCTAAAAACTAATTTACTCTGCTGTCTGTCCATAACCAACTTTCACCATATTTGCTTTCAGTTAAAGAAAAAAAAAAATCTTGATCAATTTTTTAGTTTTGCATTGTTTCTGCCCCTTATTATGAATGCATCAAAAAGCAGAAGGTACCTAAAATACGAACAACTAATAGGACTGCTGTGGCGGAAACAATTTTACTAGTTTTAAGATTAAACCCCATACAGTTATGAATGAATTTGTATGACGTGGTCACCTACTCAGGCTGGACTTACCTTCCCATGACTAGGAAATATTGTCTAATTTAACAGTTTTTCCAGGAAGAAAATTTATCAGAGAGTTGCATTACTTCATACTAAGTTGATAGACTTGCTCACTGAGGGTTGGATTTCAAAGATGTATGAACACTACTTACTCTTCCTCTAGTATGAAAATACTGCAGTCATGTTTAGATCCCACATTTAAGCTCAAACACAGATGTATAAATTTTCATACATACATACACTTGGAGAGCCTCCAAGCACATTCACGCTATTTGTTTATAGATAGTACATATGCAGAAGTCAGTTGAATAGTTACGTGTGCCATTACACGTGGCTTTCAGTTACAAAATTTTTTTTTTTTTTTTTTTTTTTTTTACACACTCCATTTCTAAGTCCAAGGAGCCAGTTTCTATACTGTTGCAAACTAAGGTGTTCATTGAACTTTATGACAACAATAATTTGCACACAGTTATCAATTTTGATTTTTAAAGGCAAAATTGGTTACTTTAGTAATCTATTTATGCTCTTTTTTTCATGACAGACTATAAAAGATGTGCCAGGCTTCTTACTCGGTTGGCAGTAAGCCCAATGTGCATGGAAGGATAAAGGTAAGCTTTTTCCTAACCGTAATGACATTCTACTGCATAGCAAAGCAGTAGATTTTGATTTTCATACATGAAAATTCATTGGAGTATAATAACAATTGTCCTTTGGCTAAGGTATTCCTCTTTCAGAGTACTTGAAGTAACTGGCTTAATCTGGCAAATATTGGCAATAAATAAAGGGTACCCCTAACTGGAAGTCATCATATAAAACTCCATGTGCATCAGCTGTGAATTATTCATAGCAGCATACAGTTAGGAGATAGTGAATTTGTTGTTACAGAACAAAACACAACAGCTGTAGCTTATTTTTCAAGTTGACTCAGTACACAATTGCCTGCATTGGCAGCAGCAGCCCTTTTATGTGTGCAGCTGTGGATCTATGGTGTACATTTTAGTATGAGTTAATATATACAAAGCTATATACATGAAAGCTCTATAAATGCAGATAGGTTGCAGGTGCTTTTATAATAATTCAATAAAAATGTATTATTAGTAACACTGATAAACTAACTTTAAGCTACTCAGATTTCTTAGGATTCTCATTGCGTGGGAATTTCACCATGCACCAAAGTTTAAAAAAAAAAAAAAAAAAAAAAGCCAAGCAAAAAAGTACATCCAAATTATCCGTATTTCCAGAAAACTAACACGTATGACTACAAAAGGACTAATTTACATTCTGTCCTCAACCTTTACCTGAGACAGAAATGTGACTTCTGACAAAGGCATATGTAATAACCTGTATGGATTTGCCAGTAACAAATACTGTCAAACCAAGATATTTTAACTCTCTAACAAAATACACATCTTGTGGAGAAAGTCAGTGAGAAAAGCAATACATGTGAAGCATCTTAGTTTATTTTTTTTAAAGCACTGACACTGTTTTGCATGGCATTCTCACAAGCAAGCTAGGGAAAGGTGATCAAGATAAATGTAAGAATGTCTGGAAAAAAACCCCCAAATAAGTTATTAGTGCTTCACTGTCAAACTGGAAAAAAGTATTGAGCAGAGTCACACAGCTTCATTATGGGTATGGTATTATTCAATATTTTCATAAATAACTTGGGTGATAGAAGACTGTATTTATGGATGACAGCAGTGTAGGAGAAGCAACCATGATAGAATACAATCTTGAAATTGAAAATAATCTTGGAAAATTAGCTGAATAGTCTAAAAACAGGACAAAATTTAAAGGAAAGAGCAGAATTATGAAGTCATACAGGAGTAATCAACTGCTGAAACACACAGCAAGTTGTGAATAGCTAGACAGATAGTTCTGTAGAAAATGTAGGGGTTGTAGTGGATCACAAACTAAGCATGTCAACCCTGTCATACTTGAAAAAAGACAACATACTGGAATTTTTAAATAGGAACACTGTTTATAAAACACCTGAAATAATCACTGTTGCTGAAATACTGTATTTAATTAAGGACACCACGAAGACATATGGGTGCTTCTTGTAAGAGTCCAAAGAAGAGCAACATGGATGACCAAAGACCTAGAAAACTCAGTTTACAAAAACAGATAAAAGGAACTGGGATTATTTAATCTAAAGAAAAGACGACTGAAGGAAATATGATGGAACTTTTCCATTTCATAATAAGTGGGTACAGGCCATTTTCTCTACCCAGTGTGGATAAGACATAATTTGTTTTACTTTGCAACAAGAGAGGATTCCAGCTAGACATTAGAAAACACTTTTCTAATGGCAAGGGCAGAGGTAATATATTAAATCATTTGATGTAATTCAGCATCCTGACTTTATGCTAAACTCCTCAACATTTCTTTTAAGTAGTTTCTGCTTGCCTTCCTAAAATAAACCTAAACTAGCCCAACTTCAGTACAGTGTTTCTAATGTCCAGCAACTGTTACATTACTTGTCTTAATTTGAAACACGCAGCCTTGGAGAGGAATCTCTAATCCATACACCGTGTGTTCAGGGATGGCATCATGGAAACAATTAATTAATAGTACAATTAATACAATAGTATTAGGACAAATAAAAGTTAGCAAATAGGTAAATCCTTTGATCTAATTAGGAGAAATGCCAGGGATTCAACCTTTCAATTGTAAAATCCAGCAAGGAACAAATTAGCTATTATATAATGATATTCACCTGCAAAAGAAAGGTGAATGTTATTACCAATACTAATAAGCAGATACATGAGAGTAGGGAATTCTTTTCTCCATTTCCTTAGAAAGTTTTAGCTGTATCTTTACATCCTATCATGTAAACACAAACTCATAATATGAAGGAATGGTAACTAAATTAGTCCACATCTCAAGTGCAGAGTCGATTTTAAAAGAAGTTCATCTCATTTTGCCAAACAACTCCTTTGCTCAACCAGCATGCATGTTTCCAGGTGAGTAACAAGCCTCCACTTCTGTCATTCTCCACACAGAGGCAAATCATCAATATTATCAGCACTCTTAAGCAACCTCTGTTAGTAGTAAGGAAGGCTGATCTCTCATGTGTTGAGATCCACAGGTGTCTCCATAAAATTAAGCATCCTTCCTCCTAAAGCTTTTCCACTACATCAGTTCAATTCGTGTGGGTAGGATCCTCTCTCACAGAAAAGTATAATGCAAGGCTTGGTTTGTTTTCATCATTTCATGGACTGAGCTATAGAAAAATGGGTTCTTTTTACATTTTTCCACTTACCAAACCATCCTTCTTCTCCACAAGGTGTACAGTTACCATTAGTCCAAGGTGTTTTCATGAAGCTTCAAAGTTTTGAACATAGTACCACTTATACATAGCCAAGATGATTTCAAAGCCATTTCTTATTTAAGATGGCTCTCTAGTGTAAGAAGGGTTTATTTACAGTCTGGCAATAAGTAGACACTTCTGGTTGCTGCCATAAGGCTACTAGTTAGTAGTTCTAATACTCAGACTAATTCCTGAATATTAAAACAAAATTTTCTTTCGTGGTACTACTCCACAAAGGTCTAAATTCACAAGTAGAATTTGACCATTTATATTAATTGTAATCACAAATGCATTTAAAAGAATCTTTTTAAACTCCTATATTATAAACTAGTAAAATAACATATTCTTAATTATCCGCACCTACATTTTTTTCCCCCAATAAATTAGATTTCCCGTTTTGCTCAGTAGCCGATTTTCGTTTTATTGGAGGCTTACAAGTAGGCTGGGCTATAGATGAATTATTGCCTTTTGATACTTTTGAAAACTAGTAGTTTTGCTGCATTTTTCAGATCCATGGACATCTGTCCTTGTTTAGAGATCAATTTGGGTGGGAAGAAAAAAAAAAAAGATAGGTTTGGTTTTTGTTTGTACTTAAAATGCATTTTGGACTATCATAGCTTTAAAGCACACAAGATGTTGAAACTCAGTGCTAAGATCAAACGAGAAAATAAGATGCGAAAACAGGAATTAGGCATCTATGACTGTCACAGTACATACCTAAGGGTATGAGTGTGATACCATGTGTCTTGTGGAGTCTTCACTTTTTCTCATTGGGCTCCATCTTCTCTTTTTTTAGAGCATATATTCATATTTTGCCTGTCCCACAAATACAAGCAATGCAGGGGCCTAGTAAAAGCCCTTTTACTTGTTGAGATTGCATGAGTGAAGCCAGAGCAGCATGTATTTGTATTACCACATCACTCAGTAGTCCGTTGTAGTCCCTTGGTTGTTTTTTTTTTCCTATCAGCAACCCAGGCTGTGTTCGCTGGTTGCCACCAGTGCCGTCTCCAACTGGTTTTATTCTGTAACACTTTCTCCTTCTCATGTTCAACACACCTACGTCCTGTCCCTGATGCTCTCTTTTCTTCTGTTCTTCAGCCTCATTCTTCTCCCAGTTCCCTAATAGTTCCCATAGTCCATGCTTGCTTTGCTCCACCCATGCAGATACATCCAACAACCATTGCGTTGCCCATACCTGCAGCAGGTAGGAAATGCCAGGGACAAGATTCCTGAAGTCTTCACCTAAAGCTCCTGATTCAGATCTTGCAGATTTCCTGTGACAGATGGTGATGAATGCAGAAAAGAAAATCTGGCCCCTTTGACAGCATTTGTTACAATCACTTTCGCTACAGTCATTCAGACTTTACTGCTTTTGTTTGAAAACTGCAGGTGCTACTGGTGGTGCCCTCCCTTTTCCATTACCTGTTCTTTAAGAGTTTGCTAGAGACCAACAGTGATCTCAATGTATGCTTAAAACTTCCTTGTACCATAAGGAGTAGTTCAAGGACCAAAGACTGCATTATTATGTATGATTACATACTTCTGTTTTGAAGATTTCTAATTACCGTACTGACGATATTTATGTATTTTTAACTTTTTTAAAGTTTCTACAGTTATTTCAAATTAACAAAATAAAACTAGTGACACAAACAGTTCTACACTAATAAATACAAGACTAGTAGAAGTAGCAGGAATCTCGGGCTAAGCAGAGAAAATGAGCTTTATACACTATAAAAAGCCTATGAAAAAAAATTACCAGTTGCTTGTTTTCTAGAGAAGCAGATATAATTAATAATATTTGAAGGAAAAGCAATAGATACAGTATTTCCTGCTTGAAGTACATGATAAAGCAAGAATAAATATATATACACAGGAAGGTCAAAGATTCTGTATAAAATTCCTAATAAGCTAAAGCACACTGATAACTGAAATTTCCTTTGGAACACAGAAAAATCTGTGTAAACACCTCAAGACGTATTGACCACACTAGCAATATATATTAAAAAAGCTGAAAATACAAGATAAATCTGGAAACTTTAAATATATAAAGAGAAAACTGAAATACCACACTAAATATCCCATTCCTGTACACCGTATCATATATCCATTATTGCAAACTATTCTTAAACCAAAATACTTGGGCTCTGAAGTTCTGCTTCAAGTGTTTTGTAACAATGGAAACAACAGCCCTTAATTGCTTTCTCTCTTAGTTTCTTATTGACTAACATCCAGTGCACTCAAGAAATGTCAGACACTTTCATGTCATAAAAGCGAAGGTGGAATTAAGATGTGGGTTTTGCATATTATTCAGTGAAGGCAGACTTTTTTCCTAGAAAGTGTAGCTTGATCCATCATATTCAACTTCCCATAACAAGTTCAATCACCTCTGCTTGGTGACAGGAAGTAGTTCCCACGGTAACTAACTAATTTAAGACTTTCATCAGAACTATTGCTTTGGATTAAAGAGGCAGCCAGCGTACATGGTTACTCATGTGGTATAGCCCAACTTTACTGAGAGGCAATTCTGAGTTTTCCTTACTATGGGATCTCTGTAGCTAGCACCACATTACGAGCTTTATCATCTTCAATGCATGGATCTCTGTGATGAGATGCTCACATTAGAGCAGACTTCCCACCTGTGTGTTGACACCTGGGGAAGGAATTTTTTGATCTTAGCACATGGAAGTTCTGCTACAAAATCCTACTGATGCGGTATTTTAAAGTTTAAACCACTAAATTCTTCTCTTACATAGATGAGCTGTTACAGAGTTTCTCTCTGTCATCACACACAGATAATGACTAGAATCAAATCTGGAAAGCTGTAAGATGCCTTTACAAGAGATTTCATTTGTGCTTTTAAAAATTGGAACAATTGTATGGTTTGGTTGGTTTCAGCTACTGTTGCTGGTTGGGTTTGTGGTTTGGTTTAGTTTTTTGCTTTTTATTAGCAAAGGAGAACTAAGAATCAAATGAAAGAGGAGAAAGGAGTTGTATAGCTACCTATGTTCTCAACAGAGACTAGTCAAATCGTATTCAGGATCTCCACTAAGACTACCTGCCATCCTTCAGCTAAATTCCAGTCCAATTTTCCTATGCTGATGCATATAACATAGACTATGTAAAGTAAACTAAATAATAAAAAAAAATTACAACAGATTGATCAGTGCTAAAAATCTGGGGCCTTTTCAAGAGTTTCTGAAAATGCCAAGGATTTAAGAAACTGCAATTTAGCTGAGCACTGGGAATCTAAGACCCACAGCTTTTGATCAGATACCCATACAAAACCAGGTATAGCTCAGATGACAAATGAGCTTCCACTTCCAGGTTTTCACCCTCAGTAAGCTACATAATCCCAGTAGTATTAGTAATGAAAAAACTATTTATTAAATTCTCAGTGTTTAACTTGTCAGTTGTATCACACATTGATGATACTAAAAGCATGTTAATTTGTTTTTAAACATCACTTTTAAACATCACAGCTTAAATAGGGTACAGGAGAGGCATATGTACAGAAAGTAAGCTAGATGAAAATGCAAGACAAGGAAAATTTATGTCAGTTTCCCCTCTAAGGAAGGATATTTAACAACAAAAAAAAAAAAAGTATTTGTCCTATCTGCAAAGCCAGAAAAAAACTAAATTACATTAAGCTTTTCTGTAACATCATTACATTTCCTAATAGCTTTAAAAAAATTGCAAAACTAAATGTTTAAATACTACTAACAAGTATTTCTGTATGCACCAATAGCTTGATTTCCAATGGATTATGTCAATTCTGACTGACTTTGCATTCAAATGATTCTATTACAAATTATACTTAAGCAGTAGAAAATGTAGAGAAACACAAAATATCAGAGAACTCACACTGATCATGGGAAAAACAGCTACTTACGTTCAGACAGACAATAAGAAAGTTTTAACTGTGAAAAATGACATCAGCAGAAGTCTAGTATGAGAGAACCACTGGTTTTTATCTCCCATATGGACTTTGGTGTCTATAGACACACAAGCTTCAGCTGAATCTGTTTGCACGCAAGAGCAGTGCCTTTCACCCCTGCAGTTCCTGTTGACTAATAAGACATAGTGCATTTTTTACTTCAAAAAAAAAAAAGGCATTAGTAGGTTGTCTTAGAAACACATGAAACTGGGTAGACAGACTTGCAGCATTCAGTGGTCACCTGTCCAGAAAATGCAGTTGCAGAAAACAAACTCAGAAGTTACTGGAGAGAGGATGGATTTCTAGATATGTATACGCAGAGATGGTCACGTTACATTTTCTCAGGAGGCTTAAAGGTGTAGGGGAAAAGGGTCGTGGAAACCTTCACTGCCCAACCTTTGAATTAACATTTCTAGAGTATAGACAATATACATACATAAGCAATGCGGAAATCTGTAATTTCGTATCAGTGATTTTGACACCACTGTCATAGAAATGGTTTTGATCTCATTCCAAGAAACTGTTCTGGGAAGACTTAATAGAATGGGCAGCAAATTGAACCACTGCAGCTCCTACTCAGTTTGTGTTGCCTCAGTGTTTGCACGTCTCAGGGACTATATTTATATGACCACATCTCAGAAGGTTACTTGTTTGTTTCTTGTTTATACGAGTCCAAATTTCTTCACTAGTGGGCCCCAGTGAAACATCATATCCTTCCCAGATCCTTCAAACCTTACCTTGACAGATACATATTACTGGGCATCATATCAACAGCTTCCTGACACCAAGACATGAAGACAGAAATTTGCAGTCTGTTCATACTATCCTTGAGGTTCATCTACTTCTTGACTTCACAGGTGCACTCATAGGAACAGGCTAAATGTAACTATAAGCACATTTTGAATAGGTAGAACCATATTTTCCAAATCTGTCTACCTAAAATGAACGAGCACAAAAAGGGACACTTTCCCAATTTCAGCCTTGATTAACAAAACAGTAATTTAGCAGTCAGGCTGATATGAAATAAACTGAGCTAAATCAGAAATGCACTATTGGATCTTTCCAAAGTTATTACTAAATTCTCTGGGTTTATTTACAATTTTCAATATGACGAATACATTCTTAAACACATGTATGTGAGTATAAAAATGATGAAAGGCAATCATCTTCTTTCTTTTAATCCACCAGATTATTACCATGAAAAGAAACACCAAGAACCAAGAGAAGTGCCTTGGAAACCAACAGGGAAATAGAACTTACTACCTTTATAACATATTCCATTGTGAACAAGAGATTTATTTTTGCAGATTGACAGACTACTTCCCATAATTGTTTTAACATGTGTTTTGTATGTCGTCAACAGTTTGCAGATTGACATCCTTTACAGTAGCATAACTGCCAGTAGTACTTAATGCTCCATACTTAAAAACACACTTTACAACTGATGTGTAATGCTGCCAAAAATTATGTAAACACAACTATTTCACCAAGAGAATTGATGTTCTATTGCTTAATTCTACAATTTTAAGGAATGTTTGTTTGTATATCTAGAACTACTAAAGATCTGCTCCACAGTAGTTGTGGTCACTTGATATCCTTCATGCTTATGCAATTTTTTAAAAGTTTGGTTAAAACAGACTTGCATTGGGGTCACATTGTACCCTAGGAGTACAAATTGCATGACAAACAGGAACATAATTCCAAGTAGACATACTTTTTGGGACTGTGGAGCATGGATTTTGTACACAAACACAAGCTGCCATTAATTTACTTTGTATAATAAATGTATAAAACATTCCAGCAAACGTGCAATATGTAAATACTGTAAATAACAAGCATAAGTAATAAAGTGTTTGGTATTAAGCTGTTCTCAGTTTTCTTCCTGTTCACTGAATACAGATAAACAAGCTATCTTCCAGTAGCTACTATCACTTATCCACACTTAAGCCTCTTTCCAGTAAGACTTCACTAGAGTAAGAAGGAAAGGTACACCCACGTCAGAGAAGTCCAGTAATTTGGACACTCTCCATGGATTTGTGAGGACAGACAGATCTGTGTGTGCCAGTCCCGCAAAATGCCCAGACCACAAGGCTGCTCCAATTCTCTACAGCATTATAAATTTGAATCTTTTTTTATGACAAACAGTTGGTTTGATTTTTTTGTTTGGGTTTTGTTTTGTTGGTTTTTGGGGGTTTTGGGGGGGTTTTTTGTTTTTGTTTTGTTTTTTTAAATCTCCAGTCTATTCATGATACTACAAAGCAATATAATCAGTATATGTCCAATAAATCATTTTAGTATTGTAAAATTTTTAAGGAGTCAGTGAACACTTACTCAAGAAGCCTTGATACACATCTCCCTTTCTTCCTTAAATCAGATATTAAATCCGGTTGTCATAATAAAATGGCTCAAACTGGAAGACAATTTTTATGTGTCATTTCTAGATGAACCTCAGGTACTTCTATCTTAATACAGGCATTTAGCTTCCATTTTATCCTCGATTCAAACCAAAAAATGTAAAAATAAAACCAGCACACCCCTCCCTACCCTGAGAAATAGCTAGGAGCTGGGATTCTTGAAATACACTTAAGAGCCATCAGCATCTAGCTCTTTAGAAGAAAAAATTAAAAAATGGCAGAAATACAAAATCCTATCCTAGAACATGGCTGTATTTAGTAAGGAAGAAGTACATATTTTCTATTTGCTTTCGGTGATCACTAAATACTAAAGTTTCTTTTCTCATTGGAAGTAATACATGCATACTGAAAATCTGGTAGTTAAAGGAATCTACTGCTACAGGATTCACTTAGCTGCTCATCTGCAGTAAACATGTACGTGGAACTCTGTGCTTCTCTGTGGTTCCACTGGCTGAAATCAAATCACAGAACATTATTTAACATGGGAGTTTAAATCAGCATAAATCTTTCTTTTTGTAGTAGAACACCTGAAATCTGGTTAAATTAAAGCTTTCCAGAAAAATTCCTTGTAAAAGGAAAAAAGTAATTTATTTAATGGCTTGATAAATGAATATTAATAATTTAATCCCACATAAGTTTTCTCTAGATTTAGCAGAAGTCAGCATGCTTTGACAGAAGATACAACTATACTACAGAAGAGTTTTTTTTAATTTAGTCTTCGGTATAATGCTTACTACCTAAATTAAAACAAGCCGGGGTGGGGGGAGGGGGAAGGAGGAGGAATCAGGTCTGTATTTTTTCATTCAACATTACGTTCTTCTTGAGTGGTATTTTAAACCCGTAAGAGCTTAGTCATCTGTATACAATCCACAATTTGTATATTAATCTTGTGTTCACTGTTTCTGTCGGAACCCAAATAACAGTGCTGTACAACTGTCCTTCCTGAAAGCAATTCACGTTCTGTATTCTTGTATTCTACAAATTCTTCTAAAATACCATGGTGCTCTCCTTCTCCTCCTCCAAAAGAAACCCACTAAGGATCAAATCAAATCAATCAATCAGCTTTTTCCTCCTAATAACTGCTAATGAATTATTTAGCTGATAGATTTCTTGCTGAAAATATACGCAAGGCTGAAACTTTTAAATCTGAACTGAATTTAACACAAATAGTTTTGACTTAGTATCACTTCACAGGAAGATTCCTAAGCCTAGTGAAGGTAAACAACTGTACCCTTTTATCTCCTTTTCTGTTACCCCAGCAGCTCAAAGGTAAAGATTTAAGACTTTTAAATCTTAGCTTTAAGATGCAGGCAACTATAGGTTCAATTCCTACTCGGCCATGAATCAGAAAGCACCAATCATCATGTTCTCAGTCTCTGGAGTTATTTTACTTTCAGTGGAATATCTTAAATGGTCATTCTAGCAGAGAGTAACATTAGATTACACCTAAATACTTCCACTTCTGAGGTTAGTGCATAAAACCACATTTAAGATGGTTTGTCCCTAACTGCCCATCATTTTCCCCTCATTTATTTTGTCGAAGGTTTCATAAGTGGAAAATAATTTTTTCCAGAGTCAGTGCTTGTTCTGACCTGAAATAGTACATATATTACTCTTTGTCCCTGAAGTAAAACAGCTATTAACTTGCAAATTCCTAGCTTGTTCTTTAAAAATCAAAACTATTGCTAATGCAATAATGCACAAAGAACCCGATTTCTGTATTCAAGTGTTCCATCTACCCCTTGCCTTTTTGTAAGTAGGTTCTTAAGTTTTATGTCTGAAATATTAGCACAAAACAGAAACCTCACTAACGCAAACACAGCTGTTTTACAGCAAGAGTCCCAGCAAACTTAATTCTCATTGTGCAGGCTGCAGCACATGCAGAGTGACACCAGGATTCCTCCCTCCCCAGGAATGACAGGGTCCTCTATTGAAATGCATCCCTCTCCCAGAAGGGAGAGTAGGTGACAAATACAGAGGCTACTCTACTAGTTTGGAAGGCAGACAGGGAAAAACAAGGCTAAATAAATAAGAAAGCAAGTTTTACAGATCCAGTTTTACAAATAAAGTGGTAATGCTAGTTCATACCAATGTTGGTATTATTCAAAATAAGAATATCAGTTACATTACTGATCGCAGTACATTTACATTTCTAAGGCAGAAATGAAAGGTGATGTTCAGACAAACAGGCATGGATTTTTACAAAGCATTCAATTTTTGTCTAAGAGCAGAACTTTCTACTTACTGGCCTTCTGTTAACTTTGTATTATATTACAGATGGACTGTCTTCAGGTTGAACTATACTCTCAGAGAACACTGTTGACAGGCTATCCATTCTCCTGAGTAAATCTGAAAATAGTGACAGACACCCACATAGGAACTGGGATTATAGCAAATTTCTCATTGATTATATTGCATTGATTTGAGTATTTTACTACTATGAGATACAAAATGTACATTTCACATTTAGGCTTTTAAGATGACCTTTTTTGTCCTCAAAGTAAATACTGTTACACATATTTGTATCAGTGTGCTAGGAATTGACCACAAGACCAAAGGAAGACTAGCCAAAGAAGTCCTATTAACATCAATCACTATTTCTGAACTGCGTTCATCTTAATTAGTATAAAAATGAATAGAACAAAAGTACTTCTTCTTTGAATAACTGAGCATTTAAACTGATATAAAAAAAACATTTTCACAGGATCCTGATGACACACACAGAGGTTTTGCTTGCTTAAGCTTTGAAACAGTGCTAAGAGTAATGTCTGTCTGGGGGCAGGCAGTTTTTTAGTCTAGTAGGCTCAGTGTGAAACAGCTTCAGCCCAAAGGCTGTCTAATGATACTAGGATGACAGGCCTAAGTTATCATACATGAACTATTATCTCGCAGACTCCCACTGAAAGTTGATTTAAATGAACTCACTAAGGGCACAGTAAGAAGACCTCAGTTTAGTTAGTATAGCACATAAAAAAGATGTTACTTTTGCAGTGCTTGTGCGAAAGCACTGGAAGAGTTTACAGATAAATTTATTCTGAATTATATACTTCATTATTACACTGACGTGTGACAAAATGGTTGATCATCTAATTCCATTAAAACTTTGCTAATTTTTTAATTAGATGACAGAAAAGCTAAAATACAGAATTAAACTGAAAAAGTTTTAAACCTACTGAGACATAATTTTACAATTTAAATACATCAATCAAGTAAACTTTACATGTTTCAGGAGAAGCTAATTATTTTCTTTTAGAAATAAAATGATGAAGCATTAATGAGACTTCTCCAAAAATGCTCTACAGCATCTAACACACTGCTCGTAAACAGTTTCAAAGTCCTTTTCATTCCCCTAGAAAAGAGCAAAGGAAAAAGAACGTCAGAATAGCAATACTGGCTCAAACAAAGAATTTTTGCAAACTAGTTTCCCGCTGTCAGAAATGGCAAATATCTGACATTAGGGAAGAATAAGAACAGTACAAATACTTGGTGATAGTTTTTGCATATTTGTCCCTAATTTGAACTACTTGCAGCTCAGGAACTTCCACAACCAAAGATTGTGACTTTGTACTCAAGAGTCCTGGATGAACTTTCCTTCACATATTTCTTCTTTTCACTTTTTTAGCCCTTACAAGCCATTTATTTTTTTCTTTACATTCACAGTAACCTGTGATGCTGAGTTTCACAGTTTAATGAAGCACTGTGTGGAGAAAAAAAACCCTACAACTTCTTTTTGTTTTGAACCCGCTTCCCACTAATACCATTTGATATTCTCTACTTAGATAATGATTAGAAATTCCTTATTAACCTTTTCCCATGATATCAAGATTTTACAGAACCCTACTGCATCTTCATCCACTTATCTTTCCTAAACTGAAGAATCTTAATCTAATTGGTTGCTCTTGGCTAGTATTATTGAACTTCTTTGACCATCTCAGTCCATGTCTTTGTCTCTATCTTCCCTGATTACATCCTCTTTGCAAGGAGGCTGGCCAATGAGGGCTTCACACAATATTGAAAATATAGGTGCATTGCATTATTTAAATTGAAATAACTATTATAAGCATAAAGACATGTTTTCTTTTCCTGTCCCAATAATGTATATTGTTTTGTTAAGTCATTTAAAAAAAAAAAAATATGTTTACACTTGGCTTTGTATAACATCAGATTATATGTCACGTCAACTGTGGGATCTGGAAAGTTTATATACTATACATACACAACTTTTAATCAAGCCACCCAAAGAATTTCTTACACATACATAGTACGGATCTTCAATGATAAGTTGTTTCTGTGGATCATAAGCTCCAAGTAGTTCAATTTTGGCCTTGCAGTCTTTAACTTGATTGCTTTTCCTTTTCAGATCTCTGTAAAAGAGAATAAAAATTTTCCCCTGAGTTTTTCTTCAGAACCTTTTTGGCATCAGCATGAGATGCTCATGACTGTTTCTAGAGAACACAGGAAAACAATATGCATCTGGACTCAGTCAATTCTGTGGACTCTCTATGCTGCTGCTTGTTTTCATTCGTTTCTTGTTGTGTGTTTTTTTTTTTTTTTTTTAATTGAGTACGGAGGACATAAACTTAATTCAGAGCATAAACAAGCAGTCAGGCACTCAGCCTAAGGCTTAACAGAACTTTGCAACAGTAAGTTCATCAAATTCTTTCTCAAATCAATCATTACTACTTTCAATATCCACCTTTAGCTTGTATTGTACAAAAATAATGAAAATTATCTAGATATTTCGCCGAAAGTATGAGTAAGCTTCTCCCATCTGTCCAAAACTGGTGTTTTAAATTGGTATGCTACAAATTCTCTCGATACTGCCTCTAACTCATGTGAAGCCCTGCTACATTCAGTTAACAGAAAATGGGAAACTGGTGAGCAAGATCTGTCTTCCCTTTGACATACTATAACATTTCATCAGTTGTCATATCCTCTTTCTTCTGCATTGCCTCCTATTGATAAAACATACTGGTTTTGAGATGGTATTTTCTCCATCTACTTACAAATGACCATCCGTTATCCCAAATGCAGTTAAAACGTACCTCACATCATCTTCAGATTAAAAGCAGCTGAGCACTGTGATTTTCAAAATGCTGAACAGCCAGAACATATTCAATTCTTTTAATATTACACATCTCCATACCAAATCATTTTACTTACCCAGCATTAAAAAAAGGCAAAAAACCCTGTAAATACTGTCATAAGCATAATCAGTTTTAAGAACTTAAATTCTAATTATCAATTAATTCTGTTTACAAAATTAATTTCAGACAATTTAGAAATAGCATAGTGATTGCTATTTCTAAAAAATATAGTGAGACCACAATACTGTTTTTCGTTGAACAAATATCAGGACCCCTCTATCAACGAAAAAGTTACAGCTTGAATTTACTGATTTTCAATAAATTCTCTAGCCTTTTCTTATTAAAAAAAACTAACCATTTCCTTCAAGGCTTTTGGCATACTGCTTAATGAACGGGAGAGGGCCAGGCTGCTCTGGTACTAAGGAAAAGAGATATCCCAAATCTTCCTTTTCTGATATGACAGGCACTCCATCAACACCTGGAATCAGCTTGTCCTCTTAGTTCTACAAATAGGTGTTCCCAGGAAAAATGGTTGAACTGGGTGCAAGTTTAAGGTGAAACTTAAGTACAGCAGTAGCAACATCCCTACTGTAGCCGTGACATTTCTTCTGCTCTGCAGCTCATATCATATAAATTGTTATTACAGAAGTAAGTTTCCATTTAAGAATTCAAGTGAAAATAGAAGTAAGTCTAGTCACGTCTTTGCCTGACACGCTGCAATCAAGCCAAGTGTTACATACCCTTCATTCATGCAGGCTGTGTAAGAGAGGTCATGCAACACATTCTAGAAAATTCAACAAAATTATATCAGTTAAGTGGTACTGCTTCTAAAATTCTTTACGTGCTACTAATAAGGTTTTACTTGGGTTTTGGTTTGTTGTTGGTTGTGGTGTTTTGTTTTGTTTTTTTTAAATACCTTTAAAAGTAATAGTCCTTACAAGCATTTTGACACTTGCAGTTTATTAAAGCTCAGCCCCTTAACCCCAATCATCAAGACGTATGTAATTAAGTAGAAATTTTGCTAATGATACCAAAATTTTCACACTAGGCAGCTACTTCACCAAATCTTTCTAAAGCATGAATTGTCTCAAAGACACACTTAATTAGAACAATGCTAACAGTAACAAACAAGATTTGCACCAGCTAACAACATTACTTATTTCAGAGATCACTCTATTTCTATTGAAAAAGAAAAAACCCCACACCATATTTAATCACTTCCAAGTTTCTACAGCATCTTTTAGACCCCATGCAATTAGAAAAACAGATTGCTTCGATCAACACTGTATGTCCTCATTCTTAACTACACAGGCATCGGCTGCACTTCTGTAGCACAAAGTATACTGAATTTCCATGTCTTTAATCCTTGAGTGGCATGTATCACAGAAATAAACCGTTGAGTTCTAGCTCATTAAACTTAGTAGAAGTGAAGAATCTATCTATTAGGATATCATTCACACACACACACACACAAAAAAAACCAACCCAGAAAACAAAAAAAACCAAGACAAGACAAGCAGTAAAACGTGACATCTGTCTTCAAAGTGACTTAAGAGACATCACTACAAGTAATCCATATGAATTTGTTCCATTTCTTCATACATTACCTTAGATTGCTCTCATCCATACAAAGTATATAATCAAAGCTCCGGAAATCATCTTTAGTAACCTAAAATTAAAAATATGTCCTTTAGCCTACAAACTGTATTTGATTTATAAAAAGGGGGAAAAAAAGTATTTATTAAAAAATTAGAACCACAACATTTAAAGACATGCAGATGGAAAGAATAAAACCCTGTACCTTCATCAACTTTTACAATAACTTAAGGCATTTTAAATATACTCTGCCATGATTATTTATCCATTTCTGCAACTTTTCCACAAAAGTTAGCTATTTTTACCGATAATTTTTTTTTTAAACATCTCATGCATCAACTTAGAACATCATTAAAAGTGACATTTCTAATGCTTTCCAATTATTAAAACTAAAGCAGGTTTCCTGTCATGGAAACGAGGCAATAAAGATGTAGACAAATTACTTTCTCGATAGGAAAACAAAAATGTATGTACCTTGGAATCAGTTGCAATATTTACAAGCTAGAAATTTGTCACTACACAGCAAAAGATACCAAGCGAAATTCAAAGCTGAAGTATGATGGCACGAGTTACAATCTCTTAAAAACAAATGCATTCACAGTCTTTTAGGCCATATAAGTTCATAAAATTTATGGTATGATGCAAAAAAACCTGGGATCTATTGTACATCTTCCTACATCATACCATCTGTTCTTTGTCTTTCCTGTAGCTTACTGACTCCTAAACATGAATATAAACTACATTCAGAGATCCGAGTTCAAAGTCAGGTAGGCAAACATTGCAGATAAACCACTATCTTAAGTACTAATGCTATCTGCATTGGAATAAGGATGGCTGCAGATTTTTACCAGTATAATTATATTTTAGTTTACATTTAAGACTTGGCTTCAGGTAAAATATTCCCAGACCACGCCCACAATGCACAGGATGCTAGTATAAGATAACTGAACTAAGTGCCCATAATGAGGATGAATAAAGGGAATAAAATCTATGAGTTCACATTAAGACTGCATTTCATGCATAGTCCTATGTGTAGTATCACAACCAAGGAACTTGCAAAGTTTGTTCAGTACAGGTTTTTCTGGCAGGCATCTCTTGGAAGGATGGGCTAAAGAAGTGAGTAAGCAAGTGAACGGACAAAAAGGCAAAACACATTATCCTCTAAGAGTTTTAAATTGTAAAAACTATTTACACATTAAAAAAAAAAAGGTTTAGATGGCAAAAGAACCACTTACTTTTGTGCAAACAGCAAATAGATACTAATTAAGCTCCCGTAACAGGGAGTAAGAAAAGACCTACAGAACTTATCACCAGACTAAAGTCAATAAATGAAACATCCTACACAAGGAGAACTGAAGGGGTGAGGTAAGTGGGGGGAGCATCTGAAAAGAAAGGGTTAACGATGAAAACTAATGCAGACTTGTTTATTTTCACTGTAAAAATATTTGCCTTATTCATGCAGTGCCTTTGACCTATGAAAATATTTTTGCAGTGGAAATAGCTCTGTTTTCCTGGCAACTCTAAGCAGTACCTCTACAAGCTGCTTCTGACTGCTCCACACAGCTAAACACTGGCCCCTGTGAAAATACGTGGGCATAGATTTCTTTGCAGTACAGACATATGTAAGAATAAAAACCAGTGAAAAGGAAAAACACACCTGCCACACTTCCCACACTCTCTGTATGCTTGACAACTTGACAGTTATTACCCTATGAACCAGAAGCTTGCAGTCTTAAGCCCTACTGTAATATCAGATACAAAAAGCTTAACTGAGCAAACTCTAGTCCTATGAACCAGAAGCTTGTGGTCTTAAGCCCTACTGTAATATCAGATACAAAAAGCTTAATTGAGCAAACTCTAGTGAACTGAAGATATTCCTCAAAACTATGAAAACTAGTATTCGGGGGGAAGAAATTGAGGACATAAAAATTTATGTACATTTTGAGAAGAGTAGTGGAGAGCTCAAGGAGTCACCTTTGGATGGAACTACACAGACAATAACGTTACATTAAAAAAATAGCATATAACCATTATTGAAGACCATCAATGGAGAAACACATGATCACTCGAATTTATCTTTTAAACATTTCCCTTTGTTTACAGAAGGGAGATCTCCTTTTCTGTGTCTAAAAACCAAAGAGAGACAGTAGTTCTCAAATTTATTCAGTTGTGAAACAGTGTTTTAATACAACCTTCCTCTAATCTCAATTTTGCATTTAAGGCAAATGCACGGTATGAGTCATACAGAAATCAATTTTGGCCTCAGCATGAATAAAAGTGAAACTGATTAATACCCATCTGTTTTGTGCATGAAGACTAAGAGCTTAGAGAATTTCAGCAGGTGCATAAACATACAGCAACCTACCATCAACTAAAATATTAACAAACTATTTTATATATAAAGATATACATTTATTTTCATCCTTTGGTTTTCACTTAAAATTCACTTAAACGATCGCTGTATACGATGGTAGGATGTAACCAATTTAACATTCTCTCTTACATAAATCATTCTTGTAGCATTTATGTCAGTTTTGAATAAAAAAAGGTACAATCCATGATTATCATAATTATGCACAAAATTACATGAAAAAAAGTGCCTTTCACTGGGTGGGTAACAGTTTTGCACAGTAGTGAAGAGGATAATTGCATGAGGTAGTCATCTTATGACAGTATTTCGAAGGCAACAGAAGATAAATCCCTCCTCTATTTCTGCAGCTTCTGTATTAAACCTTCCTTAATCTGTTCTGAAAAAAGTCACACACAAAATTCTATCCTTAAGTTTGTCTCTAATAGTGAAACAAATACATTTCTACTTGTACTAATGTGACTACTCTGAAAAGTCCTATTCTACACTGTTGAGTCCCTCTCTTACCAGAAGTATTACGAGACCCTATCAGATCCACAGTTTAGAGAATCAGCAGAGACCATTTGACAAAGTTTGAAAAAAACTGGAGTTACATAGTTAACATTCAGTGCAAAATGAAGAGTTACCTGTGTAGTTCAAGGATTTGAAAATTGTATTTATAAAAGAAACTGCTTGTACTGGGATGTTTTAGGCAAATTTTCATCCTGTTAGTCTTCCATTTTATTGTCTCATTCTTGTTAATTTTCTCTCCCTGTACATGTAACATTTTAGGCTCTTCGGCTTTAAAAAGCTCTTCATTTGACAGAATGTATAAGCAAATGTCCTCATTAAAGTGCTTTCATTCTCCCTCTGCCAAAGAAGGCTATATAGATTTGTTTCAAGGCAGAGGAACAACTGGTTTTGGATGCTTTGCTTTAGTTTAGCTGCTCATAAACCACTCCAGTAAATACCCAAGAACAGTTCTCAAGTTTCCAAGGCTTATCTTTTAAGAATACCAATGTGTTACACTACTGCGGCTGAAGCACTGACAGATTAGTTTCAGTACCATTTAGCTTTGTACAATGATAAATAATGCTGTTTGTAAGCACTGATAAATAGTAAATCCAGAACTTGTAACAGGAAGGATCACAACAGACCTTTTCTAGTAATTATTCTAATAGTAAAACATTGAAAATCTAAAACAATGTTGTGCTCAATCCTGTTTGTTTTATTATATAACAGAGATTAGCATCAGGAGAGGTCAGCAGAGGGCAACTAATTGAGGGAATTTATTTTAAAAAGTTGAAAAACTAAACATGTAGTCTTTGAAAGTAAAGAAAGTAAATATGACCTTAGCAAGGTCTAGTAAAATTCTGAAGGGAACAGAAATGGAAGATAGTAACAAGACTACCTAATCTTTTTGTCAGTACAAGAACTAGTGGCATAAACTCAAGCTAAGTAAAGGTCAAGCCCTTAAGGAATATCTTATATCCAGAGAATAACTAACTGAATTAAGTTATGTGCATTTATTTGAGTGTCTGAATGATTTTAATAGATGCAGACACATTTATTTCCGGTCTCTCCGGAATGCAGGATGAAAATACACGTTCTTTTGTTAATAAAAAGTGAGATGAGTTTTGGTAAAACTTAGAGGATTTCACAAAGTAACAAACCTGTCTTTGACTTAAGAATGTTTCAAGGGTACATTTTCCTTTGAAGTGACTGTACTACTAATCTTGGGTTTGAGTGCCTTCATTCTAATTTAGCACTCTAAATTTTTTTAAAAGATCTTCATGCAAGAGTAGAAGCTTTTTGTGATGGATGAACAGGTATTCTACTTTTTGGACCTGCTAAATAAAAATACAATTCCTTGCTGAAAGAAGCATCACCAATTACTAGAGTAAGTCCATTTTTTAAAAGTATTAAAAAAATATTTCAGAAAACTGCACAAAATACTAAACATCTGAAAGTAGGATCTTTCTATAATGTAGAAACTGCTCTAATGCTTCCTAGTTATACTTCCAATGAAGCTTAGTAACAAGAAACTCACTGACCTCAACTAGAAGAGTTAGGCCACTTTGAAGTCCTTTGAAAAACTGCGCATAGTATTTATTACTTGATGCTTAAAATGCATTAGTCGAATGACTTCTGTGACTGTAATGGTTAGGGCTAAACAAAGCATGGGTATGAATAAGAAAGAAAAATATACTCTCTTCTACCTGCCGTGCTTTGTGTGCTGTCTCAATGCCATGATTTCTTAGACAACTTAAAGCCCTTGCATCTGGGGAGCGCCCCACGTTCCAGTCTGAAACAGCAGCACTGTCTGTCATCCACTGTAACAACAAAACAAATACATACACACATTTAAAAGAAATTAAAGTACAGTACCTGCCTCGCAATATGATTCATGGTAATGCCATGCTTCTTCATGCAAGTCTGTCCTCGATAGTCAGGAGGGCTTCCTATTTCATAGGCAGATGTCGCTGCACTGTCTATCCTCCACTACAGAAAAACAAATTTATATTTTTATGTTTCCTTTCTCACTGCTTATATTTCTACTCACTGGCTATGAAACAGTTCAGTTATTTCTTAGGCAGGAACAGAAATAAATAGCTTACCTTATTTTCAACTTTTTCATCAGTTACAAGTTTTCTAAAAACTGCTTCAGCTATTGGAGAGCGACAAATGTTTCCTATAGAAACAGGAGATTAAAGTGAAATTTCAGATGATTTAAAACAAAAAATCAGTAATTGTGTGGACTTGTCAGCACAGATCAGATTAAAGATTTTTATTTACTTAGGTAGAATGCGGACTGCCTATGTTATTATAAACCAAGAGATTCTGCAAGGGTGGAAACCCAGAGTCCTGCACCTGGGTTGAGGCAATCTCCAGTATCAATGCAGGCTGGGGGATGAAGGGATTGAGAGCAACCCTGCGTAGAAGGACTTGGGGATACTGGTGGGTGAAAAATTGGATATGAGCTGGCAGCATGCACTTGCAGCCCAGAAAACCAACTGTATCTTGGGCTGCATCAAAGGAAGCATGACCAGCAGGTCAAGGGAGGTGATTCTGCCCCTCTGCTCCGCTCTGGTGAGAGGCCACTCAGACTACTGCATCCAGCTCTGGGGTCCCCAGCACAAGAAGGACATGGACCTGTTAGTGGGTCCAGAGGAGGGCCACAAAAATGGTCAGAGGGCTGGAACACCTCTGATTGAGAATTGGAGTTGTGCAGCCTGGAGAAGAGAAGGACTGGGGAGATCTTTCTATATATAAAGGCTGCTGTAGTGACAGGACAAGGGGCAATGGTTTCAAACTGAAAGAGGTTACATTTATATTGGACATAAGGAAGAAATTTTGTTACAGCGAGGGTGGTGAGGCACTGGAACAGGTTGCACAGAGAGGTTGTGGACGCCCCATCCCTGGAAGTGTCCAAGGCCAGGTTGGATGGGGACTTGAGCAACCTGAACTAGTGGAAGGTGTCCCTGCCCACGGCAGGGGGGTTGGACTAGATGGTCTTTGAAGGTCCTTTCCCACCCAAATCATTCTATGACTCTATACTATCCATCAGTCTCTCGAAATGCATATCTTTATATGAAAATATGACTATTAAAATAAATAGGAGTATTGTTTAAGCACATTGCTCTTTTCTTCCCCTCCACAAAGAATCCGTGGCAAAATTACAGAATTTATATGTCAGCAAATCATCTTTATCTTCAAATCTTCCTACACACCAGCAAATTTCAACTAACGCTGTACTGGAGAATCATGAATATTTGCCTGCAGTATTTACATTACTACCTACTTGTTAACAAAAACTTTTGGACAATTCCAATACACAGCCACCACCACTGTGGAATCCATGTAGTGAAATGGCTGAACAACCTGTAGTAGAAAAGCTCCTGACCGCTGAAGTGAAGTCACTGCAGGTCAAACTGAGCCCTCCTCAAGAGCAGCTTCCAGACACCAATTCCACCCCCCTCCCCAAAGAAATCAATTACACAAGCTCTAAAAACACCTCAGGAAAATAAATCTGCCAAATTTTTTTTTGGTCCAAAATATGGAGGATTAGGAACAAAACATAACTGAATGCAAAGCTGAAATGCTGCCAATCAGCCAACAGTTAAGGTACTTAATTATATAAATATGTAATCTGTCTTCCCTTCCAGTGGCCTCCAATTGCACCAGCCACTTGGTCTGACCTTATTTTCAATAAGAACCTATTTCAACAATGAAATAGTGCCCTGTTAAAAACTAGAAATAATGGATCTACAGCATTTTTGCTCCACTGCTGAAGATGTAACTAACTTAACCATCTAACGTAGACCTCTCAAACATACATGCAAAGATACACATTCTTTGAAAAAGAATGAAATGTCTCAACAACAATAAAAAGTCTATTCAACTATTACCTTAACTCTTTCTACCTTTTTATCCTTCAGAAATTCTGAGTAACTAGATGGATATTCACAGTATTTGATATGTCACCCAGATGCACAATAAATCATACAAACAAATCTTCACTTTCCATCAAAGAGACTGTATGACTTTGCTCATCTCTGACTTTTGAGCAGTAAGTATAAAGTATCACAAATGGCAACACTCATTTCTATACCTTTAAATAAATCACACTTCTACTACTGATTATTTCCAAATCTCAAACAGAAAAAAAAATGAAATGCCCAAGAACAAAGCTAAGTTTCCAGCAGCAAAAAGAAATTTTCAGATCAAGCACTTAGGCTCATTTTCATGCCTATATTTTCAAACAAAATATCAACGTAGATACTTCACTGCTAAAGAGAAAGAAGCTACTATGATCTGGGCATTTAGTAACTTGCTGTCAATCATACCAACTATAAAAAAAAAACAAAACCAAAAACAAAGTGGGAAGTGAACCACCGGAGTAATACAAATTTGCTGTCAAAGTTTGAGAGAACATCAAATCACTAAAGGAACTGGCTAACCATTTAGAAATTCATGTTGCTGAAACATTAAGTGAATTTTGATGGCAGTAGATCTTCTCCCAGGAGAAAGCATATGTTTCCTTTGCTTGAACTAGTTTATTCCAAGTAGAGAAACCAAATTGGTCTTGGAAGAAAAATAAAGCACAGAAAAGTTGTTTTTATTTATAAAGTAAGTGAGAAAACAGGTTAGGGCTTATTAATCATAAAAATGTTAAAGAATATGCTAATAAATTTAAAAAAAAAAAATCTCACTTCTTTGAGTAAGCCAGTTGGGCAATAAACAATGTAATTTTAATAGGAAACAGAAGGAACATGGCAACATACAGCACAAGACAGAAAAGAACCTTCATAATCAGTGAGCCCAATCCTTTGATACTGCAGGCATATACAGCATCACTTCTCTTAAAAACACATCCAGCTCTCTTTTAAAAAGCATCTATCTTAAAAGGCTATTCCAGATACTCATTTCCTGTGGCAGCTTGAAACCTTCCAGTTCCCACTTTATTCTTGGAAGTCTATGCTCATCTGATCTTGGTTAACATCACTCTCTATCTTAAAAACCTTTCTTTCCTTCAGCAGATACAGAACCCTTGTCAAGCATAGCTGTGCTAAACTAAACAAACCAAGCTCTCAGTCTCCTCATGAAATTAACTGACCCTTATCTAATCCCTCCAGTTAAGCCAACTCTGCACTTGTTCTAATTTCAATTTATTTTTCTTGAATACTGACAAATAAAACCACAGACCACACCGCAGGAAAAGATTTTACCAACTTGTTTTATAAAAGGAAAAAAAAAAAAGTCTGAAATACTTACTTAGCTCTTTCAAAAATAACCTAACTTCTACAATCACATTTGACTCCTTCACGAGTATCAAATCTGCGATCATTATCCCCTACTTCTAATTTGTCCATTCCCTCTCCTTCTCTGTTGCTCCGACTTAAAAATTAATGTCTTCCATGATGACACATTCCAGATATTACCGGAGGTATTAGCACTATTATGGAACTGCAATCACTATTTAAATCTATTTTTGGGGACTGTGGACAGAATCCCAGAACTGACTTAAGAGAAACTCTTTTCTCCGCATACTCTGCAATATTATTTTCAACCTAACCAACTCTGTTTACCCATGCTACTCCTTGCAACTGTTATCATTCATCTCATCATTAATGTAAAGCCCAATCTCATGTCACTGACATATGCAAACTTCCATCCTTGTTTTCCAGTCATTATCCCTTTCCCATGATAATTTTTATCCATTTCATATCCAGTTTTACATCCCACATCTGTCTTTCCAGGCTTTGTTGAGGTTCCTAACAGATGCACAGTATTTCCTAAGTTATGGATTGACAGCTGTAATTGGGGAATGAAGGGGGAAATCTCACAAGACGATTCATAGGGAGATTACCTTCCTCCTTGGACTTGAACAATATTTTCCTTAAATTGTTACCAACACCTTATCTTTGCTACCTATCCTCCTCTGGTGTTCCTTTCTCCTTTGTTGTATTTCTGACTGATCTGATCATGCTCTTTTTATGTAGAAGATAACAGTACTAAAGTTCTCTGAATCTCCATCTTCTCCCTTCTTTTTTAAATTTCAAGCTCTTTAAGTTGTAGTAACATTTTCAATCATAAAAAACTAGTACCCAAGGTACCCAGACACAGTCCGTCCATCAAAATAAATCTTACAAACATCTCCAAATATGATGATTCGAGGATAAGAGAATTTCAATCACAGTATCAGTACGTGAACCATTTGCTGATCACTTTTCTGGAATCATGTTTTCTCACTCATTTTCTATAAACAAGGACTCCACTGATGGTTATCCAAGACAATGCTTAATTTTTTGAGTTCTTACTCCAGTCTCTGCATTAATCTTTGATCCATTCCCATACAGAAATGGAAGCATTGCTTCTACTGCCAGGAAAGACAACTTGAATCCATTTCATGCTCAGGTCCATAGTTCATCTCTAGGTAATGCTGATCTAATCATCTATTCTCTCAATCATTTTTGTATCTTCATTGTTCCTTATTCAGCTCTCTCCTTCTTTCAGACCTTCCCCAAATGCAGACAAATGTTTTTATCCTCTTCCTTTGTTTTTCTGTCTGCTTGTAACAGAATGTGGTAGGTTGACCCTGGCTGGACACCAGGTACCCACCAAAGCCGCTCTTTCACTCCCTCTCCTCAGCTGGACAGGGGAGAGAAAATATAACAAAGGGATCAAGATAAGGACAGGGAGAGATCACTCAACCAATTACCATCATGGGCAAAACAGACTCAACTTGGGGAAAATTAACTTAATTTATTGCCAATCATCAACCAGAGTAGGGTAATGAGAAATAAAATCAAATCTCAAAACACCTTCTCTCCACCCCTCCCTTCTTCCTGGCACAACTTCACTCCTGGATACTCTACCTAACCCCCCCAGCAGCGCAGGGCGACGGGGAATGGGGTTTATGTTCAGTTCATCACACGTTATTTCTGCCGCTTCATCCTCCTCAGGGGCAGGACTCCTCACACTCTTCCTCTGCTCCAGCATGGGGTACCTCCCACAGGAGTCAGTCCTCCACGAACTTCTCCAATGTGGGTCCTTCCCATGGGCTGCAGTTCTTCATGAACTGCTCCAGCGTGGGTCCCCCAGAGGGTCACAAGTCCTGCCAGAAAACCTGCTCTGTGGGCTCCTCTCTCCACAGATCTGCAGGTCCTGCCAGGAGCCTGC
>JAVJGG010000017.1:8629137-8641756 GCA_035590195.1 Aviceda cuculoides | reverse complement strand
CCGCCGCGTCGGCCCCGCCCGCCTCACCTGAGGCAGGTGCGCGACTCGGCGGGGCCGCCCTGGCGCGGCCCAGTGCGGCGGCGGCCGGGAGGAGAAGCGAGGCGAAGCGAAGCGGGGGTGCCCCGGCCCGGGCAGGAGTGAGTATTCCCGCGAGGGGGAGAGCAGGTGGGCTTCTCAGCGAGGGAACCGCCAGGGCTTCCCACACTGAGACGGAGGCCCGCTCCGTCCTGCCCGCCGCCGCCTCCTTCTTCTCCCGGGTGGGCGGACGGCTGTCTGGGGATGGCGGGAGGCGCGGGGGGGGTGGAAGCCGCCCACGTCTCTCACGTCGCTGCAGAAGCCCCCCAGAAGGGCGCGGGGCGCTGCGAGGCCCGTCAGTCCTGGGCGGGCCGCTGGGGCGTCCGCTGCCCCGGGGGTCTGGCGCCCGGGGCCGGTCAGGCTGTCCCCAGCAGCTACGTGTGCTCTTACACTGCGAGCAACGCTTCGTTTCTCCATTAACTTCTCTTCTCGCCCGATGTTGCGGCGTGTGGTGCATCCTCCAAGGGGAAGTTTGAAAAGCATTGAATGTGGTGTTGGCCTCACCCGGCTGCTGGCGAGCTTAAGCACACGCACTCTTCATTTTCCAGAAGAACTTCTCTATTTCTATTTTTTATTTTTATCTTTTTTTATCTGGCTTCACCTGCTGGGACATGCCGTGTACCTGGCTGGGTTTTGTAACGCTGGCCGCCGGCCCGAGGTGGCTGGGTGTGGCCAGGACTGGATTCCTCTGTTGCTTTTAAGACTTGTTTGTCTTGTCTTTCAGTCAAAACGCGGCACTTTGGAGGTTAAATAAAAATGCCAGATTCCAAATTTTGTGCCAGATCTGTGACTTTCAAATGAAAGTGATGACTGACTAACCGTTAAAACCTGAAAAGCTTACTTATACAACATATGTTCTGTGGAATGGAACAAATAGCGTACTGCCTTTTATGCAACTTCATATGCTGGCCTGTGTATGTCACTGTTTTTATAAATGCAGTTGTGCAATTGCATTTTTTAATATCTATTTATTTTACTTTGCAATGGAAGTGGTTGGTAATCAGAAAGATTGATTCTCCCTCCAGTGTTCCCCTCCTTATGCACGGCAGCAGCACCCTGCTGTCCCGCAGGTCTGCTTGCAGGTGTCAGGAGTGCGAGGTGGTGGAGCCAGAAAGGGGCCATGGCACTGCTCAGTTACCAGATGTGGCCTCGGCAAAGGAGGGAAGGGTGAGATGAGTCGGTTGTTAAATTCTAACCTGTAGCTCTGCCATGTTATATAACCTGAGCAGTGTAGAGTGCCTTTACTCCTGTTTTCTATCAAGTGGAGTGCCTTGAGGTGTCAGTATAGGAAGTAGATTCACCACCACCTTTCTATGCGTTTGTAGGTCAGGGGAAAGTGAGGCTGTGCATAGAAGTGAGTGGTTTGAAAGACCATTCTGGAGTTCATATGAAGTCCAGTATTTGTGTGTGTCTGTGTTACGTGTACATACATGCCTAGCTCTAACTTTGAGATGGAAGTATTTCATGTTTCCCTGTCTTGGGGAGGGGAGTGGGGAGGATTGTTGTCTTAAGGGTTGTTGTACATTCTCAGCCCTGAGTAGTGGAGGAGAATTACAGTCTGTACCTTTGTCAGTTAATGTCAACTTCGTACCTTTGAAATGAACTCTTAACAATTCACTGTTGTTCTTTGTCTTGTATCATGGTTTCTCACCACTAAGAACTACTATTTCTGATGTGAAAGCTCTCTATATTTTGGGGTGTTTTTTAAACATTCATTACATTGTTGTAAAAGAGTCTGTAATGCAAGGCTGCTATGAAGAGTAGGCTGTATGGCTTAGTGGGAGAGAAACACTGTTGTGAACAAGACAGTCTAAGAGCTTAGGTACAACTAGGGCTCTTCAGACTCTTGATTAATAAATATCAAGTACTTACACTTATTTTTTAAAATGTTTATTCCCTTTAGTTTGAAGAAACGTTTCTTGTGTGATTAGTTGTAGAAATTAATTCACCGTGGAAATTAGTAACTTAGATTAGATGCGTGCGCATAGGGCATTGGAACATCTATGAAGTGGGGAAATGAGAGGGTCAGAATGATAGTGACAGTTTTACTGATAAAGGTGTTAAATATTTTCTGCAAGAAATGGCTGTAGTCTATTTTGTTAAGGTACTCAGATATTTTTTCATGTAGGTTATCATAGTAGCATACAAGGCTATGGTGTAGTGCACATTGGGGTTGTAGTCTGTTACATTTTTTGCTCTCTCTATGCTTCTGTCCCTGGTGAGAAGATAAGATGGTTTTTAGGATTTTTTTCTGAAAAGCACAGCTTTGTTTTAGTTAAAGCTTTCTTGTGCAAAGGTTAATGTACTTGCCTTCCTGCTTGGGTTGCCTTGAAGTGTATTTTTGCAATTAAAATAGAGTTAGCAAGCCAAAGTTGGGATTACCTTTGGGATTTTCCCCTTACCTCCCATGTCTAAATTTCACATATTGTACCAACTGTTGTATTAACATGAGGAGAGACAGGCAGAACTGAATTCTTAGCTCTGATTTAGCTTTGGTCATGCTGCTTATCTTGCTTGGTGGGCAGCACCCAACCCCTTTGGTACCAAATGTTTACACATCAAACATATTACAATACGTGTATATGAGAGACTTGCTAAAAGGGTTTCAGACAGTTTCCCAGGGCTTGGGCGGGAGGGTGGATAGGTGGGGTGGTGTTTTGAGCAAGAGCCTGCAATTCTCATAGTGCAAATGCTTGGAAGAGTTCACTGGTTAGTCTCAGACAACCTCCAGGGTAACTCTGCCTTTGGTGCTTGTTTTAGAGCTTACCACTGTCTCTGTGTTCTTGAAAATACTGTTTTCTGACTATCTTTGTACAAACTGAGTGATTTCTTCACCATGCACCTTGTGTTTATTCTCTCTCCTAGTGCAAAAGCTGCAACTCAGTTGTAGAACTGTGGACTCGGGATTTACTCATTCTCGTAATTGCCAAAAGTTACAAGGATTTTTGAAGAGTTTTAGCTACAGGTGTTCCACTGCTCTGCCTCCAGTGCAGTTGAACAGATGTCTGATGTGCTTTTTGGAACAAATTCTCTGATTCAGCTGTGCCTCAGGCAGTTAGTGACTGTCTTCACATGCCACAGTTCCTTAGAAATAAGGAGGCATCACCTAGTTGAAACATCTTGCATATACAAAGGGAACACATTTTTCATCGAAGTGCATTGTTCAGCTATGTCAGTATCATTTTACCCTCATGTATTCCAGCTCTCATCAGAACATTCATCCTTCTAGGAGATGAGAGAAAATTCAGCATCGCAAATTAGAATTTCCTTCAAGCTGACTTCAGTACAAAAACTGCTGGGAACCCAACTCAACAAATGCTTTCGATAATGTGGGTGGCTCTGTGTGTTACAGGTGTTAGGTTTTTTTTAATTCCTTTACTTTTCTCAATGAAATAGTTAATTCAAAGTGGGATTGAGGACTGATATACCATTAAGTTACCAAGCGATACACTTTGTGTTTGGATTAGTTAAGTCCTTTCCTCTTTGTTGAGAAAAGTAATAAAAAAATATACATACAATGAAACTGTGGGCATGGGGGCTTTTGCATGTTGTAGAGATTTTTTAGCATTAACAAAATGGATATTCCATACAAAAAATATTGAGCTCACATGGTCTAGAAGTGCATGCATAATCGGTAGTAAAATCTGAAAAGGCAGCTTGTCAATACTAGTAGCTGACCCAAAACGTTGTATGTTTTTGGACACTATACATGACAATATTCACACTGATATAGCTAACAGGCATAAATACTTTTACCACATTTCATACAATTCAGTTTATTCAGATTAAATAATTCTGAGGTGCAGAGGCTAAGCTTATTTTTGGATGTGTTATTTTATGTATTTACTGCATTTCAAATAAATTTTGCTTTGCTTTCAGAAGGGTCATTGGCTAACATCTTGGTTTGTATCTCTGTAAGCTTGAGTTTACAAAATCCCTGTGCTTAGAGGACAACAACCAAAAAACTTGACAAGGAAGGAGAAGTTTTCTACTTCTACACAGCAGAAAGCCCTAAACCAAAGTTAGGTGCAAGGAGCAATTTGCCTTGGAATACCGGATAGTAGTAAAAGTAGTACATGTCCAGGTTGGGAGTGAGGCAGTATCCCTCTCCAGGTTCAGAGTTACCACAGGTACATGCTTCCAATAATACTGGCTTCCTTTGATTTATCTTCAGAGGTATTTTAATTTCCATAACTCATAGTAATCTATTTAAAAAAAACCCAAACCAAAAAACACAGGCTTACAGAGATGAGAACAAAGAAAGAAATTTGCTCTCTATCTCCATTAGTTCATTTCTGTCAATGGAAGGGCTTCTGGGTTCGAAGTAGTTCTTTTTTGAATAAAGACTTGTGAGTCTGTAGGTTTTGGTTTGACTTCATGCTGTGTATTTGCATACCAAAATCCAAATGTAGATGACTGGGTTTCTCATTGTTGTTGTCTGACTTCCTACCTGTCTTGGAATAAGCATACAGATACAATGCAAGATTCCAAACAGATTTTCAGAAGTGCTAATCTTTAAAATGGCATTTGTCAATCTCCCTCCCCTCCCCTCATTACTGTGATTTAAATATATAAATATATATATGTAATTTTGGAAATGTAAGCTTCATAAATTCAAGAATTATTTCTTATTATAGTCCTCTCCCCAATTCAATTTAAAAAAAAAAGCTCTTCAAAATACTGTAAATATCTTAGCTTTATGTAGTGATAGAAATGTCTGTGAGATCTTTCCTCTTTGAGAAATATAACTGTTAGGTGTTTTCCTTTTAGAGAAGGTGCTGTCTTCTGTTACCTGACATTCCTTTTTCATATTTGAGTTCTTGAAGGCTGCATGTAGTTGTAACTTTAGTATGCTCACAAGGTTTTTCCTGTGCGCAGGCTGTCGTCAGCAGCTAACTTTAGCAGGTTATTGCAGGTGAAACAAGGAAAAACAGGCTGGTTTTAACATGGATAAGAGTGTGGGGGGGTTAATTTTCAGCTTTATTTTTAAGCACCATTTCACTTCCTTCCAGTGCAGTGTTTGGGAGGAAAAATCTAATTGTTCTTATGTTTCCATTTGTCCTAGGTAAACCTTAAAATACTTCCAACTCCTTGTCTTCTGTATGCTGAAGGCTACAGGTTCTGCGGACCTTTCTGCTCTGTTTTCCCTCCCCCACTACTACCAGCACCAGGTCAATACAGTACCATCCAGTAAACTTCTTGTTATCCAGGGTGGGGAAGGAGGAAAGAGTAGTTATATTAATTCACAATACAAAAACCTTTAGGTTTAACACACATTTGAGTATTCCAGTGCAGCTCAGCTGCCATGCTACAAGGCCATGTAGTTCCTGCCATAGTACTTGTACCCTGACATAACTCTTACTATCTCTGGCATAGCACTAACTACTTGCACCAAGCTTGTTGAGGAACAGTACTGCATGAAAGTTGGTAAAATTTCAAGAATCCAAGTGATGAGGAACATGGTAGAAATACGCAAGATTAGTATAAGGCTTCAGTATACAGAGAGACCCTGTTTTCTCCTTTTCAACTTTGCTTCCGTTGCCTTACACTGATGTATTTTCTGTTGTCTTCTGCCTCCCTTGCTGTTCTCCAGGTGCCTATGGCAGAATTGTACAACATAGATAATTGGCACAAACCTCCGTGTCAATAATTGCTACTTTGTCATTCCCTGCTACTGCTTTCCTAGACTCCTTTTTGCCATGCCATTAGCGCTTTCAAGATGATCAAAGTGTGCATTCTGAGGCTTGCCTTTTTCATGCTCCTTGGAATCTCAAGGAAAAAATATCTACTTGTTGCTATTGGCTCCAAAACCAGGAATAAGGAGCTCAGGCTCTGACAACAGAAGTCTGCTGGGTTTCAACTAAAGGGGTTGGTTATTGCCTTTATTTTATTCCGTTCTTTTCCTCCATGTTCCTTTTCAACTTCTGCCACTGTTTCCTTGGACTCCACAGATCTTTTCCTGACATCTCACTGACCTGGCTGCTTTGCTGTGTACCATTGGCTTCAAGTGTTGGAAGTAGTAAATGGAGGGAGACTGATGGAGACATGTTTAACAGTCTGCTGCTTGTCATCCCCTGCTCTGTATCACTTCACTTTTTCTTGGATTAGACAAAATGCTTATGATGCACGTCTTGCACACTGTTCTAGGAATTCCAAATACCAGATGAATCCCAAGGCTGGAACTGGCTGCCACAGTACCACAATGTTACACATTTGGGAAACCAAAATTACATTCATCTCTTTAATTGTAATGCTGAAATGAAATCTCTTGTTTAGGCTCTTTTCCAACGCTGCACTGTCTTGTTTTTCAGGTTTCTCTTTCCCATTAGATGTTCTTCTTTAACCTTCCTTATGGACTATGCTAGTTCTCATGTTTATGAATGTTCTCAATCATAATCGTGAATGTTCTCTGTTCGTACAAGCTTTTTAGCATTGATGTTGCTGCTATAACCATGGGTATTTGCAAATCAGCTATGCTTTAATGTATACTTGTGCTGTTTCTGAACTTTTCAGTGAAGTGAAAGTGAAGACTGAATTACTGTCTGAGGCTCATAGAAGGTGTTTGCCATTGTTTTTTTCTTCTTTTTGTAACCAAAAATACCCCCCAGAACCACCTTCCACCAAACACTTCAAAGCTCATACATACATGGACAACATATGTATGAAATCTGCATGTGAGGCTTTGTCTCCACTTTAGCATCAATCTTTGAAACTGTACTTTTGATGTTCACGTTCTCATAACACCACCATGCTTTATTTCATGTGTTCATATTCAGCAGAATTTTGATTATATCAGAATTACTTATAGCTTTTAAGTAAAAAGGCTTTATTTATTCTTTATTACACCTTGCTTAGATAATTTCACCAAATGTTCAGCCAACACATTAGTACTGTTAGTCAGAATGTAAATTAGAGGCTGACGCACTTGCCTCATCAGCTTACAAATTAAGCAGTTAAGCAATTTTGGTGTGATATTCCCCCATGGGGTTTGTGTTGCTGACTCACATATGCTCGATATCTCCTTCTTTCAACAACAAGCAGGAGTGCAAATGAAGCTTGCTCCCAGCTGAGCATTCGCTGGTCATGGCATTCCAAATCCATCAGTCAGTATATCCTCCTGATAGATATTATTGTCTTATTGCTCCTGGTTACCTCTTCCCTGAGCATTACTTGAATACAAAACAGACGATTATATATGCATATTTAAAAGCTAATAGTGAAGACAGTGCTACAGGATTATTCCTTATGTTACTGAAGGGGTAAAGTGAACTTGGAACTTGTGCTTATTTCTAAATATTGCATGCAGTAGTTTTATTAAAATGCAGATATTTCTATAACATCTGTTCAATAGACTTGCAATATTAAATCAGTTTTTAAGAAAAGAATTTTACAGTTCAAATCCTAAGGTAAGCTTGAGGGGGAGGAGGACAATTTGATAGGGGAGCAGAGTTTTAAACCATTTTTGATGTCACGGAAATCCCACTTATGGTTTTGTCTGTTTATACAGTCATAAAAATAAGTAGAAACAAGATTTTGTCCCTAACCTTTACTATAATTTTTAGTCATTTTATTTGTATTATATTTTGGGACAGATACCACCATTTCATAGTGCAAACCTCCATGTACATATCTTTTTTTTTTTTTTTTAAAAAAAAAGAAAAGTAAATAACTAGTTTTCAATTGTCTTTGACACATTTGTGCAATTTTCCACTTACTAGTTTTTTTACTTAAAAAGCATTATGTTCTTTGCCTTTGGACAAAGTTTTACAAAACGGATCTAAAATTTAATAGTAAGAGTGAGGCCTCACCCATGCTATATAGCTAACCATTAAACTTTGCCTTTTTAGTGTTGATCGTTGTCTGTGTCCCTATTTAATTGAAAACTGTCAACAAAATCTTGAGTGTTGGCATAGCCTAAGAGGGAGAGCCAAACCTCCCCCTTTTCTCAGTGATAAAAAATATTAGATTTCCTTGCCATAGCTGTAGCAATTTTAGCAAAATGGGAGTTCAGTCAGGCTTTATCAAGCATCATATTATACATAATTAAGGTTAGGGTGTAGGCTTGTTGTTTGGGGTTTTTTTTAAACAAGTCATCAGTTCTTCTAGACCCCAGTAGGCATCCTGCCCAGTTCCTTAGTATCTGTGTAACATTATGGAAGTAAATAAAGGAATTCAAAATGAGCCACTATGGAAAGAATCATACGGTACCCACTTTGAGTAACTGTGTTGGTTTGCAGCAATGGAAGTGTTTGATCAGTTGGCTTGTTGATCCTGTCCATTGTTACTAAAACCTTTCTGTGCCATGTTTGCTTGCCAATTAAAGTCACTTTAATTTTCATACCTGCTGCTGTCTAAATTAAAATCTGGATGTAAGTCATCTTAACTTGCAACCCTTCTCTACAAGATGTAGCTCTGAGCTCTTCAGTTGGCAGTGAGCTTAACATCTTCCTTTCTTATTCCCTCTACCCCTCACCCATTTCTAGTCCGCTTCTGAAAGTGCACAAATCTGGCTCCATGCAAAGTAACTAGCAGAATGTTGTTGTCAAATCCCCCTGCTGTTTCTTAGTCCAGAAAAATCCTCCATTGCTTCAGTCTGTGGCAGGAAGAAAAAAAACAAGGGACAGCAGAAGTGTGAATTTCTGTAGATATCCAGGGGATGCAGAATGCAGAAGCAATGTTGATGTAGGAAACAAATAATACAGGGAGAAAGTGAAGTTTCTGCTTTTATTTTAAGGATGGGAAGTTAGGTTATTCTCCTGCTTATTGTTGTGATGTACAGCTAGATGAGTAATCTTTCTCCATCTCCCCTATTCCCTGGTAATAAAGGAATCCCACACCATGCAGCACAAAAAATACCCTTTTAGAGGGGTTGGAGTGGAAATACATAATTTTCGGTTTGCTCCAGTAATGCTGTTTTTCTGTGCAAAGTTTGCGTTTTGGAATATATGTTTAGAATCATAGTACAGATCAATCACAGAACCATAGAATAGTTTGGGTTCGAAGGGACCTTTAAATATCACCTAGTCCAACTCCCCTGCAATGAGCAGGGACATCTTCAACTAGATCAGGTTGCTCAGAGCCCTGTCCAGCCTGACCTTGAATATTTCCAGGGATGGGACATCTATCTCCTCTGTAGGCAACCTGTTTGTAAAAACACTATCCTCATCATAAAAAATTTCTTTCTAATTTCTTCCTAAATAGCAACACCAGGATAAAAATAAGCCAGGTAGGAAAATCATGGAGTCATCCTAGGTATCTTGTGAAACTTTCAGAGTAAACACTGAAAAGGGTTACTTTGACATCTTCCCTCCTGCCCCAAGATGTGACCAAAACCTGATTTTGAAACCAATTATGTATTGAGAATTAAAGGGACATTGATGCAGTAACACTACTACTTTTGCTGGCTCATGAAGTTCAGCTTTGGATTGTCTTCAATTAAATAGTAACTCCTACGTGCACATAAACATGCACACACTGTTTTCTGGTAACCATTGAATCTTTCTGAAGCAATTCTGAATCTGAAAATGCATATGAAAACTATAAAGTGGTGGTGGGTTTTTTGTTTGTTTGTTTGTTTGTTTGTTTTTTCTCTCATCTCTTCTTGTTTATAGACTTCCAGGTCTCTAGACTTATAAAATACCTTAAGTGAAATCTTACATATAAAAGTATTCACCTGGTTATGCAAGTGGACGTGCACTGTGTGTTACAATATTAATTATAAGTTATATCTGAAAGTGTCTATTATTCATGCCTTCGTGAGAAGAACGGTGATGCAGTATGCTTTTTGTGACTGCCTCAATGTATTTCCATACAAAAGCAAAAATCTTCCTATTTTTCTCTTATGACATGCTTGTAGTGTTTCCCCTTTGACCTCTGAAATGCAATGTCAAATACAAACAACAGAAGTAATGGAGACATTTGCTCCAGCCAGGTTTGTTAATCTACCAAAAGCAATTATCTGTTAATGTTTTGTTTGGGCTACACTGGCCTCTGTTAGTGCTCTGTCCATGTAGCCAGGTTCCAGCCTGGTCAACCAAGGAAGAAACGTGTGTTCAAAACTCCTGCAAGCTGGCTTGTAATTTTAGTGCCATAACAGTCAGAGAAAATTGCACATGCCAGTAGCTTTTTCTGAAGGTCATGAGCTCTTAGAGTTTAGAGCTTCACCTTTCCCTGTCCTTTCACACATGGGGACTTGGCCATCATCTTAACTTTCTGAAAACAGAAGGGATGATTAGGAGAGAGAATTAGTATGTCTTCTCTCTGTTACCGCAATGCGGTTTAGAGTCTATTGCATTCTGTGCATCTATTTTCTTCTGCTCCCAGAGAGGCTGATATTTCTGAACAACCTTACGATGTCTGCTATCACTTCAAACTCTCCAAAGTTATACCTGCTGCATTTTCACCAAAGCCAAATGTTGCTACAAGCTTTCACACGGGGAAGATAGTTCAGAGACTCAGCTGTCAAAATTTCTGTTTTTCTGGGAATCTTCCTTCTTGCTTGGAGAACATACTAGAGGAATATACTTAACTTTGAAAAGTAGAGATGTAATTCTTATTCTAGTCAATGGAGCCTGGACAGAAACTTGGCTGACTTGCTGCTAGACATTTCATTTAGTCTGAGCTCAGTTGTTCTCCAAGCTTCATTGATTTAATCTCAAAATGTATTTAGTCCTCACCTTCATGCTTTCGGGTGGGAATGTTGTCCAGAGTGAAGATGTAAATGAACGTTCAGGGAACACCAGTTAAAAAACTAGGCCACTTTTGACTGAAAGTTGTTTCTTCATGCATGGTCCTTTCTATGCTTTTGTGAATTTAAGAACAGTGGAGTTTTATGGAAATACTGTCACTAGTTCTTTTCAGAGACAAGACGTGAGGCTAGATACATCTTTGGACTGACAACATATTCATGTATTACTGGGACAATTTGTTGCTGGTAAGATTGGAAATGGTAGGTGTTGATATGTCCAGGCAGGAAAAGAAGAATAATTTAAGTGATAGCTTTGAGGGGGTTTAGTAGCTGTAAGAATTAAGACTAACTCATATCTTTCTATCTGCACTAGGACCTCTTTTAGCAAATCTACAGGTGCAACATTACTATTCATACATAAAGTGGTATATATACTGTTGCAGAATCTTAACATCATACTTGATTCTGTTCAGTAGTGATTAATGACAGCAAATAAGGTAGCTCTAAATGTAATCATCACTATTCCATAGAATTTATGATCTTGTGGATTTGGGGGTTTTCAAAATTTTTTGTGTTTGCTGCTGTAGTCTACATCTTTATAAAGCAAACATAATCTATCCCTAATGCCTGCTTTTTTCCTCAGTTGAAATCTACAGAGGTGTGTATGTTGAATTGCATTGGAGAGAAAATATTGATAAGCCCTTCAACAGGAAGTAGATTACTAAAGGAAATTTCTTGGTCTGAAACGGAATTTTGTTCACTTTCAGAACATGCTGCAAATTTAGCTCTGTAAGAGAAATCTCCTGAAGAAATGTTAAAGCTTTTAGTGTTCATTGGTCAACAGTTGCTGGTTTGAAGGACACCAGACTTGATGGTGGTACAGAGAAGAGCAATTAGAGTGATCAGGGTGATGGAGCAACTACTTTGAGGAGAGCCTAAGAAGGCTGGGACTCCTGAAGAAGTGGAGAAGGCTAGGGGGCTCTGGCTATTTATAAAAGCATGAAGTTAGTGGATAAGTTGAATGCAGTAGTTGTTCACCAGAATTAACGCAACTTGAACTAGCAGGCATTCACTGTAACTAGTAGATTACTTTAAAATAGATCAAGTGTTTCTTTAAGTAGCAGGTGGTGAACTGCTGCTGCAGGAGTTACGGAGGCAAAGAGTATCAGCAGGTTTGAAAAGGTATTAGACAAATTCATATGCAACAAGCCCATAACTATATAGTGACAGGAACAACTGAGGATGTATCTCCAACATCCTTGCTGTTACCAGTGTGGATTCTGAGGAAGTACAAGGGGAACAGATTGTGGAAAAGAACCAGGCTTGTGTGCTCTTCCCGAAGTGGTGTCTTCTGTTACAGCCACCAGAGACAAAATGTGGGTTTGATATAGAAGATAATTTCTTATATTTGTTGTTTCCCATTTGTTCGGTTTACTCTTTATTTGTAAAGAATCACTTTTCGCATACAAATCACACTGTTCGATTTTTATATGAGCTATCCTGAACTGTTCATAGATATAATGTCTTATTTCTTTCATGTTTTACAGTGAATAACCCTATACCTTCCAACCTGAAGTCAGAAGCTAAAAAGGCAGCTAAAATATTACGAGAATTTACAGAAATAACTTCCAGAAATGGACCCGATAAAATCATACCTCGTGAGTAAAGAAAATGTTTTGGTTCAGCTAAAACCTCCAACACTCCCCTCTGTTGCAATCATGCTCTCTTTACCAATTCCCTCTGTTTTCACTGACCATAACTGTCCTGGTTTCAGCTAGGATAGAGTTAATTGTCTTCTTAGTAGCTGGTACAGTGCTGTGTTTTGAGTTCAGTATGCAAAGAATGTTGATAACACCC
>JAVJGG010000017.1:8565189-8620296 GCA_035590195.1 Aviceda cuculoides | reverse complement strand
CCTGGGCTGCAGGGGGACAGCCTGCCTCACCATGGTCTTCCCCACAGGCTGCAGGGGAATCTCTGCTCCGGTGCCTGGAGCACCTCCTCCCCTCCTTCTGCACTCACCTGGGGGTCTGCAGGGCTGTTTCTCTCACATATTCTCACTGGTCTCTCCCAGTTGCTGTTGTGCAGCTTTTTTCCCCTTCTTAAATCTGTTCTCCCAGAGGCACTACCACCATTGCTGATGGGCTCGGCCTTGGCCAGCGGCAGGTCCATCTTAGAGCCGGCTGGCATTGGCTCTATTGGACATGGGGGAAGCTTCTAGCAGCTTCTCACAGAAGCCACCCCTGCAGTCCCACCCCTTACCAAAACCTTGCCATCTAAACCCAGCACAATATTGTAGAAGACAGATGTTGAGGAATTTGCTGCATAATGAGAAATATTCTTTTAGACCACTCAAAACAATCTGGTTTAGAGCATCACTTAGTTTGAGAAAATACCCAGCTTATGGAATGCTGCTTCCTTTGTGCAGCCTATTGATTTTAAAATCCAAGGAAAGGAACCTCTGAGTGTCTTGCACTTACATGTTCTGTGTTTATGAAGACTTTGGTTCTGCTAGTATCAGCAAAGAATAACACTGATTTTAATGACAACGTGTCAGTAACTTTTAGATATCTCCATTCATAAAATTGAGGTTCCAATGTTTCCATTAAGGAATTTTACTACATCATTAAGGAATCTATTACAATGTTTCGCAGAAGTGGTGTGTGTTTCTTCAGTTTGCTGTGTGATTGGCTTTCAAGTGGTCTAGCTGATGCATACCACCTGACCAGGAACAAAATAATACTGGTGAAGAATATTTCAAAAAAGGTGGTAGGAAGGCATTTAAGTCTGCTACAATTACTTATCATTGCAAATTTACAGCATTGAACTATTTCTGTCATTTCTGAATAGATGATCAGTAGGAGAAATGCAGGGCCAGGGACGGGGAACATTTGCACAAGATGAATTTATCTAGACATTGAAATGTAACGATGATCAAATACCTGGCATATTTTCTTTTGTATCAGGTTTTATGGGCAGGATATTCGTGCTAGTGCCATCTTGCTTGGTGATGTGCCTTTTCCTGCTCAAGCAGAAGATCTTTATGAAACTCTAGCATCTTTCACTGAAGTATATGAAAATGAAGAGCAAAAAAATAATCCAGGAAAAGCTGTAAGAGAACAAAGAAGGGTTTGTGCACCTCTTTTTCACATAGGCTTTTTCTGTGCCTGAGCTGTTCCTAGTTAGTGGTAATGTTGATGTTCATGTGGCATTCTTAACTTCTCTATTGGATGCTTAAAGGCGTAACACATTGCAGATACTGCATGTGAGTAATACATTCATTCAAGCATTGCCATGGTAGGCTCTTCTGGACAAGAATGTTGCTGGTTTTGCTTTGCATCCTCCAGAATAAAAAAGTATATCTTTGTTTTTATAATAGTGCATAATCAAATCGGAGGCGATGGTTAGAAAAGTTTGTTTGAGGATTCCTAATCAAGTTAATCTGCAGATAATGAGCATACCAGGTTTGATGTGGATACTCCTCATTTTTCTACTTTTTCTGTCTTCCATTCAGTAACATTTACAATATAATACTAAGACTGTAGAAGATGTTTTCTTGTCGGTGTTGATGTTACTGATAGACAGTCATTTACTTTCATGTTTGTTAAACCCATGGTGAATTACTTTAGTCATGTGTATGTCACTAGTTCTTTAGTGTGCTTCTCAAGTTCATGCAATTTCAGTGGAGAAAGAGTGATTTCCCACCCACCCCCCCCAGTATAACTTGATATACCTCTAGGTTCTGAAGTTACAATCTACTTCCAGGTGTGATGCAATTTTTTATAAAAATTTATACTTTTTAGGTAAATGACCCACCTGCTAGACCATCATCAAGACCAGAGCCACCTAAACCCACTGTTAGACCAACACCACCAGGTTAAAAACATTTTGATAATGATTAATTTATTCTCTATATAAAATTTGAGTATTAAAGCTAATGAATGTTTTGCAATTATTACAGTAGCAGCTGTCTATAAAAATATTTTGTTAATGCTCTTCCTTGGGCAAACACTAAAAGCATGCTCGGATAGTGCAGTAAAGGGTAAAGGTTTTGTTTGTTTTATATTAACAAAGCTTTTCTCTCAGACAAATTTGCTATAGAAATAGTGTTTGTATAGTTACAAAGAAGCATGTAATAGTTCAAAGGAAGCATTCATGTTCATTGGATACGTAGAAGCCCCACGGTACAATGAAACTTCTTAGTAAAAAGAACAGTCCTACTAGAAACTGCTAGTCCTACTGCTAGAAACTTCTGGTTTCTCAAAAACTTGGTTTCTGGTTTAGGTTGTCATTATCTTTTAACAGGTAGAGGTCTTACAGTAGAGCAGAGGAGGCAGAGTTTTGGCTCTGTAACCGTTTGTCTAACAAATTGCTTGTATTGAAAGTGAGACTTTACTGTGTGGCTCCTGTTGTTAACTTGATTTATTTCCTTGGACATGGATATAAGGCAAAGTCCTTATTTCTTTCTTCTGTGCTGTTCCTTAGATAACTGCGATCATTTTATAACTATTGAACATGGATTAGAAAAGCAGTAATGAAATATAACAATATATGTTAGTATATCATATAACTTGCTACTTCATTTTTTCTTTCAGCTAAAAAGAATACAAACAAACTTTATCCTGAACTTCCAAATGATTACGCCTCTGTGGGTAAGTACTAAGCTTACATGTATTTTATTAACACAGTGTGGATTCTGAGAAGTCCTAAAAGTTGTTTGGAAGACATCTAACAGTATCTGGCCATACGTATTTTGCTTTATTGTCCACATGTCAAAATGAGATTCAGGTCTTGTATGCTCTCCTGAAAATATTTCATAAAAGTGAATCTTATTCCCTGGCTTTACATTCCAGCAACAATGTTCTTTTTCTGAACAGCAAAAGTTCTTTTGCTTTATTCAGTCAGCCTGAAAAATGCACTGAAAGTAGTAAAACTGTTTTATGTTACCACCTAATTGAAGTGAAAAAGAAAGCTGATATAACAAGCTTGTGTCCAAGTCCTTATGCAAGGTACTGTAACTCCTGTTTTAATTAAAAAGCGCTTCCACAGGTCATATCTGATTATGCTGGCATAAACACAAGTTTCCATTGCAGTTATACTCCTTGAGGTTTTTGTATTGAGTTGAGATAACTCTGCATTATACTACAAAGATACTACTTGTTTGTTGTTCTATTCTGATTCTCTTAAGTTTAAAACCATTTCAGCTGTAATGGGAAAATCTTACTCTAGTATTTGCAGTGTAACTCTTGAACTGTGGGGCCCATCATCTGGAAAGTTGTGATCTGTTAGGAAGAAATTTTTTATAGAAAAGGTTATATTCATTTGGCTGCTACAGTGTTCTCTTCCACCAGAAGTCCCGTCTTTCACAAGTAAAAGACTGGTAGCTGTTTCAAAGTCAGTGAAATAAATTATTTCTCCCATGAAATATATTGTCCTTTTGATAAATAAATGTTTTAGTGGTCTCTGCTAGGATCAAAACGAAGACCAAGGCATTCCATATTACATATATATATATATGTTTATATATATGTGAATATGTACATGCATTTTCACATATTGCATGCACCACTTGAAAATAAAATGAAACAAAAGATCTCTTTTTTACTTTTGAAAATGGAGCTAAAATCAAGCTTGACAGTAGAGCGCAGCAAAAAGTCTATTTCAGGCAGAGTACTGTGATTTAACACAGTATTTAAACTCTGAAATCCAAAATCATGATTGTATTTTTCATTTCTTGGTTCATGTAATTGGAGATTTTCACTAAAAATTAAGATAAACTATATGTGTCATTGTCTTTACATTCTCCTTCGTATGTTCTCTCCATACATGCTGTTGATGTGTGTGTCTGCCGAGGGCACCAACATAGGAGGATCTTAAGCTGAGCTGTTGATGTGATTTCTGCAGATAAGACTTCCTGAGAATCGAAGTTTGCTATTGTGCTGTAGGACTTTTACCAGAAAAAAGAATGATTACTCTAGTGATTTGTACTCAGTAGCTGTCATCCAAAAAGAAAGAAAAATTGGTCTTCTGGCCATTAAAACTAACCTTTCCCAGTCTTAAAAAAAAAAAAAAACGTGACCAACTGAGAAGAGGTTTCTAAAGCAGTAGGGAAAACTTGCACGCACATTTGCTATATTAAAGGGAGAGTTCTTCCATTCAGGTGCAAGTGACAAGGTAAAAATTTTCCAGAGCCATCTGTTGATGGCTTTCAAGATTCTTTTAAATCAAAATGTAGACTCAGTCAGTCTATTACTGAGGATTCCTAACAATTTCTAGAAATACACAAGCTTATCTTTGAGGAGTGCAAGAGGCAGTAGGATCTTGTGTGAATGACACTTCCTGCAAGAAATGTTATCTCATGATAAATTTTTGTTCACCTTACAAGCTTGGCATGGTATATTTTGCTTTCTGTTGTGGATTGTATTTCCATAGGTAACAGTTGCAATGCTATCTGAATCCACAGAAATACTGTATGTTTCTAAAGACTAAAGATTTGGAAAAATCAAGGTTGAAGTCAGTTCCCCTGTCTGTCTCCTACAGTAGGAGACAGTCCTGTCGCCTGTAGTACTGTAGCCTACATGCATGTTGATGGGAGGCTGGAAAAGAGTTGCAGTTTCTTTCACAACAGTAACAAAGGGTGTATTAATGCTGGGTGATGAAATAGAAGGACCCCCTTAAGGCCATACCTCCTGTCAATAATCTCTTCCTGCCTGTTTATAGTCCAGATGATTTCAACAGAGCTGCCTAGCAGCTGTAGCTCGTACAAGCCACTCTTTATTGCAGGATTAGTTGCTGCAATGGATGTTCTACAGTGATCTGAAAAAAATGGTTCAACATTTTTAAACATCTTTCTAGTTTTTTTTTTTTTTAAAAAGGGTTTAGATAGCTAATAGAAGAGTGCATGAAACTAATCTATAGGAAGCTACATTTTAGGTATAATGGCTGGTGCAGGAGTAGGTTTCGATGTTAAGCAGCAAGCTTGTCTGCATTGCCAGTAGTAAGGACTTGCTTTTGGGTGGGGAGGGAGGAGGTTGGTATTGTGTTATGAGGCTTTGGTTTTGCAACAGTTACAAAAGTAGTAGAAAGATTGAAACATTAATTCTTCTTATTAGATGGAAGAAGAGCTAGACTTGTGGATGAAGCATTTTAATTATTTTATGTAGACCTGAATTATCTAGCTAGGTAATGTAATATAACCTATTTCAAATGCAAGAAGAATGTTAAATGAAAAATGTGTTTTTCTAAACTGATAATGTGATACTTGAACTCAGATGCAAGTATATTGTTTTCATGTAACTGAATAATACTTAAGGTAATGCATTTAGATGTAAAATGAGGTTCAGTAATGCTTTAAAATGTTTCCAGAAACTTGGGAATACCACAGATTTTATTTAAAAAAAAAAAAAAGTAATTTGCAGAGACCTTTTACAATTCTGGGGAAAAAAACCCAACAAACCAACCCATAGCTGATACAGCTATTGTGATTCAGTGAAGTATGAAGTCTCTACAGTAGTAGAGATTTTTCTAGAGGCTGTTCAGATAAAGAAATTAGATCTGCTTACAAGTATGAAAGTTCATGCCTTCTCCCTTACTAGAATTAGGGATTTGCATCATTTTTCTACTTGTCCCCTCTATGTTATATAATCTAATAAAAGGGCTGACTGTCTTTCCAAGCTTTATTGCCACAATCTAGCTTTACTTTATCTGGATAGAAGGTTTCTGCAGAGTCCTGTACCACATCTCTAGTATAAATGACTCGTGGTTCTTTAGTGGACTACTTGGGCATTGTAGACTCGGGAGAAGTTTATTTTATTAGGACATTTTTTTTAGATATGTTGATAGTTTGTCACACTAGAATATCTAATCCTAGATAATAGTTTTTCATTTCTGTTATCATTTCTAGTTATTTCTGATTGGGATTCTGCTATGGAGCAGCAAGTAACTGAAAATGTATATAAATGGTTATTTAACTTACCTATCTTCGTAACAGTTTACTAAATACTATACAATTCTGTAAATGTTGCAGTGGTGTGGTTTCCCAACTGAACTGGTAACAGCAGGAGTAGCAACCTGCTAGTAGAAGCTGGAGCTGGGTTAAAGTGAATGTTGGCGAGGACTGAATCATTAAGAGGCAATTTCTTCAGAATCAGAAGTCAGTTATTTTTTTACTTCAGCTCAGCTAATCAGAAAAGGACTGGTTCACATGTTTGCAAGAGAATCACTTAAAATTGCCAAGATGCTGAAGCAATCAGGAAACAGACTTGAGGCAAGAATGGGGATGAAAATGCAAAAAACTTTCTTCCTTCCAAACATTATTCTATCACTGTTCATTCACAATTGTCAAAAACCGTCATGGGCTTGAGTGCTCTGGCCTTGTAAATGCATACTTGCTTAGGGTTTCATTCTGCCTCTGCTCAGTAATGTGTTCCCTTTCAGGAATGTTTATGAACAAGAGGGTGGGTCTATGGCTATAATACTGTAAGGCAAAATGTCCATTGTAAACACAAAAGTAGTCCTTTTTGTAACATTGCAAGTATTTTGTCATAATTTGGGGAAAGTGATGATGCTGTTTTCATCTTTTTAGCAGTCATGATTTGCTTAAGAAACTCGTAAGAACTTGTGCCTTTAAAGCCTATGTGTTCAAGGTTGGTTTTTTTTCAATTTCTCTCAGAAACATTAGCTTTCTTACCTTCCAGAAGTACTTGAACTAAATATTTTTTAATTTAATTTTATTGTGGGGAAAATGTGTGCCATGTTCTTCTGATTTTTGAACTGAGGAAATTATCTATCTGCAGACATTGAACTCTTAAGACTATTGTTCATAAAATCATCACACCCAAACTTGATTACAGTAGAACTTTAAAAAAAACCCAAAATATAATTTATAACTAGTTTTTTCAGCAGAAACTTTTCACTTTGAAAATAATATGAAAATATTAACAGATTGTTACTACCTCATTAGGCATATATTTGTATTCTTCCATACTGAAAGAAGTGCTATGTCAAGCCTGATGAAGACACAGAGGCAGATGAGAAATTTGTCACCCTTTTTAAGAAGCTAAAAAAACCCTCCTTCCTTCAATGATGGTTTGAGTGATTTGTCAACCTCATTATTAAAAATTCATGATTTCCCATATGAATTTGTCTGCAGCTTTTAGACAATGATGTTTGTTGCGGCTTTCTTCACTATATTAAAGAGCCCTTTCCTACCCAGAGGGGTTTTTTTGTTCCACTCTTGTTCCCTTTGAGACACTTGTGCTGTAATCAAATCGCCTTTTGATCTTCCTTGATCTTTCTTTTGGTTGCTAAACAGATTTGTCATAAGTCATTTTCTCTTTCCTCTCAAATTTTAAACAGTGCTACAAATAGCATATTCTAAGATGTGAGCTCATTGAGATCAATAACATTTGGGCTCCTAAAAGCCATAATGAATTTGGACTAAACCCCAGTCCTTACCTTTTTTGTTATTTATTTATTCATTCATTTATTTTAACCTTCTTACATATTGCTACTCTGTCTTAAAACAGTTGAGACAGTATCAACCTTTTTTGATTAGGTGGTACCATGAAGTTGTGGTAAACTCTGTGTTAACTAAATCCCTCTGAGATGCTGTTTTTCATGGTTACAGTTCTCCAGGAATCAGGTCTGTCCCAATTCTCTATAATTTTGGAGATGAACTCAATGTTTCTTTCTGTAATCTATGAATGCCAGATGGTTCAGTAGATCTATGAAAATCTGTTTGCTGTGAGATTTCAAAGAGATTTTCATGCCTCCTGAAATGTGTTCTGTCAAGGAAACTTGACGGTCTGTATGTGAATTTCTTTTTGTTAGTACATTATGGGTTTTTATGTGGCCAGTTAAAAATGTAAATATTAATTAAGAAAACACAATTATATGGACTAAGAATTCATAGACTGCTTCTTAGATACAGAGCTTTTAGAAAAAAATCTGTTCTGCAGCTCTCTGAGGGCAATAGCATTATTTTTACTGTGACTTCACCTCCTGTTTCACTTATTTTACTTGCATGTCTGTTCGGCAATTCAGTTTCCATCTGACTTTTATGATCTTGTTATTTTTAGAGCTGCTACCCTGTAGGATAATATTGATCAAATTCAGGGAAAAGACAAAATATAGCCTGGAGTCTGGACTCCATTGTAGCTCGCTCTGCATTAATTGGTACCTCTAATTACGTGTACTGCTGAGCTTGTTTAAACACAGTGTAGTGAAACAATGGAATTTTTAGTTAGAGCTGCTGGAAGAGAGCATCACTTTATGTGCTTGCAACTTTAAAATAAGTTTGCTTTGCTAAATGTGTGTTGAAGCAATCACTTCGTTTTTCTGATACACTTCTTTTAACTTAGTTTTAACAAAACTAGTACTATTTTAGAACAACTCAAATTTAACTGGAAATCTAACATAAAGCTATTTATATCAGCTATGCAGTTCCACATTTAGAAATACCCACTGATGAAAAAATTCTGACAACTACACTATAAGAGAAGTGTAAGTGTGCCCAAATCCCTTCTTGATGAGTGACTTCTGACTTGGGCATTTTCATTGTAATTAAGACTAAACACCATGATAGTAAAGTAGAAGTATTTCATCAGTTTTGGAGCCAATAAAATTCATGTATCTCTGTGGTCTCAGGCCAGCTTTTTCTGGTGTAATACCTGAATTTTTGCTTTTCCTTTGTTGTCAGAAAGCATATGCTTAAAGTCTGTCTTTCTAGAATATTGTTAGTATTGCAATTTTTGCTTCTTTCTGTCTGTTCTCGATCAAGATGATTTAAAATGGTGTCTTTGTTCTGAAGATTCATTTGCCAACTTGAATTGTAGTAAAAATGAATCAAAAGCTTTTAACTTTTAGTTAAGTAAGGTTATAGAATGTTTTTTGTACCATGCTATCTGCATAGACCTGGAAGGGAGAATGAATCCAAAACCTGTTGGTTTTAAGGATGGAGGAAGACTCTGTGGTTCACTGTGAGGGGAAAAAATGCATTTTGCTTTTGAACTGGAAATTAAATTATCCACAGAAACATGATTTATTTCTGTCACTGAGACTGGCTGATATTTCAGAAATGTTGGCCCCAAGTCATTTTCATAGGCATTAGACTGTATGCTTTTAAAAATCTATTCATTAATGGGGGTATGAGAACTTGGAGCTAAATAATCTGCTCCACCTGATGGAGTGCTGATAATGGAAACCATTCTTTCAGTTGAATTTCCCATATTTTCCTGCGATATTTCTGTGCCGTTAGTCACTCCTTGTAGATAAGCAAGTTAACTAGTTAATGAAATTTTTCTCCCATTGTGTGTCTTCATGGGGAAGTGGAGTAGGAATTTTTTATGGTGAATAAAAGATACTGGTTTCAATAATTAACTGAAAACTGGATAAATTAATTAAAATAAACTCAGATAAAATCAGATATGTGCATATATCTTTAGGTGCTGTGGATGTGTGCTGTATATTTGGAACTGGAAAAAAACTACTTTTCATTCTTCAGTTCATGAATTACTCCTTTTCCAAGAAAGGCAGAGATTTGCTGTAGGATCAAGTAGAACTATTTCACATTGTAAGCAAGAACCCTCGTCAAGCTGTGCAGTAATCTGTTCTTTCATTATTATAATTAGAGGAGGAACTCTAGCAGATTATAAACTGTAAAATCAATAAGACAGCTCAGTGTGACTAATAGATATTTGGTTTAGATAATTTCTACAAAGTGAGATATATGATGCATCTGTCATAATCCCTCATGACATTGTCTCCTAATTTAGTAAACATGAAGAAGTTAACCCCCTGGAAAGTAACTAAAGTACCTTTTTTGTGTGTGTGTTTTTAAGAGTTTTAGCTATGCTTTGTCTATTTTTGTGTTTTTCATGGCAAGGCTTGTGACATGTTTATATTTAGTTACCGGAAAAATACAACATCCATCTGGTGGTCCCCCGCAGTATTAATTTTCTGGCTATTATGAGCTCTTTCTTAATACTAACCAAACCCAGGAAATCCCAGGAAATTATTTTTGAGACTATTTTTATCCCTGATTCACTTTTACTAGGATCACACTATTACTATTGTGAATGTAATAAGTCAGATAATCAAGCTGCTTATGGCTTATGTTGTGGCAAGCTGAGAGGAAAATATGTAGCATGCAGGACTTCACTGGTCATACTGAAACAAATAACTTGCTGCATATTATCAGCTAACTCAAAATACAACAAGGCACAGAGAGATTGAGGTCAGACGTGCTAGGATGAAATTGGGGTCTTTCCGATGTGTGTATGCGCTGGCAGAGAGCTGTTATGCTAAATAAGAACCAGATATACTGGCATGGGGAACAATATTTTTTCTTGTCATTTTTTAATGGCTTGGAATAAAAATTGGGAAAATAGAGCTAAATCATAGGAAAATCCCAGTGCAATCTACGCTTATTTTTTAAGTGCGAAGCACCACTAAGGTGATAATTCTGATTCACATTAGTTAAAATGTGGAAATGTTCATGTGAGCGTACAAACATTAAATAGTATAGGTTAAAGTCTTTTATCTGAGGCCCTTGTAAAGCATGCAGCTTAATGTTTTAACATATTTATGAAAGATATGCTTAGAAAGTTGTTTCAAAGTTGTGTACTGCATTAGATAGTATTTTCATTCTGCATTGTTCAAGTAGAAGGACAAAGGCAAGTTTAAATTGCTTTCCTATCAGTCTATCTAGAAGAGCCTTTGGGAATGTGGGAGCTTCTGCTTCATTAATACTAATAGAAGCCAAACAGGACTTTTAAGTACCTCAAGGAAGTGATAGATATACAGAATTTCTATCCAGACTGCAGCAGAATGCCCTGTGCTTGATTGCCTTGAGGTGAAAGGTAACACTGACCTAAGAAATGGAGATCATTTTGCAGTAAAATGTAGAGATGAGAACACCCTGACTTCCACATAGTCCCCAACACTTCCCCTTGATGAAGAGGCAGGAAGGAGATGGGAGGAAATGCTGCATATCTATTCCTGGAAAGATACTGAACATCTACTTTATACTAAGTGCTAAGGGAAGACTCTGATAATACTTTCCTTTCTTTGGGATTTCATTAGTTTTTACCCTGATGGAACAACTACTTAAATACATTTTTCCATGAGCAGTAAAATCAAGTGCCATGGTTCCCCAAAAAGTGATGTGTTCTTTGTCATGGAGGGACCTTGGGTCCTGCATCTACCTTGGCTGTGCTAGTTCAGCATTACATCGTGCAGATCAGGCAGCTGATTGACCTAAGAAGGTCATCCACATTTTGTGGAAAAACTGTCAGTTCCTGAATAAGAAATGGGAGGCCTCGCAAAAATAAATCAGTAAGGCAAACACTAATATAAACTGAATTAGTATGACAAATAACTGTTCTAGAAGTGGTGTAATAATGCTTCTCACTTTTACAAAAAGATATGGTTTCAAGAAACTTCTTACCTGTTCATGGGGAGGTCTGGCAAGGATTTCATTGAGGCTTCTCTGGTTATATTCTGTCGGGTTTCTCTTTCTCATTAACGATTTTATTGCCATATTAGGCAACCTTCACATAGTCTTTTTCCAGTTATTTTTTTCTTTAAGAAGCTCATCTGGAAGCAACCTCTACTCTTGTGGAAAGGAAGTGAGGTATTATTAATTTGTTAATACACTGTGAGACTTGCACCCCTCTTCCCCCTTGCCTCTCAGTTGTGCTTGTTTGTGTTCTTAGCAGATCCTTTGCTATTTAGTAAGGAAGGTGTCGAAAATAAAAAATAAGAAAATAGAAAACTCTTCTGTAAGGAAAAATAGAAGGGAGAAACTTGCTCTGGTACACAATTTCATGTATTGGTCCCTGCCATAAGGTTCAGACTGTATCTTCCCCACTCCTTCTACCAATTTGGCCATTTGTCAACTGTTCCAGAAGGATGAGGAAGAATTTGAGATTAGTGGTACAGCTAGATATGGGACAGCAGAGAAAGTTTGGAGATACTGTTGGGGAAAAAAATCTGCCTTCAGGTTTGTTGCACATTGGACAAATTGGAATTAGTGGCTGGATCCCATCTGCAAGCCAGAATTTCCCCATATTTGAACTAAGGGATTTTTTTTTTTTTTTCCCACAAATGTAGTTACTATAAGCTTTTTCTTTTGAAGGAGCACCTACACATCCAATATTTCACTTGACCTAAAAGCATACGTAGCATTGCATTTTGTTCATAAAATTGTGAAGAATACCATCAATACCACTCTTAAATTTTAACTGAAAATTGAAGAACTGTTTGCTGTTTCATTTCATGAACTTTATCATAACTGTGTACTTTTTGACCTGGCTGATGTAATGAGTATTCAGCAAAGGTTGGCTGTGCTAGCCTGGGAAGCATAATGTGAACACAGGTTGGATGATGGTGGCAGTCCAAGATGCTTCATCCTCATGAAGGTGGATGTTGCAAGTTGCAGAGTTTGCACTGATCAGTTTAGGCTCTAGTTCATGTGTCTGTGCTGTTTCTAGCTCTTATTGAAGCTGTTCTGTGGTGAAGTAGGAGTATCTACCTTTCTCCTACCCGTTTACACTGATCAAATGATACAGGATTGTGTCATGCGATACTGTAAGTGGAAGTACAATTGCTTGGGTCACCATTTGGCAGAGGAAGGGAACATCTGTTGAATACCTTTTGAAGTTATAAGCTGATGGAGCCCATGGTATAGATAGAGTTAATAATGGCTGTACTGGTGGTAGAGTAACATAACAGCAATGAGAATAAGTAATTGTGGCAAGAATAAATCCTAGCATAGATTTCAACAGCCCTTGAGCCCCTTAACCCAACTAAAGTTAACAAGAGTTTTCTATATATTGCAGATGTTCACATAATATAAATATGTTATCATGAAAGTGGTAGACTTTGTATTAAAATAGTTAGGAGATACTTGTCAGCTTTTTTTACAGAAAGCAGTTTCTGAATCTTTCTCTTTTTAATGACTTGAAATTTCTTTCTGCTTTTCATCTAAATTTATTCTTAGCAAGATTGAATCAGTTTTGTCTCATGCTTTCCTGTTCTTCAGCTAAAATACTTTTCTGTCTTACTCCTTTGCGTGGTAGTAGTAACCTCTTTCATCTGAGTTTTATTCTGTGAAGCTCATTTTCATTTCCTCTTGAAAACAGGTTTTCTATTCCTGTTCATCCTGTTCCTAGTCCAGTTTTAAACATGGGTGATGAGTATTGTCAACAGCACTTCAAATGAGGCCTTATACAATAATATTATTTTGTATGTTTCCATGTGAGATACCTCTTTGTCTCATGTAATTTTATTATTTTTAACCATTTTTTCTAACTACTGCAGAGAAGTTTTTCTCCATGCAAGGCTGAAAAAATCTTCAATCAGTATTTCACAAAACATTACCCTAAAAAACTGGCAGAAACTATATAGAACGAAGTTGGATTTACTATTTTTTTTTTTCTTTTTCTTCTGACTGTAGGTTGTTTCCCAGACCGGGGTAGAAGCTAAGACTTATATTAAGTGACCTAGCTCATGTGCCAATAACACATTAGCAGAACTTTGGAATCTGACAGTGCGGAGATTTGAGAAGCAAAATGCAGAGACAGGGTATTCAGATTGAGATGTTAACTCAGTATGTGTAGAGGAAACATGGAGAAGCTTGTCAACATAATAAAAGATCTGCAAATCATTCCTAAATTGTCAGTTTGACCTAAATAAAACAGTGCTCAGTTCTCGTTACTGTACTGTACTTTTCAGAATATGAAGGTTATGCTTAGCATTGCATCTCAGCTTTTGCAGTATGATTTTAGCACAGGCATTATTTGCATTAATGTAGTCTTGAACATAATAAAGCCCTTGACACTGATATAGTTTATTTGACCATTTCAGTTTGAATGAAAATTTAAATTTTTTTGAAAAGGCAGAAAAAATCTAAAAAGTAATCAGCAAAAGTACTGTTATGGAATTGACTCTTGCAAGCAGGAGGTGGGTTTTTTATATCCTAAATATCAAATACATCCACAGATGCTTGACAAAAAAGGCACTTCTTTAATGCAAAAGCTGAGTGTGCTAAAACAAAGATAGAAAGCATTCCATCAGCAGATGAAGATGATGAGCCAGCATGTTCCCTAGTAGGCCAGAAACTCAAAAACAGTGAAATATTTCATACTGAATGAGCTTAATTTGCACAGTAACTTAAACTTCAAATATAGTCAGGTCTGTTTCAACCACCAGTAAAACCACTGGTTTTGTTTGCTAGATGTGACACTGTTCAGTAGTGACACAAGTTGGCGACATGGAAGCTGCTTTTAAATGGTCTATTTCCAGCTTATGTGGAGGAGGTCAACAATACTTTTTCTGGGTTTTATGAGTCTCTTATGAAAGTGTATATAATACCTACATTCTATGCATACAGATTTGCAGCTGATGATGAATTTATTACCTGTTGAGGCTCTGGAGCAAAACTGAGAGTAGCACACCTTGTACAGAACATCTGTGGCTAACTTTGCTTTGTACTGTCTTTAACAACAGGTATTAAACATGGAATAGTTTTTTTCCAGCCACCATTTCTTTGTTAATGGAGAACACAATTATTAAGTTATTCCAGAAATCAGCTGGAGGGAGGACTTTGTAACACTGGAAACCTGGACAAAGTACCTAGTTGAAGTAATACATAATGTCTAGCTCTACAACTAATTCAGAAAATAGGGTTTGCTGAGACAGTTCCCATGAAAGTGGAAGAGGGCTTTACATTTGGTTTTGCACTCCTTTCCAGGACTGGGGTGTACATTTAGCACTGAGAGGTATTAAAAAGTGTAGTTCCTGGAAAGATACAGGCCTTCCTTGATATTATCCAAGGTACCTTGAATGTTTTGAAATTGCCTTAAATCTACATCTGCTGTAACAAAACAGACATGAGGTCTTCTGGTTATAGGATGCTTCTTTGCCTGAAAGTGATTGTAGAATGGAACAAACAAGCTGGTGCCCACCTTCCCTCTTCAGAGTGGGTTTGTGTAACTGATAGCACAAGTAGGCATTTGTGTGGGCATTTAAAGGGTACTGCTTTACTGCAGTGTCAGTGAAGCTCAGTTACCCCAGAAAGTCCATGCTCTTTTTTTCAGTTATGAAGAAGGAATTGTTTTCAGATTTCAGTGCTGAATTTCAATACTTTGAGAATCTTAAGAAGCTTTTTTTCAGAAAGTAGACAAAGACAAGTGGTTTTGTTTACTTACCCAAAACAAGCCATAGCTAGTGGCAAAAAAAAGCTATGGCAAGAGTTTATTTGTTCTGAGCATGATTTGCTGAATATCATGTCTCCTGACCTTTGATCAGATGAGCATTATTGGAGATTAATTGGATCAATGGTGGCATATGACATACTTCAAGTATCTGTACAGAAACATTTATGCTTATATCTGATTATAGCAGATTAGTACCTGTAGGTATAAAATGTCAAATTTGCTGTGCATATTTAGGCCTTCCCAAACATCTGTTCAGTGAGATCTGAGGTTGTTGTTTTGTGTATGCTGAGGGTTTTTTGAGGTGAGTCTACATTTAAAAAACAAAATTAAAAAGGCCATTAAGGAAATTAGTAGTTTAATGTTGATAGGACATTTGAGATTTCACTTGCAGGATTGAACAAATGCTTGGTTTGTAATTTGTCCGGAAACAACTAAAATGAAATTTGTAAGTAGGTGTATGTCTGTTCTGCTCTAGAAGCTGAGATAAAACCATTTCTTCTTAGCTTAAAGGCTGAGAGGTATGATCTAAGAATATGGAAAATGAAGCACATTAGGTTGAAAAAAGAACCGATCTGTATGCTGATGTGGTTCAAGAACTGAAATTATTTTCATGACTTATAGTATTTAGGATACAGTTGGGCTACTATTTTTCTTTCTGAATGAAAGCTGCTCGGAGACTTTTTTTCTACGTGGGCATTAGCACATATAATATTTTGTTGCCATACAGGACCTGAAAAGTTAATTTCTTCAGAGAGTCCCAGTGTGTAACATACTACAATATGGTTGTGCTTTAAACCCTTTTCGCCAGCCCCCACTGGCTGATGTTTTATCTTGTCTTGAGGGAAGAAAGCCATGACATCTTGTAGTTTACTGCCCTCTTTTTCTCTGTGTAATAACTCATATGGCACTTCTTTTCATCTTTTCTCTGACTTCCCTTACTTCACTTCCATCTTAAGTCTTTAAACACGGACCACTTGTCACTTTCCAAAGATGCCGCTGCTTTAGGCCTGTCGCCGGGCATAGTGAATGATGAAGCCTGAGAACAGACGTTGCCCAATAAGTACCCAGTAGGTGAATCTTAACTTTATAAGGTATGTTGTTTCTGCTTATCATGACCTTGTAACCTAGGTAATTCGCTAATCTGCCTTAATTTTTGTGTAACCTAGCTGCGAAAATGAACACAACATCACCTTTTGGGGGCTGAGCCCCAACTTTGAGCCAAAGTTCACATTACCTAAACAATATTTATTAGAAACCACTGATGAATAGTAAAGCTTCAGAAGTCAAATATCATCAAAGCATGGACTATTAATTGCATTAAACTTCTACATCCATAAAACATTACAAAGTATCCAGTGAACTATACCTAATGAGGTCGTAATCTCCAAGATACCAGTTTTCCAAAAGTCACATAGAATAAGATACTGTATCCGTCATGTTTTTATTATTGCACGTGGTCATAAAGTGGATATTTTGAGGCAGTGTTGTTTCAATATTTCATAGCATCGCTCTGGAAATATTTTTTTTCTTTATTTACATTCTAGCAAGTAAATAAGCCAGTCCTTTTTAATAAAGGAATTACATCATGTATGCAAGAGGTTTTTAAATTTGAAGAAATATTCAAAGTGGTAGTCATATCCATTGCAAGCCATATATTTTCTATTTCAATAACAGAATACTGTTTTCTGTTGCAGTTTTCACTATTTTGATTGCTTTCTAAACTCTGATTTGAAAAATTAGATGTAATGAAAAAATTTTTTGTTGTATGTGTGCATGTGGATAGTAATAAACACACAATTACGTACTTTTGTAGCTTTATTTCTTTACATGCTAGAGTATCTTTTTTCTGTGTTTTCGGAGGTAATCTCTGCATTTTTTTACTGTTATCATAACATAAATGAAATAGTTTCCATTGTTTTGTTTCTAAGGAGACAAGTTTAGTCAGATACATACATACTTTCAGACAACGGAACTATTTTCAAGATTGTCTTAGAATATCAACCAAGTGTGCCTTCAATTGTTTCTTTGTTCTAACTCATTAAAGTATTACTCATTCGAATTATTACGATTAAAACCACCATTAATTCACATATCTTGAATTTAAAACTAGTACTCATTTTTGTTTTAAAACTCCTACTTAAAAGCAGTTACAAAATGTAGTAGTGATGTTAAGGCATGCGATCCTTAAAATTAAAGGACTGTACAGCTTGCAGGAAACTGGCATGTACGAATAATTAGTGGTTTCCTCAAAAATCCAGCAGTGAGCCTTACATCTTTCTTCCAGACGCTCCCTCTCAGTTCCCTTCCAATGCTTCTTTGACTGTCCTTGACACAATTCACCTAAGAAATAAAATCTCTGTGGGGCATAACTTTCTGTTCGTAAGTTATTTTCATAGCTGCTGTTTTACATAATAGTTCAGAAATAGACATAAAATGTAATGGAAACCAAGAGGATAAGTTTAGATGTAGTAAAAGGTAGATACTTCCCAGTATGACTGATACATAACCAAGACATCGGATTTTCCTTGTTCTTGAAAAAGGTGCTGTATCACTGAGACTATTAGTAGTTTCAGCTTCGTAATTCTTTGGAGACGAGAGCTGAAGAATTAGCATTATATGGGACAACATACCGTCCAGTTTCCCTCTCCATATTGGTCGTACAGCACACAATTAGTGCTTTGACTTCAACCTAATTAATGCTATTCTCAGCTGTTTTCTAAATTAATATCAACAGGTCAGTCTTAGGCCTGTTTCTGTAGTCTCTTTGAAATAGCTGCACCATTTAATTCATGTGCTGGTATTTCTTCTTGTGGTCAGGGAACAGATAAAGACGCTAACCACAAAGACATCTTTATTTTCCTTCCTAACTTTGCATCCCTCTAGTCTTCTGTTTGCTAGCTTCTTTTTTTTTTTTTTTTTTTTTTTTCCTTCGGTAACCTTGGAACAGGTTCCATTATTGTACACAGAGACTTCTCTCTTTTCAAAACCTACTAATACTAAAACGGTTTATAAAAACTGATGACTTCTTGTTGGATTAATGTTTGTCAAACTAATAAGTAACTTCTGTGTTCAGTATTATATTATGTTGAATTCTAATATGGCTCTGGGTTTAGAGTTCTGTGATTTGGAATACATCCATTCATATTCAAAATCTCTATCTTTTTATATTGAAGTTTCTTTAAATTATGTACACATGCCCTTTATTTTGATTTCTCTCAATCTTCATTTTTAGTTTTTCTAACTTCATTATCATTCTTCCAAATGCATTTGACCCTTAGCTCTGTGTTGTCTAACTTTATCACCTATTCTGCAGCTTTGGTTCATCTTAGCCTTCAGCTAAAAGGGTGGCTCCACTACATCATTACTACCTCTCCCGTTCTTGTACCTCAGCCTTCTGTGGCTTCCAGTTCCTCCAGTGTTCTCTGCGCTGCTTCCCCTTCCATTTTTTCTTTGCCAGTTTCTTCATTCATGGCTATGTCTTCATCAAAAAATCTGTTCTGACAGTCTCCTGTGCTGATTCATCCCAAATATTTTTTTCTTATTTTCACATTCAGAAATAAATTCATGATCTCCACAAAATGAGCTCTCTCTCTGTAATTGCCTTTACAGCTATGTTTCCAGTGTGTCACTGCAAAGGTGTCCTTATCAGCCCTCTGTTTTTCTGCTAAGATTTCCCAGCTAGCTATCCTTTGTCCCTTTTCATTTGCTAGATAACATTTTCTGCAGACAATTCATAACTACCTTTGTTCCAGATCCATCTCTTCCTGCCTTACCCCGCTACTCCTTTGTTAACCAATTATGAATTCAAGCTAAAAATGATCAAATAGAATCTGAAACTGCCTGTTGCTGATCACTGCAGAGCATGTATGAACTTCAAGTTGAATTTCTTTAGAAGTTCTCACTTTCTGAGCAAGAAGTCCAATAGATTGTTCTCTGAATACCATTTCAAAGATGTAGCCTTTTCTGTCCGTCTCCACTTTTGTCCAGGCTTTGGTCCTGTTGTGATTCAATTGTTGCAACATCCTTCTCTCTGACCTTTGCAAATTCAATATTCCTTTACTCTCATCTAGATTCAGTTCTTGCTTCAGAGTAAATTTCCTGCTCTATCACTTTGCCTATCCTTTACATTCCTCCACTGACTCTCAGGTTAAGTGTGTCTTTGAGCTCAAACAGAACCAAAAGTACTCCCTGCCAGATCCAGCTTTCATCCCATTCTTGTGAGTATTACAGATTTAACTTAGTTGTTCACATATGTACTTCAAAGCCATTTCTCTGCCTGCCTTTAGACATCATTGTGACCCAATGCTGCTGCATTCCTCAAGTCAAAATTTTAGGTCTTTAGTTCTTAATATCATGAGCCCTAGCACGAATTCAGAAGCTATCCCTGTCATTAATAGTTACCCTGGTGCCTTCAGAATTTAATACATGCTATTTCCTTTGCCCACCCCTTGCCTTCCACATTCTAATGCATGGTGTGCTGGATCCAGCAGAAAATGTATCTCTGTGGTGCTTTCAGTTCCTACACAAATCCTACCCAAAATATAGCTCAATGAGCCTGAAGTCTGCATGCCTGAATATATGGAGGAGGGGCAGGCAGCAGTAATCGCTGTAGGAACTGGACTGGTTCAAACCCTTATTAACAGTGAATGCAGAAGCTGCATAACTGTTGCTGACTGGATTCCGTACTCCTAGTTCCACCCTTAAGTCTGACTTTGGTTGTAATGCAGTAATTCACATCCACCTCAGAATTAACATTTGTTGCTCTTATTATGTGCTTCACCTGTCCTGCAAGGATCTAATGTTATCTTTTAGTTTCCAGATATAACTCTTTATCAGTTGAGGAGCCCAGCAAAGCCAGAAATACCTGTAAGATATTTACGCTTGCCACTTAATGCCTCATGTCATTGCTGATATTGCTTGTCCACCAGTGAATCTTTCTCTTCAGCCCCTTACGTCGTTAAAGTCTGATTCTCATCTTAACCCTAACAGTAGCCCAGTTGCTCTGTCAGTCCTAGGCTAAACTGATTCGGTTTTGCAAAGAAGAACAGCTATCCTAGCTTCTCATGGGACTGCTAGTGAGCTTAGCTTTCTATTACGTATTTGAATTCTTGCTCTTGGCCTAGCTTTAACATCACAATGCACAGTTGCCCTCCTGTCATGGGGGGGGGATTAAAAAATGAGAGGGGGGTTCGGATCACTTAAAGACTCACCTCCAATTGTATTAGCAATAGAAAAATCATTTAATAGAAATTTGTATAAAAGTGCGACTTCACAGGATTCGTTGGCAAGGTTCGCTCTATTACTTAGTATGTGGATAGAATGCACACAGGGAAATTAAATCAGAATCAAACTAAACTTATGTATATAGGAACTGAAAACATAATAGGGTAAAAGGAAGTGTGTGAAAGGGTAAGGGACACCTTCCTGTTGAGTCACGAGGTTCAGAGAAGACCCCCTTGCTTTCTAAACTCCTGTCGGAGTCTAGGTGCGGCTGGATCAACTCGTAGTCCCAGACTTGGTCAACAGTTCATATCTATAGGGATTATGAGTATAATAGCAGCCTAAAATTCATTAACAGTTGAATAAAAATCATGACAGTAATTTAAGTATAAATTTTAAAGTAATAACTTATAATATATTTGCTGTAATTTACTTACTGTAGACTATTCAGCTTAGTACACACGCGTGCATAAAGATACTAAGAGAAATACCTACAAGAGAATAAAAGAGAGTAAAAGAGAGAGAAAAGAGGTATACCTGTTAAAAATTCCCCTCAAGGTCAGTGGAACTATTCACATTGAATGCTTTGGCATTTGTCTTGACAGGCGAAAGGTCGAGCCTCAGGGAGCGAAATGAATCAGACCAGGTCGTGCCCTCTGATTTTCGCAAACAGGAAAGTTTCCGAGCTCCAAGAAGCATCCTGCTCAGAGGGAGATGCTAGTTGCAGCTTGCTGCAGTCCAGGAGAGCTCAAAGGGTCTCACCTAGTACCAGCGTTTATAGGTTCGGGAGGTGCTTGACTTTCATCATTAACAAATTTATAGAATCCCAGCTGCACTGGAAAACTCTGAGACAGTTGGAGAATAATTCAAAACATAGCTGTGGGATGCTCCAAGGTTGTCAGGGGAGGATTGTAATGTCTCAAGGTTGTTATGAGAAAGAACTGGCTGCAATCTCTACTCCTGTCCTGCTGCCTTCACCAGGCAGCGGGAGTCCTTGAGACACATAGCATATCTCCCTCTCTTAGCTGTGTAAGAGTTCCTGGCACAGTTGAGGGTCGCTTAACTGCACTACTTATTACACTTATGCTAAGGCCTAGCAAGCCTTCCTGAGTTTGTAAGTTTACCTGGAGAGGTGGAAAGAAATGTGCCACCACACCTCCTTACTAGGCCAGCAGTTAAATAAGTTCTTTCATTATAATTACTAGTTAAAACTCAGTAATGGCCATGTGCCATTCAGCCTGAACCCTAATCTTTGCTGTGGGAGAAGACACTTTTGCAAGAACTGTCACAGGGTAAGACTACTTAGTTCACGTAGCTTGAACAAAAATCAGGATCAAAGTGCTTTATTAATTCACTAATGACAGATAATTAGCTAGTAATCTGTGAAGTATACATTCAGGATCAATTTGAGCATTACAGCAAATAAATCATAATATTAGACAACTACAGAAAGTTAATAAACACCTGAGGTTTCTAAATGCAACCTCCAAAGTTTCAGTTGCACTTCCAGGTATGCATGCATATTGAGTGTTATGTGTACAAAGATTTACATTCATGCACATCCCCTCTCACAGGTAGTATGGGTTATGAGTACACACAGTCTATTCTGGCAGTGCAGATTCGCCTGCTTGCACAAACCTTTTGTTGGAGATGTGCATATTGCAGCTCTATGTGTGCTTGTGCAGCCCCCTACAACCCACCGATCTGTATGTTGTGTTCACAAGAAAGCCCCACCACAAGGTCACATATGTACAAAGATATGTGACTGCCTACAAGGTGCACCCCATGCTGGCACTCCCCTCCTGGGCACAGGCTAGTCACAGTGTCTGACAGGGAGGCTGCTCTGTTTGGCCTAGACAGAGATGGTGCTGGCAAGGTGACTTCCATTTGTATCAAATTGTCACAAAAGGGAGTGGTTTGGACCACTTAAAAATCACTTCCAATGGTATAAGCAAAAGAAAAATTATTTAATAGGAATTTAAGTAAAAGCGTGACTTCACTGAATTCGATGGCAAGGTACACTCTATCACTTAACATATGGATGAGGTGCACACAGGAAAACTAAGTTAGAATCAGACTAAAATTAGGTATACAGACTAAAAATGCATTAAGTTAAAAAATATAAATATATGATGAAAAACCAAGTTAGAATTGATTTCTCATGATTTGTACAGAGATGGGGAATGTAAAAAGGGTAAGGGAGACCCTCCCGTTGAGTCACGAGATTCAGAGAAGATCCCCTTGCTTTCTAAACTCCTGTCGGAGTCTAGGTGTGGCTGGATCGACTCCTAGTCCCAGACTTGGTCAGCAGTTTGTATCTAAGGGATTATGAGTATAATAACAGCCTGAGATTCATTCAGAGTCAAATAAAGTTCACAACAGTAATTTAAGTGTAGATTTGAAGAGCAATAACTTGTAATATACTTGCTATAGAATATACAGGTTAGTACACACTCATGCATAAAGGCACTAAGAGATATACATAAAAGCAAGCAGAAGCGGTACACCTGTTAAAAATTCCCCTCGGGTTCAGTGAAAATATTCATATTGAATGCTTTGGCATCTTTCTCAATGGGTGATGGGATGTCTCAAGGTTCTTATGAGAGAATAGTTTTCTCTACTTTCCGTTTTTTTTGTTGTGACCTGGCAGCAGGAGTCCTTGAGATGGCCCGCATGACTCCCTGTCTTAGCCATGTGAGAGTCATGGTTACAGTCAAGGGACACTTATTGCCCAACTCACTACGCTTATGCTAAGGCCTAGTGAGACTCCCTGTGTTTGATCAGCTGTGAGAGGGGGAAAGAAATGCACCACCACAGATTACTGCTGTTCCAGTCCAGACTCTCTCCCTGCCAATTAAAAATTTTCATGCTGCTTTTATACTTCAAGGTAACTTTGTTTCAAAAGTCTCTTTGAAATTTTTCATCAAATCACAGAATGATTGTAGTTGGAAAGGGCCTTTAGAGATCATCTGGTCCAACCCCTGTGCTCAAGCAGGGCCACTGAGACCCAGTTGCCCAGGACCATGTCCAGATGGCTTTTGAACATCTCCAAGGATGGAGACTCCACAACCTCTCTGGGCAACCTGTGCCAGTGCTTGGTCACCCTCACAGTAACAAAAAGTGTTTCCTGATGTTCAGACAGCATATCCTGTGTTTCAGTTTGTGGCCATTGCCTTTGGTCCTCATTGGGCACCACTGGAAAGAGCCTGGCTCCGTCCTCTTTGCACCCTCCCTTCAGGTATTTATAGACATTGATGAGCCTTTTCTTCCCTAGGCTGAACAGTCCCAGCTCCCTCAGCCTTTCCTCATAGGAGAGATGCTCCAGTCCCTTCATCATCCCCATGGCCCTTTGCTGGACTCTCTCCAGCATGTCCATGTCTCTTTTGTGCTGAGGAGCTCAGAACTGGACCCAGTGCTCCAGGTGTGGCCTCACCAGTGCTGAGTAAAGGGGAAGGATCACCTCCCTTGACCTGCTGGCAATACTTTTGCCTAATTCAGCCCAGCATACTGTTTGCCACCTTTGCTAGAATGGCATGTTGCTGGCTCATGTAAAGCTGTTGAATCAAGCTAATGGTTGTCTTCCTCTTTACCGTGTCCATTTGGGGCCTGATAATAGTCTTCCTTTTTAATACAATAATTTGGGGCAAACATCCTTCAGGCAGTTTAGTATAATCAATATACATATGCGCACACAGTATTTACACTCACAGTCGTATCTGAGCAGGTGGTGTTGTCCAGACCTGCTAAGGGTGGCCATTAAAATCTCCTATAAACTCTTTATTGTTGCTGGCACCAACTATCATTTTTTACTTGGATTTGCAGGACCCAGTAATTAACCTATTTCTTCAGCCTACTTTGTATTCTTTCCTGAACTCTTAATTATAAACTCAATAGTAATCCTTTCCAAACAAAAGCCCAGTGTCCCATAGCAGGCAAAGAACTAAGATTTCTGCCTGTTTACTGTCAGTTACAGCTCTCATCCTAAACCTATGAGCAATGCCCAAGGCTTTCAGTACCTCCGAACACTGTACTACTGATAATAAACCTTTTTGATATTTGATATATTTGTTTTTGAAAGCCTAGATGTTTGCATCTGCCTAGATCCATTAGTTTTTTTCCATCATTTGGTCTGTTTGTTGGTTTTCTTTTACTTCTGCTGCACAAACAAGGTTCATATGGTTGCTTAGTTTTCTAGGTCTTCATTTAAACAATGAGAACTCTATTACAGGTTTTCTGTAAGCTGACACTTTTTGGTGGAGCTTTTATGCCAGCACTATACAAATTCTGTCATCGCTGATGCTGGAGACTCATCTGACTTTTAACATTTTCTGTGATACTTCCAGTCACTTCTATCTACTTCTTTACAAAATACAGATAAAGTAGAAGTTTGTATGTTGAATGCGTTGCTTATTCACATTGCTTTTTAAATAACAGAAACTATAGCCATGCATTCTAAAGGTTGCACACAAAAAATTTAGAAAGATAGAGAGACTATTCAGTTTCAAGGAAAAATATATCTACCCAGACAATCACATTTTCATATGATATGTTGCAACCCAATAGAAGCAATGTTGTAACCTTTCAACTTCAAAAGAAGCCAGACCCACAGTCCATTTACCAAAGTAGAGATTTAGCTGAAAGTGTATAATATATGGACAGTTAACAACAGGATTACCCTGTCAGTCATCAGTACCCTTGATCAGATGGCTCGTTGGTGGTGACAATTGAGTCACAGGGTCCTTTTTCACAAGCTCTTTAATATGGTTTAGATGAACCCCAAACCAGCAGTAATAGTTTCTGTTAGTTCATTTAGAGTTTCTACCATATAGGTGCACACATGACCCACAAAATCATCCTAGCTCTCTAATTGCTGACAATTAGCAAATTTTGCAAAGTGGATGTTTAGCAATCTCACCACTAACCTCAAGTGCATGAAACTTATTTCAGTTTTATTGCTGTGTCAATGGCTAAAAGCAGCACTTCACAGTTTTTATATAATTCTTCTGCAAGCTCTTTAGCATCAGACATTCAGTGGTTAGGGGATATACACATCTATGCCAGTAAAATTAAATTTGGGACCCACAGCTGGACTGTACTATTCTGTCTTCCAACTCAGATTTAGTTTTTGAAAGCATAATAAGCTTAACCCAAAATTATGTAAAATGCCCTTTCTTCTCTAAAAACCAGTCTTAGAATCAGCCTATGGGTTTACTAACATTTTATAGGTTGGCTACATCTGCTAGTAAATTAAACAGTGTGAAGGCATGGGCCCAAGCACTATAACTCAGTTACCTCTGTGATTGAGTTGCTAGAAAGTTCCTTGGTGTTAATCTCACCTAGCACTTTCCCAGATAATTAATTCACAGATGTGGTTTGGGAGTTCCTCCAGTATAGAAACCAGTAGGTAGTTTGGCTGTGGCTCTCCTCTCTGGATGGTGAGCAATTACTAGTATGTAAGTGGCCAGTCTATGCTAGTTGGCCTCAAAGTCAAAGAAAGGCTCTGGCACTCTTCAGCCAATTAATGGAGATGTAGCCACTGTATCTGTTCTATAGCAATTTTCTAAAGAATGCTTTCCATTCTGCGGTAAATGTGCTGTAGTTAAAGATAGTTTTATCACTCTCTCATGCACTCTGGGGCTGGTACTGCAGCGCACCCAAGAGGCCATAAATTCATTCTAGTTTATACCTCATCGAGTCCTTAAGCCACAGCAGCAGTCCTTAGCAAAAAGTTCAAATCATTATGGCATGTAAAGGTGAATAAAAATGAAGGGATATTGTGGTCAGAGCTGTTTGTTACCAAGCATACGCCATACCCATGTAAGCTAGAGCATTAAATGTGTATGCTAGCTGCTGCACTAATTGATCTTCAGTCAAAATTTCTATATTTCTGTTTTGACCACTGTGTTTGTAGAAGTGTGCTGTGTATATTCACATACCATTAATTAAGAATTTTCCACAATGTAATTTGTTTTTATTCCAGTGTGCATACTCATAAATCTCAATTATTTCAGTATCATATACTGTATGTAGCACTGTAGCACCATCTTGTGTGAGCTGCAAATGTGGTTTCAATATATGCATTCAGCAATCTTCACATTAACTATAACAATTTTATTTAAAACCCTTTTATGTAAAACTGAAATTGGGAAACAAGAATTTGAAATAGCTTCCCCTTATAATATAAGTGGTAGATTTCATAACAGCATATTCATTTAAGACACCTATTTGTTAGGATGATGCAAATAAATATGAGGCATGGGATGCTGCAATCTGGAGGCGATAAATATGCATTTTATCTGGTTTATGCTACAAAAATACAGAATTAAAGGACTGAGATTAGAATCTTTGTGAGAAATAAAATGAAACTATAGTATGGGAAAGAGCTGCTAAGGAAAATTCATTAGGCGTTATGAAATAGCTGATGAATAAAGCTGGAAAATGCTTTTAAATTATAGCAGGTAGCACATGGGGCAGGGACACAGAACTCAATGTTCATAATCAGCTGTAGAGCTTTGAGGTTTCTGTATGTTTGGAAAGTTACACATGCACAGGGGCAAAAAGTGGGAAGGAAAATGCATGAAACAATCTTGTTCATATGACAGAGCAAACAATTATTGGAGGAACGATTGTGGTGCATTGAATGCACTTCCACACTTTAATATGTCACACGCACTTCTTTTGTTCCACCTTTTCATGCTTTAATTTGTGTCTAGATTCCCTTCAGTTTTCTTCCTACTTTTACTGAGCCAATTTCAATATACTCAATAGTTTGTGTAAGCGGAATTATAGTCTTACTCTTAATGCAAGTTTGGCCATGGAGGAGGTAACTATTACTTGCTGCCATTGCTACAAGTCCAGCATAATAAAGTGGTGGTGACAGTTCTTCTATGTATGTTCTTCTATGTATGTTCTTCTTGAACGTAATGAAAAAAAGCTTTCACCATCACTTCTAGCACTTTCAGGATCTTCTTTTGTGCTGTCAATTATCTAATTTTTCCAAATGTATTAGCATAGTTTGGGCAGTTATAAATACATAGTAACTCTAATTCTCCTGGAGTGATTATCCATTTGAACATTTAGGTGATGGAAACACATATGGATAAGAACTTAAAGTATAAGAATTTGTGGCCTTCATCGTAACTTATAAAATGCACTTTTACCCATGCGTGCTGCCTGAATGTGGCATGGGTAAAACACACCTCCTCTTCCTTTTTACATGCAACTGAGTCATAACTGGTTTCATGCCTTAGCACCTAACGAGTCCTGAGCCACAGTATTTTCTTACTGTTATTCTATTAAAACTAGGAGTAAAAAGTTAAAGTGTCTTTTATTTTTGCGGGTTTTACTGTGATTTCCTCAATCAAAATATCTAGCTTCAAATCACACTTTGTATGGGAACACAGCATATCATTCTGACTGCATCAAATGCTTGAATTCTTGGAGGAGGATCATGCAATTGCTGAATACTCAGTCTGTCAGGGTTTCAAGTGTGAAAGTAAAAAAAGGTATTTAGAAAAGTTGTATTGCTGCCTTTTTTTTGTAGGAGTAACTGGTGGAGATGAGGACCTGATAAACATGGGTATTCTTGTCTGGTTTTGTTTTTACATCAAAAGAAATAGTGGTGTGTGACTTCAGATCATGAATATAGATATCAGGGGAGAGAGACTGTGTGATCAAGGAAGACAGCATTTGACTTCTCTGCAACCAACACTCTCCCAGCTCATGGCCAAATAATTTTGTATTAATCTTTGATGATTGCTGCAAATACAGATCATGAAGGGAAAGAACTGGCCTATGGAATGAAGATATATATTGATAGATGCTGGGAAAAAAAATCTGTGCTGTTTATGCTTACATTTGTAGTTCATTATTCTTCTCTGTCTGTCCTGTTTTGGCTACAGTTTGTATTTGGGAGGCTTGGGAGAGGAGGAGTTTTCCTCTTTTCTTTTGCAGTGATAAAAGCAACTAGAAGAAAAGTTCAGTGGGTATCAGTTGTCGGCAACAGACTGCCAAAAAAAAAGTTGTATCAGTACTTCTCTGACCATCCTTTCTAGCTCTGTACTTGCAACATGTAGACTACTAAGAGCTTGGGTTTCCCCTTTTGCAACACATTTTGGCAGCAAGCAGGTGCAGCTGATGCTAAAAGCCTTTAATCTTGCATGCTTGAGCATTTGTGCAGCCATCATGTCCGTATGAGCAGTACATCCTGAAATCTCTCCACCTGACTGTGTAAACGTCTTCATTATTTCCTCTTAGCTAGTCTTCCATTGCATCTTCCATTTTTCACTTTTAGGTGCATTCATGTGAGAGATTTAACTGTTTTCTAAATCAACGTTAAACAAATGCACCTACCTTGTATAGTTCAGACAGTTAAAGGAACTGAGAGCAAACATAATTATTAGCAAACTGAAGTTATTCGCTTGGATTGAAAGTTCAATAGTAATAAACGTTGAGATATTGGCTAAAAAGTGTCAACACTGACTCTGACCGTATGAGGCATACAGAAAAAATTGCTGATCTTTATTTTGTGTATGGAGGGTTTTTTTCATCAGTGTTTTATATGCTCAGATGAATTATTTTAGTGTCTTTGTCACTGCTTTCTACTGTCATTTAAGAATATTGTATTTAAGGACTTACTGTATGTGCAGTTCAGTAATTTCCTTTTTATTTCATTTCTTTCACTTCAGGTAACTCTTGGAGTAATCCAGTAGAAGTGACAGCACTTTATTCATTTGAAGGACAACAGCCAGGTGACTTGACTTTTAAAGCTGGAGACAAAATCACGGTCACAACCAAAACAGATTCCCAGTTTGACTGGTGGGAAGGAAGAATAGGGGGACAAACTGGAATCTTTCCAGCCAATTATGTTGCCATAAGTAACAACTAAATTTGTAAAGGAGAAAATGTTGAAGCAGTAATATATTTACACTGAAAAATATATTTTACCTTTTCACATTTTAGTAAAATGAGATTCTTGATCAAGACTATTCTAACACAAAATTGAAATGCATTGAGTTAACTTTACCCTAAACTTATTTCTTAACTAAACAGTAGGCAATAGTAAATTTATGATGGAGTATTATTTTTGAGCAATTTGCAATTTAAAAAGTACTCCAATTTGTGTCTAGTTTCAATTCTGTCTTGCTATATGGATTTATTTTTTACATGAGGGAAAAATTACAATAATTTAAAAGTAGACATGCTGAAAAAATGCTGATTTCTATTAAATTATAAGTTATGGTCTCTTTCTATAATAAATGCTCTCAAATTTGCTTCAAACCATCTCTGAGTTGGAGTTCTTTACTTTTACTAAGTACAGATTTTTTTTGCAGGAATGAGAGAAGAAATTACCTTTATTCTTGGTTTTAAAAATCACTTCAGGCATTGCAATTTTTGTTAGTAACTACTTTAGGTCTGGTCCCCAATGTTTGTCCTTGTTAGGCATACAAAGACCTTTTTTTTAAACAACTCAGTTCAGCTTCTCTGATAATTTTTCTTATGTTGCCCTCATCTTTGAAGAATTTAAGCACTTCTGAAAGTTTGTTTAATAAAATGCATGAATAGTCCCTCCCAGAAAATATATAGGCTTATGATATCCCTTGATTCCTATAGGAACTTGTTCCACAGATGGAAAGCAAGATAGAGAAATCTCTGCCTGGTTCACAAGTGAGCTTGCACAACTCTTCCTGCTTCTTCCCACTTAAGATTTTTTTAATGTTTAATCTGTAAGGAAAGAGCAACATAGAGTAAATTACAGAGTAAATAGAGTAAATTATTGACAGTAAGATAGGGAAAATATTTCTGTGGCATAATAGTAATGTATAGCACTTTCTCAGATTTCAAATAAATTTTGAGTATTTTTGTAAATCAACTTCATTTTACGACTTGAAAGTTGATGTGACGAATCAGAGCAGAGGCGAGAATGAGAGTTGGAGTTTTTGAGAACCAGTTTAGTTTCCTTCTCATTGCTGGATATGCTGAATTTGCCTCTTACATGGAGTTAATGCCAAGATGATAATTATGCTCCTTCAGTCTCAGCTTTTCCCCACTTGAAAATGTATTTTGTTAAGTCTTTGTTTCTTCTAACAGTGCCGTGAGTATCAGATGGAAAATTGGTATGTGTGATCTTTCCAGCAACCAAGTTGCAGTTGATCTGCTGTTATGATCTACTAATCTATCAAGTGCTTTAAATTATCCCATCTGAGTGGAAAGGTTAAGCCTAGTATAGAGGAAGACTTATCATCATTAGAAAATCATTCCATTCCACTCATTGGCAAAAGTTTCTGGATTTCTTTCAGCCTGGGCCACATGTTTTTGATAAACAAACTCAAAATAAGACAGAAGAGACTGAAACCATAGTCAAATGCATTTGCTACCTTGCAATGAAAATCCTTCATATTCTTTGCCTCATAGACAAGACAGATGTATGGCATCTGTCTTCAGACAGATACCATCACCAAATGGATCCATACTGCTTGTAGGTATTTTTTTAGAAAGTATTTTCCAAACAGTTGGAAGGAGTTACGTAACCTTACATAGCTGCAGTGGAAGTGTTGTTATATGCCTTTAGAAGGACTGTTGTAGCATCTGCCAGTTTGAGGTGAGAAAGCAAATTCTGTGTTTACCTATCTTTCAGATAGATAGACTGCATCTATTGCTTATTAAGCAAGAAAACACTAAATCATCCAATATCAAGGCTTAGTAAACAAAATTAATAATAATATCATAGATATTCCACATATTCACAAAGAATCAGTCCCGCATTTATTATACCCTGTTGCTGCACGTTAATTATGCAGTACAAGCTGAAACATCCACTAGCAGAATTGTGCTGTGGTACTTCATTAGTCATTTCTAGAATGCTGGCTGCTTTTTCAGCCAGTGTAGTTGCCTTTGTGTAGGGTCATTAAAACTTCTTAACTCATCTCAAGTGTCTTCTTCCATGAAACTGTCAGAATTTATGAACTTGCACATTAAGATCTTTTTATTGTTTATGTAAATTCAGTTTCTTGGATTGCCTTAGCTGAGTTGAGGAAAAATTGAGGATTGTCTAATCTACAGATAGTCTGTAGACTCTGCAGGATAGCACTGATTAATTACTAAATCCAAGCTGCATTTTCAGGGAAAGTATTAAATGGGAAGCATATCTTATACCTGGAACATTTCTTTCTTCATCTAAATATAATACAGGAAAGAGAAGATTCAGTGCATTAGTCTAATGCAAGAAAAGCCATTGGTTGTCAAAAACAAACCTTCTTGAAGCATCACAGAACTCTACAACCTGATTCTACATGCCTTTGACCCAGGCTGGATCAACCCACGTCAGTGGGCTTAGGCTAATTCCAAAAGTGTTTTTGTAAAAACAGTAAAAATGCTTTGCAGTAAAAGGCAGTCTGCATGATTTTGCAAACTAAGAGATCTATAAGGAACAGATAGTTATATAGCACGTTCTCTGCAGTAGGTCTAGGAACAAAAACCTAGAGATAAACAGAGTGACCCAAGAGACACTTACCTTCTGGTAAGAGAGCTTTTCCATGAAAGAAAGTCCATGTATGTATTCCTTTACTACAGGATGCCTGACCCAGATCCAGAAGAAAGAGGAGATACTGAAGAAGACGGTGCCTCTAGCACAAAGTATTAAATATGCTTGTAGACCAGTTATGAGGTGCCTAGCATCTGGTTTTCAATGGAGAATAGATGTCTGTAGGACCAAATCACCAGGTATCTGTACTAGAAGAGAAAAAATGAGTTACGGAGCTGTGGAGTTCCCTCAAGGGGATACTTAATAAAAGGTACAGAGATTACGGGCAAAGTACTTCTGCTGTGGTGTTGAGCAGGTTCAATTCATCATCTTGCCTTTATAAGCAGTGACCTTCAACATATAAAACAACTATTTTTATTGCTGAAGCGCAGTTAATCAGACAATAGTAATTTCTCTGTATAAAATACATGTACTTTCCATATTTATTTGTGACTATATTTTGTATATGGCAGCCCAACTTCCTGTCAGTCTTCGTAGGCTTTATTTTGAGCAAGTTAATTCCCAAAGGGTAGTAGGACTGTATGCTCTTGTGTTCAACATCATCAGGTAACTTAATCATAATTCATCTTAACATTAAGTGTTTCACCATACTAAATTGTCAAAGTAGAATTCTTTCCTGGAGGAAATCTTATGGCTTACCATATTATAGGCTTCAAATTTTGAATTTCATGGTGTCCAAAAATTTTTTTTTTTGTTGTACCTCTAAGCATTTTTCTTGGGATGTGATTAGTGGTGGGTCACTGGACTGGCAGATCAGTATTGCAAGGTGCGCTACAAAAAATCTTCCATCTGACATGTCTAGCAGGTGTGTATTCACTAACACATTTACGCATACTGATGGCAGTTTTGCAAGAAAGTTTTCACCAACTCTGGCCTTTTATAAAATATCAAATTATTTGTCTGCTACAAGCATTTGGATGCATCTTCCCTGCTATCTGTATCTGTTCATCCTTTCTGAAACTGAGATGCTTGCATAAATGTCACAGTTGAAGGACAAAAAGAATGAAAACTTTGTTTTTTCTCACCCTCAGCATGAATTTGGGTCTTGGTTTCTAGTGGACTCAAAGATTTTCCTCGTAATAGTTCAGAGGACTAAACAAGGGGTTTTTGAGGTAAATCTGAGATGATTAAAGCCTTACCATCTATATCCATTTGTGATAGCTTTCATTGCTTACAACTGGAGAAAGATAAAGGGAAGAAGTTAGACTTGTTCCTCTTTTATCAGTTTCCATAGTCTCCTTAAGCTGTATTTTCCCCCCACCCATAATTTCAAACCTGAGTTTGAATTAGCTCCGAAGCTCCCTCTGTCACCTGTAGGAAGGCACTTCAGGAGCCTTAGGCATGTTAAGGTGATGTAGTTTCTCTGCTGGTCTTGAGTTTGTTCAGTGTGTGCAAGTTTTTCCTCATGAGGCAGTTCACTGTCCAATCCACTGTCATCAAGAAAATTCTATTTTTCTACAATAAAACCTTACTGGAGAATATATAATGATGGTAACAAGACTATCTACCAAGTCTATCCAGCAAGAGTTCAACTCACAGGAAGATCCTAGTGCATACAATCTCCTCATAGGCTTTTGAATCAAGACTCACTCTCCTTCTTCTGTGTTTTATGTGGGTTCAAGTCATATGACAGCTTATTTTCTTCGAATCCACCCTTTCCAGAGAATAAAACTTCAAAAGACTTAATAGCTGGTTTATATTGGTGTTTAGCATAATTTACATTAGCTGACTACAGAGTCTGTTAGTTTTGCAAGGAGAATCCATTGAAAAAACTCAGAGAAAAACCCATAATTTTTAAATATACCAAGTTTTATGTCATGTTTGTAATAGTGAAACAGTAATATCTGACAGTTCCATGCTTCCAAAATTTTTGATACTCAGAGTATTTAGGCAACCATCTGTCAAAAAATTATGTAAATAAGAAAAGTATTCAGCTTTTGGTAATGGGAGAGGACGGTACATTTTAAAGGTTGTCTTTAAACCATTAAGATTAGCTTGAAAACTAAAGTACTTATCCCGATACCAGCCAAAGATACAAAATGCAGAGCAGAAAAATGAAAAAGAAGGATTTTTTCTCTCTTACAGGCATTTCATCAACTAGTTGTTAAGACGGAAACAGTATACAACTGTTATCAACAGATATTTCTTCCACATCCATTTTAATTAACACATATGCTTTAATTAACTATTTAAAATGGTATCTATGCTTTCAGAAATTTTAAAAAGTTTTGTAAACCTTATTCAGTTCATTCCTAACATCTCTTTGACAGCTTACATAATTTTGTCCATTTATGTTTGTTTGCAATACTTTTACGTATGTGACCAAAACCATGACTAGAGTGTGTTCAGATTCTGTTCTTTGTAATGTCTGTTTTGCAAAAATATGTTAATTTACTAGTAATTTAACTTTAACTTGTAATTTTAAAAATAACTTTGGTAACAAGTATTACTGCAAAGCTTTTGATCTGACATTTTTCTCCATTCTTTTTTTACTTGTAGGCCATTGCTGACAAAAAGTATTTCTGTTACATGTAGGTATAAATTTCCATCGTGGTTAATATCTTCAGTTCTTCAGCAACAAGGAAACACGTAATCCCACTCTCTGTTCTCATATCAGGCCAAACATTCCCATTTATTGAACCTTCCACAAAAACATCTCAGGCCGGTGTTTCCTGATTAACTGTTCTGTTTCACTCTTTCTGTATGTGTGCATACACACACACATACACTCACTGGGTTGTTATTTTGGATCCATGTTTGGGTGGGGACCAACTCAGTCCAGCTGAACGTCTTCCTCGATGTTCTGTTCTGTTTGCCTTAATAAATTGGGAGCAGGATGGCAGGCAGAAATTCCTCAGGATTGAGTACTGGCACCTCCTTGAAAAATGTTTCTCCTTTAAAAGCTCAATAAATTTCTACATTAGATCTAATCATGCTTGCACAAATTTTGAAACCAAATTTTTACAGATTGTGTCAGACTTTATGGTCTTAAATCCATATTGCATACATTTCTACTAATTCTGTACATAGCTTATCCCTATAGAATCATAAGGAAGCCAAAACTAGTCATTTACATAGCCTTTGCAGTAGATCTTTAAAAAAATTGTCTGATCTAAAAGGAGCTGAACTGCAGCTGTTTATGCTGATTTATTGTGGGTACTTAGATGCAAAGAACTTTTGAAATTTAGACCTTTCTTCTGTGTTACCTAAATATAGACACAGCATCCTACCTATAGGCATCTGTTTCTAAAAACCTTGGCCAGAACATTTTGAAATCAAATTAGGTTGTATTGAGAATCTAAATTTATCCAACACTTCAGTCTAAAAGTTCGTGGGAAAGCATTTGTGAGTTTTTAATTGGTTCTTGATCTTAATTGAATTAGAAATACTGCAAAGAAAACCTTTTGGACTTTTCCCATGTCATATAATGTAAGAAAAATAAATAAAAAGAAATAGCAAGCTTCATTCTTTGGAAAAGGTTTTAGTTAATTTCATCTAAAATTAAGTGCAAATAATTCCTTAAATGTCAGGAGTGTGTAAACTAATGCATGCTAACCCTTATGCCAGATTGTTATCCATGTGTTCTCCTATATCCGCGGTCCATTCTGTAATTCTTTACCTACATCTTTTTTTTAACAGTAGAAATAGAAATTCTGGTAACTGTAGACTGCAGAGGAATTCTGCCATCTGCATTGCTAAGTCTTCACCTCTGCCTTTATAAAGCTTACAGGTAGTACTGGCTTTGGAGTTCTCTTCAATGGCGCTTGAACCTTTTTCCTGGCAAAGTTCACGTTCTATTTAACATTATGGAAAAAGCAAATATTCCTAGCACACTTATGCATATTTCTCGCCTTGAGCTTGAGAATTTGTTTTATACAAAAGTTGGTATGAGGCAGAGAAAGCAAGCTGGGCAGTGCCTAGAGGAGCCGTGTACCACACGGCTAAACATAGCCGTGTACCACAGGGAAGATCTGCCTAGCTGAAGAACCGGGAGCTGCTTGCTTGTTGAACCTGAGAACATTGTCTGTAGTGGTAATATGAGCCTGAAGGTCATTTTAAGTATATGAAGTGTTTCCATAAACTACTTGAATACAATTAATTCAATTCACAAAAGCAAGAATCATAGTTAAAGTCATTTTATTGTTTAAGAAATTTTGAAGCAAAGAATTTCCACTCCTCTCTTCTTCTTTTCCACCTGTAGATCCTTCTCCAGTCTTGTACTATTCCTGTGCTATGCATGGCCTCTTAGTATCTGACTTGCTGAATGCTCAAGGACTAGGTTTGACAGTGTCCAGGGCAATTAAACCTAACCTTCCTGTGGCCTCCTCCTAAACCTCTAAGTAAAGCTAACCGCTGTACCAAATAGTTAGTTAGTCGGGGAGGGAAGGAAGAAGAGACTAGTTAACTGGCTTTGGGAGCCTAAATTCTCACATCATTCCTGTAAATGAAAGTTGTTGTTCTGTCAAATCAGATATGTGGTCTCACAACAAACATTACTAGAATTCTGAGTTTCTGAACAACCTGTTTTCACAATATTTGCAGTGCCTTTTATGCTTTGAGACATTTTAATTTTTATTTTCCAAATGCAAATGCTAGTAAATTCTTTTTCTCCAAGGGTTTTAAATTGGTTTAGACTCTAATTTTCACACAATTAAATGTGAGTTATGCCTCACAATAAATTTAGATAATGCTGTTGAGGGAAATAAATAAAGCACCTGGATGCAAAAGTATTGTCACAGATTGACAGTTCCAGCTGCTTGGGAGACATTTTTGGTTACTGAAGTATCAAGTCATTTAAATAGGTGCCATTCTGTAAGATTTTATCAACTGCAGAAATTTGGGGCAAAATGAACTTTTTTTAAGTAGAGGTGATGTCCATTAAAGTACTGGTTTTAAATTGAGTTATACATTCTGTGGTGGTCCATTTTCTGTGGAAAATAGATCTGCCTATTACCTTTTAAAATCTGTCTCAGGCATTACTTGCTCTCAGCCTGGTATTCCCTTTAGTGTGTCTTGTATTTTAATGTTCCCAATTTCCTTCTGTCATATTTGATGTCAAAATTAAGGCCACAGTTAAGCCAGAAATTCAAAACATCAGTCTCTTATCCTAATTGGTTTCTTGTCAGCCATCAGATTCTTACAAATGTGAACCGGGACAAGCTGCTTTAAGATTTCGCAGCCGAAGGTTGTATTTGATGTGTTTTGGATCACTTCTTCTGCATATCTGATTTCATGCTTTTCAGACTAACCCCTTGTTTCCTTCTGGCAATGCTGAAAATGCTTGGGCCTGTTCCAGCTGATTCTGCATCAGTGGGATTCTTTTGGTAGCTTCGAGGTAGACTTTAAACATTAAATGGTGCTACATTTACTTAAAATCTACATTACTCTGCTGACTTTACTAGGAGCCAGGCTGCTGATCAAATTACAGTGTAAGACAGAGATTATAGATGTATTTATATGCCTCCAAAAACAATCCAATCAGTATTTTCTCCATGGCCATCACACTCTCAAGCAATACATGCTCTCAGTGTAGCTTTCCAGTAGCTCTCATTCCTAGCAGAAGGGATACTGACTTTGCATCGGTCCATGCTAAGTATTTTTTTTCCTGTGTTACCACCTATGTGTTCTTCCAGTCAGTTACTTCTGTCATTTAAGAAGCCATCCTATACATCTCACATGATTGAATCCAATTATGACTGAAGCCCTGAAGCAGCCCTGACCTTCTTTGCAGATTCCTGTGCAGGCTGCCAGCATGTTTTCCTACAGAACCCTTGGAGTCTGGTCATGCACATGGCAGCCAAAGGAAACAGACTTTCTTTTTGAAGATTCCTGATGACAATTGCCCTTTGGATAGCATAAAAAAGAATTTGCTATATAAAAAGTAAAATCCTAGAGCTATTTCCTTGCTTTGCCTTCTCCAGGTTTGGAACATTACCTTAGCTTACGTTAGAGTATTTCACGATGTCAGGAATTTTCTTCTTGTAGCAAGGCTTTTTCTTCTGATACACAAAGGTCCCCTTCTGTAGAGTAGCACTGATTGCTGCACTGCTGATAAATGTTAAGAAAACAAAAAAAAGTGAAGGGGAAGGATATTCAGCACCAACCAACATATCATCCAAAGGGCATTTTTATTTTTGAAAATATGCCTAGATTTGTGCCATCTACTTTCAGGTAGCTGTTCAGGTAGGTTTAGAAGTCATCCCAAGTTAGATATCTGTTTTTCTAAAGTTGTCAGTCGAGAGAGGTAGCTGACATGAAATGCCTTCTAGAGTGCTTTCTGGAGTCTGTAGTAGAGATTAACTTGTTCCTTGAAACTGTCTTCCTAATGGCATTTTCTTAGCAATCCTTCAGGGTGATCTCTGGATGTAAATGCTTTATGCTTGCATTTCAGAAAGTAGTATTATTTTTTCTCCGGGACCCACTAAATTAAGCAAGGAGACACAATTTCAAATCCTATTAACAAAAGTTTCCAAACTGGAACATGAACTGAAACTATGGATCACTGCCACTGTGAATGAAGAATGGAAAATCTAAGAAAGGGAAAGATATAATTAACAGCACTATAAGTTCATATCTACTTTGGTAATGAGAATTAATACAGGATATCAATCTTAGTTGCTAGTTTTGACACACTCAAGCTATCTGCTTATTTCAACATTGCCTTTTTTGGTACTAAGACAGATTCTGGATAAAAAATATGTATCTATCTAACTTCATATTCAAAGGATTGTTTTAGATTAATACAACACCCTTCAAGTTATTCTTCTTTTGATCAGTTTAGAAATGTCCTTGGCAAAAGAAAGAGATGGAAAATAGTGAGCTGAAAAGAGAACTTCCTGAACTGAAGAAAAGAGATCTCATGAAAAGTTGTTATCTCTTAAAATTGTTCAAATTGTAAGTTGCTAAATGGATTATCTTAATCTACAACTCTTAATTTAACAATATTAATTGTTGATGATATCTAACATACCAAACCTAAGGGAACTCAGGTAGCCTGGACTATCTTTCTTTTACATGTTATAATATTAAAAAATTATATTTATATTCTTCTCCTGAGGGTGATGTCGGAGTAAAAAGCCTAAATGTTATTCACTTACATTTTGAAAGTGCCAGTTTTCTTAAACAAGAAGAGTTTTCTGTTAACAACTGGGCTGAAAATTCCAAATGAACAAAATGTTTAACATGAAACTCAGCAGTTTCACGTTAATAGAGCCTGGCTGACAGTATGAAACTTTGACATTATTGATTACAGTTCCAATGAGATGTACTTACTTTAATACAGCGTACAAGCAACATGTGCAGGCAAGCCAGATGCAAAACTGAAACATTATCTAAACAGAGTTGATTTCAAATGTTTCGAATGTAAATAACCCACCGGGTGGTCCTTGAGACTGTCAGCAGTCATTATTTTCTGTAGCGTAAACAGAGCTGTCAGCTGGGATTTCTGTCACAAAGATAAAAGTCCTTCTTCCCTAGCAAAGCCTAGGCTGTATTTTTTAAAACAAAGTTGTACACCTCTATGATAGATGGAGAGTTCCTTTCTCTATTTTAATGAAAGTACTTTATAAGCTGCCATGAAAACCAGAATAGGTGTCTGAAAAATGTAGACGAGGATATAAGTAAAGGTTAATGGAATTAGCAGAGTAATAAGCCTTAAAATTATGACATGTCTAAATAAATCCATCATTTCCATAGATTGTCTGTGTTTGTTCTTCAAAGTTTTCTGCAGGTAGAAAAAGCTAAACCAAGAAAATAGATACCAATAGATGACAAACATATAACCTTGGGTGAAAAAATCATTGTACATTTGAGGCTACTGCTTCAATTAAAAATATGAACATGATCAGTTTAAGTGATCTGAAGTATTAGTTGATCATAGGGATTTATACAACGGCTTTAAGATTTAAGTCCTCTGATCTGATTCAGATATTACAGACTATTACTACATTGCCTGCCTCTACTTAGTTCAATGGCAGCTGAGCAATTAAAACATATTAACAAATCTAGTCTGACATCTCCAAGCACAAAATGAATTCTGTAGCACTATCTTCTGTATCAACAGTCACCTCTTGATTTTATAGCCACTGAAATCTGCAGGAGCATTGCCATTAGCTTCGGTGGAAACATGTTTTGGGGCAGTGGAACACATCAAAGTTTATTTCAAAAATTATTGAAGACTTTTCCAACTGATTTCCTGGAAGAAAATAAAATTTTCAGGTTCTCCTCAAGACCTTTTTCACATTTCCTCCTGGAAATGTGTCATCGGGGGTCTATACCTTCTTTCTGTAATTGTCTTGTGCACTGCTCAAAAACTAGCTTTACTGCTAGCTTTCATGCTTTACTGAACCACAAATATGTCTTCTTCCCATGCGGGGATTTTCTTTGTGCCTGAGGAACTGAATACAGATTCTACCTTCCATGGCAGAGTCATCCTTTGCAACATGCATTTGTGCTTACTTACATGGTGCAGTGAAAGGTAGGTAGAGTCAACTGAAAGCATTAACAATGTGGTTAATCCCTCCTGGTGCCTTGGCTCCTGAAGATATGTTACATCCCTTAGTAATTTTTGGAATAAGGAAGGAAAAGGGAATTCTTCCTCTGGAGTATGACCTGAAACCTGAAAGTCTAAGGAAACAATGTACATTTTAATGTGATAAATGAAAATGGTGGCAAGCTTTTGAAAATTGTCAGGGCTCCAGGGTGAATTTGCACTCTCATCCTTTTGTAGCCAGGAATATCATCACAGTTCTTTTAATCTTGAATGAATCCCATGATTGCACTTCTGTGCTTCCAGATGGCATGACAAGATAAACTCAGCTGTATTTGACACTGCAAAAAATACCCCTTCATCTAAGAACCTATGACCTGTGATGCAGAATTGGCTTTCTTCAAACAGTCTCTTACTCATTCAGAGATACATGCAGGAAAGGGTTAAAAAGTCAAGAAATCTTTATTCGTCTCTCTTACCTGAATCTTTATTCTCTGCTTGTATGTTCTGCAAAGTCTGTGTAGTGTTGCCTTTGTGCTTGTCAGATTGCCTAGCTACATTTTTTCTTTTTCCTTTCCCCCCTCTTTCAGTGTGCTCTCCATTTTCTCTCAGGCAGCCACCAAGTATTCCCTTCACCTTTCTTTCCCCAAGGGATTTTGGATGGTCCCTTTGACCCTTGCCTTCCTGTCTTGGAAAAACAGCTGTATAACATGGCTGGCATCCTGAAACAGCATCTTCCCTTTTAAATCTAGCACTTGTACTTAACTCTCTTCAGTCATCTATACTTGTCTTTATCTTTTTCTCACTACAAAACCTCTCAATTTGCATAACTGCGTAAAATAATACTGTGCATATTTGTCACAAAATGGAGTGGTTTGGACCGCCACAGTATCCCCCTGCTTTCTACTGATAAAAGGAATTCGATGGCCAACTCCTAATAAGATCAATGAATTAGATATGCCTAAAATAGTACAGGTCTATTGCATTTTTTTCTTTTGTGTCAAAATTAACTTTAATCCAGATGACAATGTATTTTAAAGAGATCTTTAGTTCAGCATGTGAGATCAGCAGATACTTTGAGCGCAAGGAAGCTGTCTTTGTCCCATACATGCTTCATGAGATACAAAACAACTAGCCTTTCCTGAAACAAGATGAAACCTGCCCAAGTACCATTCAAATGATGGCCAAATTTAAATAAGAATACTGTGAGGAATCTATTGTGGGACTTAGTACTGGAACAAGATGACCTTAATTGAAGTATCGCACACACAAGGATGGCAATGGTATCTGTGCTTTGCAAAACAAGTCAACGTATGTTTGTATGAATTTCCACTATTTACGTGGGAAAGGTGAATGTGTTAATTGATGTTTATTCAAATCTATTTTTTCCAGCTTATGAATTTCAGTTCCCTCAGAATAAAGACTGTACAATTACAAATTCAGCATGCTATAAGCACTTCAGCTAACCATCCACAGATTTTTTTCCCTGCATTGCATTTTACTGGAGCTCCACCTCAGACATAGGGCTATCTGCATACCATGTGCAGGCCTCCATAGCTGAAAAGATGACAGCAAGGGACTATTCTTGCATAAGTCTTGGGAAGTGTGTGGAGGCCAGTGTCCCACTTTCTGGGTCCTGAAAAGGGAACGTGCTCATCTTGGTGTGTGGTCTTCTCTGATTCTTTGAATCACAGCTGTGGTTTTTGGTTTTGACAAAAGTAATTTTTTCAACAGAACGGAATTTTCCACAAAATCCTCCCTTTCACAGGAATTGTCCATTTTTTAAACTCTTTAAAGTCAAAACTGTTTAGATTTACTTTTTTTTTTCCAAAAACATGAAACAAATGTTGATGCATAATTTCAATAAAAATCAGGAAAAAATAAAATTTTCTTCAAGTGTGTTTCATGTGTTCCAGCCCCCTGAGATTTTTCTTCTGCTGTTCCCAGTATTTTTGTCATCCTACAGTGTTTCAGTAATTTTCATACGTATTGCTGTTAGGTTTGTGTTTATGCATTTCATGGCCTTTCAGAGCAAAGAATCTTAACTATTGAAATAAAAAGGGATTGAAATCCCTGCAGGAGAATGTGCGCATCAGAGATACAGAAAGCTGTAAATGTGTGGTTTAAAATTATAGTCCTTTCCTTCCTTTTTTTTTCACCTGGCACTATTTTTCTTGCACTAACAGTACAACAGTCTGGTAATTGTCTGTAGCAAAGAAAATGCAAACTTTCCCCTCTGCACTGATGTGTCAGATTTGAATGTTAAAGGAAAACACACTGAAGCCAGCTGAAACTGGTTGCAGAGAAAGAAGATTCTTTCAAATCCTGTTCTTCAGTATCTTTTTATAAGTAATCATTGCATTTAATGAATTATTGCCAAAAGGCTTTACTGCATCAGTAGGTAATAAAGTGGAGGGACTGGGTAAGCTAAGGGTAGGTTCTGTGCAGTAGTTTGTATGAGTGCCTCTGCGTGTTTGCGTATCTGTATGTAGTATTTGGTGAAGAAGTAATGCTGGACTGAACCTCTTTGATTGGATTATATTGCATCTTGCTCTTTCCATCATTGTTATATTATTAGCTGATGTTTATTTTCATAACTGTGCTTTTACTACATCTGTAAAAAAATAAGAGCCTGCTTTGAAGTTCAGGATTATATTGTGCTGGGAATATTACTTAGAAATTGGCTAAAATACAGCAATGGAGGGAGGGGGCTGGGCATGGGAATTTTAAGGCTGAGTGGAGAAAAAGCCATAGATATTCTGAAGCCCTGGTCCCGTGACCTTTAATAATGTAGCTTCGCTGCTCTTCCACTCCACAAGCAGCACCCACTGATTTACTTGCATGAATAGGATTGAAAGGATCAAAACTCTAACTTGACACTGGTGGACATATTGGCATTGTTTGCTTTAGTCTACTGTAAGATCTAATTTTGCTCTGACTCAGAAGAGAAAAATTAGAAGAGCAGACTCCCTACATAGTCACTGGAAAGAGGTAAGTGCTTCCAGGGGAGCCACTTAGGCAGTGACAGTAAAATGGCTGAAGCAGACAGCATAGATAATGTGCTTCTGAAATATAACTGTACCATGTGGTTCTTGGAAAGCTAGACAGAGACTTGGGTGCATGTTAAGATTAGTCAAAGAAAGATAAACTTATGGTAGAGTTCTTGCTACTTTCATTTGGAATGTTAATAGCCCAAATTAAACAGTGTAGAGTACTCCAAATACCAGAGCAATGAAAAAGTTTACAGCAATGATATCAACATTTGGAGTATCCATATTTTTCAAGGTCTGCTCACTTCCCATGACTTTCAAAATACTTCTACATTGCCAAATATAACTCAGGGTGCAGATATGATGTAGGCCTGATTTTGAGTGCCTGGGTATAATTCCTTCACCGATGTTACCCCATGAATCCAAAACAGAATCGAACCAAGTGATGTTGCTTTCTATTATAAGAAGTATATTTTGTCCCCATGGATGAAACAAACTTGCAGGTTAGTGTACTCAGCAAGGAGGTCAAGGAGTGAACTGGCACAGAAAAATTCTCCCTTTAAGGAAGAATAAAGTGATTTTCTAGGGTCAGTGTAGAAGTGTAAGTAACCCCTGTTAAAATTATGTCTTCTCTGGGCAAACGTAGGTAAGGTTGTTCTCAAAGTCTGTCAACCTTGTCTTTTACACTCCTCAGTTCAGGTGTTATATGCAGCTTTCACAGCAGAGGTAGTGGCATGAGATAAAGCGCCATCTCCTTAAACAAGATGAAGTTTTGACCACACCTGTTTTGCAAACCGAAGTGATCAAGGACCAGGCTGCCAGGCTGGGAGGATGGCAATGCCGCAGGCAGAGAGAGAAAAGCTGGGCCTCCGTGTCCATCCAGCGCACCGACCTGCTGCTTGCTGGGTACAGCCTCTCGGTTGAGCCAGCCTTGCCGCTTACTCTTCCCCACGTGCAACGTGAGGAACCTCCTGTGTTTAAAACACTTCAGTGACTCATTCATGGAAGGAACTGAACACAGGCATGTTTGAAAGGTGGAAGTGTATTTCCAAACCACTCCCATTAGATTCTTTTTGTGGGTACCTTGGCAGCACTGTTAAACTTGCTTATGTGCAGTCGTTTTGGACATGTTACTTATTCTAGGGGACAGCATGGTGGGCGATATGCTGAGCTCCCTGTGGTCTCCATGGTGTTAAAGAAAGTGAAAGCAAATTAGTTGTAATATTGCTACACGCCCACAAAATAATCAAAGCTGTATCCTAAAGAAGACTCGCCACCTTGGGTAAACCCTGGCTGTCCTGGGCATCCATCACTCCAAAAGCAAACCTCTGGCCCCTTTATATTTTCACAATTATATGTATGTTATCAAAAAGAAGCAAGGACGTGGGAAAGGAAAAAAAGAAGTTTAAAATAAGCATCTGTACTGTGGGAACACGTGGGGGGGAAGAGCGGTGAAGGCAGCAGCTCTCCTTCGCAGCAGAGCAGAAGTCTGTGCAAGGTTCTGTTGCGTAAATGCCCATTTTGTGTAGAAAGGCACTGTCGCCTGAGCACCTGCCTGGCTTACCCTAAAGCAAACAGACAGCAAATAGGTCTGTCTTAGAGATACTAAAAATGGCCGTAGTTTGTGCTTACTAGGTCCAAAGCCAACAGGAGTCCAGGTCAAAAAAATGCACCTTCTAGTTTGGCAAGTTTGGGTGTTGGCTGTTTGCTGGTGGGAGTATACAGACGCTACATATCCTATCTAACTTGAAACAGCTGTGGAAAGTAGAAGTATTACATGAATGATGAATACAGAATAGGAGGTTCTCACTGAAAAAAAAAAAAAAAGAATGCAAGAAAGAAAAGGCTCTTTTTTGCTGCTTTTCCATCATGATCTAACAAGTCCTTTAGTAAATGCCAAAATGCAAAAAAACCCCAAACAAACAAACAAACAAAAAAACCCGTAGGAAATTAGATTAAAATAGTTTATATGCTAAAAAGGCTTGATCCAATTGCTCTTGAAATCTCATTAGGAATTAACTGTAAAGAGTTTTATATTGAATACCTAAGGACATTCTTCTTTTAAGAAATGAGCTGCCTCACTGAAGGTATTTGGAGTGTTTGGGGTAAAGGGCAGAACATTTAATTTACAGAGGTGTTGACTAATGTGTCAACATCCATAGAGTTACAGCCACCACAGCCCCAGGCAAATCACAGGTTAAAAGATACCATCAATGTCAGCAAGAACAGTGGTGGCCTCTATATTATCTCAAGAGTACCCATCCTCTTGCCTTCGGGTTGGTTTTTTTTTCCTAATACTTTAAATGTTCTAAATTAAATTAATATCATTGGGACAATATGAGAAGGTGATCAAGGCTTTTTAATAAGTGTTTGTGAGACATACAAAGTGCTGCTGCCCAGATACCAGTTTCCTCATGCACATGGAGCAGGAAGAGTTGAAGCCCAAGTCGTGTGGGACAAAGGGAAAGGAGCAAGGGATGTGTCACTCCTGGAAGAAGATCTTGTGATTCCAGATAAATAGAGAGGATAAATAAGTATCTAACCAGCTAACGTGGTCTTATCAGTCTGCTTCAGTAAAGAATAGCTGCAGTAGCACTGCCAGACAGCACTGGAATTTGTGGGAAAAGGAGAGCTTGGGCAAGATAGGAAGGGAAGGCATGAACTTGGGAAGAAGCTATAGAAAAGAGTGAAAAAGGATTGTATCAGAAGACTTGTGCCACAAATTAATTCATCCAAATGTTTTGTGGTTGGTGTGTCAGCCTCATTTTATTTTGGGAGTTGTGTTTAAGGCCCTAGGAGGAAGATAGCAGAAGAACTGAACAGTCCATTTGCTCCCATAAATTAAGGATAAATGGAAGAGATGTCTGTTGTTGTATAAAATTCCCAATGATATTAAACATCCTTTTATTACTCCTTATCCTCTTCCCATAAAGCCAAAAGCATAAAACTGGCACAACACAAACATTACACACACACACACACACACCCTGCCGCAAGGATTACACAGAAATCTGTGAATTGTTCCGTGGAGCCAGAAATACGGTTAAAACTTGGAAGCCCTCTCTAGAAAACTGATGTCTCAAGCAAAGCTGTTTGTAATTTTTGATAGCAAAACTTTCCCCCCTGTGGATTATTAATAGCCGCCCCAAGCGCTGCTCAGGGTGAGTCTGCGGCAATAATGGCGTGAGCAATAAGTAGAAAGCGTTCAGCTGTGAGCAAACGTGTAAGCAATGGACCGTGCAAACCTCAATGGAGCACTTCTCCTTTTGGCCTTTGTGCATCTATCCTTAATGTGTGCGATTTCCAAAACCCGCCAGAACAAAGTAAAAAACTGATTTCTTCACATTCACTGTCCTGGAATTCCCCACCCCCACCTCCTCGCTACTGGTATATCAACTCAGTTCCTTGCAGAATGAAAGAAAAATACGCTTTTAAGCTCAATACAAAATTTAGCACACAGGCAAGAGAGAGAAAAAGACTACTATTGTTATTTTTCTTCTTAGATACTTCTGTGGCACATCACTACTATGATTACAGAGGCCACAGCTAGCTACCCAGATATTTTTTTGGAAAGAGAAGCACAAAGAATATCTTGACATCTCAGATAATTCTATAACTGCAGAAAATTGACACAGTTCATTTATTTACATGACCTAATAGCCCTTTCTGCAAATTTATGCGATGTTAGAATGTTAACATTAGTATGAGCTCCATAAATTTTAATATACTTTTAAATTTTTATGTTTACCTGGTCATTAACTGAGTATCTGTACTTCACATCATGGAATAAAATTTACCAAGGAAATAATATACTGAAGGGATAAAGTCTTCATGAAAGAAGCAAATTTTGAGTAAAGTTTGGCTGCCATTCAAAAATGCAGAATTCTGATGGCTCAGTTCATTTCAGTGGGAGTCTTGCTCTCAGACAGTCTAAACTTTGTGGCAGCCAGAGCAGAGCAAGAGCTAAATTGGATTTTTATAGATAGAGCTTCTTGCTAGCCAGTTGGGTTAATAAACAGTTTTGAAAACATTTTTTTATCCACTGTTGCATTGACAAAAACTTATGATCATTGAAACTGAAAGCCTGAATTAGAAAGGAATCTTGTGTCTTCGTGTCTGTATTCATACATTGCATTTACAACAGCATGTTTTGGTTTGGATTCCTTTTCTTTTCTTTGAACACACTCTTGTAATTTTTCTTTGGTTTTGAACATACCATGTATAAATGACATTTTTTAGGAAGACTAAGTAATTGTTCAGTTTTTGCTCTTTGTCACAAATGCAAATATGTATCAATGAGAAAGGTTTATGAGTCAATGACCTCTCTTGAAGTTTGGATTTTGTCCTGAGTTCTAACAACTAACATCCGACACAGAAAGAAATAACTAAAGAAATGTATCTTTCTCCCACTGGAGTCAAAAGAGCCGAGCTCATAGTAGGAAAACCTGGAGTGAATGTTACTGGATAATGGCAGTGGCAATCTAAAGTGCACAGTCTAATGAAGGTGAAAGATATATAGACATACTCCGTTTCTCTTGAGAAATACATTTAACGTGCTTAAGTCACACTGGACTTTAATAAATGCTTAAATTTAGCATGGAATTAAGTCTCTTTGCTGAAATAGGGCCTAAATGAAGTAGTTCTAAAAATTAAAAAACAGATTTTTCTAGTCTTGTAGTTTTTTCATCTCTAATTAAAATATTGGGGAAGTCCTAAAATAAAATTTAAAAAAAAAAAAACAAAAAAAAACCAAAGAGTATTAGAGAGAACAGATGAAATGGCAAAATTCAGAACAAGAAATTGTTACTTATTTCCCATTTCTCTTTCTAGGTTTTTAAAAAGTAAGCCCCACAGACTTTGAAAACAGGAAGGATGAAAACAATTCAGAAGAGTACACAAGGAGTACAAACAAAGAAATTACTAGAAACAACTGACCTTGAGCCAGTCTTTCAGAATGACAGGCTGATAAAGTTAAGGGACTAGATGGACAAGAAAAGAATATTGAAGATAGGACTGAAAAAGTCCTCAGCCTTTGTTTTAAGTGCTTTTAGACATTTCCCCTGCCACTATGTTATTGACCCAAAGAACCTTACTTCCCTTGCTTCCTAATTTCCATAAATGATGGGGGGTTTACAGGTAGGACAGTGTCAGCTTGATCATACATAGTGTTTACAGTTGGGAATGTTTGCAAGGAGAAAAGGTAACTTTACCAGATTACTTTTCATAGTGTTTTTTCTGCAGATCTACTAGGAACTACTAGGTTCACTGCTGAGAGATTTGGGGTGAAATCATGGCCAATGGGAATTTTGCCATCAACTTCAAAAGAGTAAGATTTCATCCTAGATCTTATTCGTCTAACAAGAAAATGCTTATTTTCTATTCTTTTTTTGTGCACAAATTGTCAGCGTCGCATGAAACAAACCGTCCTGATTTCCAGAGGGCCTTTCAAAAGCCGGGTGATTGCCAAAATTGCAAATCCAATTTGTTCACAGATTGACCAGTGTGTGATCATTCCAATTATGTTTGGCACATGTCAAGTGGAAGAATCAAACCTCCCTCTTTTTGGATCACTTATAAACACTTCAAAAAATAAACTCCCGATATAATTAGCTGCTGAAATGCTTGGCAGGTTGCCCTTAAAAAATCCCCGCCAGAAGAAAACATACGCCCTTGGTTCTTCCCAAGCATGTTCTTCAATAAGCTCCTCGGACTTTGTCCCCTGCACCTGCGCTGATTAATGTAATCCTCCTGACCGCCTGTGGGTACCCCCAAAATCTAGCTTTCCCACAAGTGAGGTCCAGGAGCTGTGTTACACGAGAGCTGCACCATGTAGCAAGATTATCCCCCCGCCTCAATGTCACCCCACACAAGCTGCGGCTAAAGCCCATCGGCAAGTTGAATGTATGCAGCCGTGCTCATTGGTGGCCTTATCCTTCAATAACTCTATTACTGATACGTGTTGAGGTTTTCTTTTAGTGCATTAGTGAATATGCATGACCCCGTCGAGCTGTCTGACACCCTGTGTAGGAGCTACCTTTTCTTGCAAACATCTGCCTTACCTCTTAAAGAAGTCCTTCTCTTCTGCCTTTTGCACAATCCTGCCCAAAGGCAAAGGAAAATTCAGTGAGCAGGTTACTAATTTTTGCTACTATCTGGCAACACAAAAGCTCTTCCTCTTATTTCTTTATGGTTTTCATTTTCCTTCACAGCGATAGTCATGAGAATAGCTTCAAAACACTCAGAAGCTGAGAAACAGAAAAATACACTGCTGAAGAAGGAAAGCAGAACAGCAGGTAAATGTATCATGAAATCCAAGCTCATTCAGCAAAACCACATTTTTGCGAACAGTTTGGCAAGAAAGAAAACATGCCTTTGGACTTTAAAGTCAGTTTATACTTTGTCATCAGAACACTGGGGACCTTCCACTGCTTATTATTTAAAGACATTACTTCTGAAGCTAATTCATAGTCCCCTGGTGCTCTAACTTCCACTCCGTGCTGTTCACTCTCACCCTAGTCTATAAATTCATGTCTCAAGATTGTCCAGATCTTGACCCCACTCTGTGCTTGTAATGCTTCTCGGTGTTCTGCTTTTTTAGCAAAGTTTGTAAGCATCCATTTTGTCTATCAAGACCACCAATTAAAATATTAAATCAGACCCATCTCATGACCAATCTCTGTCAAAAAAAGCCCTTTTCAGCTCCATAGATACCCGCTCAAAGCAACACCTCACTTTCTCTCTATTAAGTATTTCCATCCTCATGATCACTTTCCATTTTCCTCATCTTCTCCATCTCAGTTCAGTTCTCGTGTAGGACATGATCAAAGGCTATAGCAAGTGGTTTAGACAAGTCTGGATAGTTTGTCTCTGGTTCATCACCCTTACCCAGGAATAGCTTATCACAAAAGCTGCCACATAAGCCTTGCATAATCCATATTTGGTAAGTATTGTTGCATTTCTTCCATGTCTTTACTTATGCTTTTCTTCAAAATTGTTCTATAATCATGAATACTGACAAATGGATCGGTAGATGCCTAGTTCGTGTTTTTCTTTCATTAAATATAGCTAGTAAGTTTATTATTCTCTAGTCAAAACTACCATAGTCAGTGTGATGGGTGTATTTATAACGGTTTCTACCAGACTTCCAGCTCCATGTGCCAGTTCTCTCAGTGTTCTGGGATCATCTGATCCCTCCAGCTGAACTGTGGTACACTATTTAAGACTGTCTGCCATCTTGTGTAAGGTAATGTTCATATCCGTAAGTCAGCTCTCTCCATTTTCTTTCAAATCTTCCCATTGAAAAGGGATGAGCCACTTCACTTCAGGAGTAGAAGGTTCTCAACATGGGAAAATTAAATTCCGAATTTAAGTTCACATACACCATCTTATGGAATTGAGTATGAGATTGCTACCCAAAGATTGCGCTTTTGGGAGAAAACTGGTTACATATGTATGGATATATAAACCCTAACACAAGTTTTATGAAAATAGTTTTCAGACAGGTAAGCTTCATACCTGATAAGATACTGGATGTCCCTCACCCCTTTTCATTTAAGGAAAAGAACTACTTCGAAGGAAACAGATTAAAAACTTATTATTAACATCTTCTAGAGGATTTTGGTTTGTGTTGTGTTTCTGTTTTTTGAGGCAATGTAGCAAACCCCACTTTTATGTACAGTGTTGGGACACTCTGCCTCTTCTTTACAAACCTGTATTTCTGGATGTCTATAAATCAGCCCCTCAAGATCATTCCAGACAGAAACTTGGCTTCCAGACTCTCAGTGCAGAGAATGGTTTTCTTTTCTTCCTGTGTTTGACAAAAGTAGATTTGATAGTGTGTAAGCCACACCACTGGAATGCGGTAAATAAACAAACATTTAAAGCACGTATTAGCAGCCTCAGCCAGTTTATTTACCTAGCTCTAACTCAAATGACCTCTGTTTAAAGCATAGCTCAGGCATTCAGCTGCGCCCTGAGTTCCTGCATCCTGCACCCTGGACAAGAACAAGGAATGTGAACAAAGAGCATCTGAACACTTGGGAGTATGCAGGAACAACAGGCACAGAGGAGCAGCAAAGCATCAGGACCGCGTCAGAGAGCTGGTATCGCATGCTCGAAGCCCACATATTTCTGGTGATGCTTTGCCAAGAGCTCCTGAGTGCTGAGGGCACTGTAGGCACTGCTTACACCACACCCAGGGATTCTGGGCAAGGAGACCCAAATCTTCCCGTCCCAGAAGGCAAGCTATGGTAATGCTCTACTGCTATTCCATTCTCAGATCATTTTTGTAAGTGGGAGGAAATGCAGGCCACAGAGAAGGAAGGTAATGGACCCAGTATTACAGAAATTCCCCATCATTCCCTCCTTTCAGAGGGCTGAGGCACCAACATTGCATTTCATGCCATGAAATTCTCTTACTGCTATTCCCCAGCTGCTGGGGAGTATCTTCCCCCCAAGCCCCTCCTTGGGTCAGTGCTATGAATATCCCCTCCAGCACAGCAAGCTGAGGCAGGCAGCAGCCACAGATGGCATTTGGCTTGGAGAATGTTTAGTTATGTGAACATCAGCTTTCTCAATCTGATTCATAGCCTGAATCAAGGTTGAAAGTTTGCAGGCTGGAATGCAGACACGTTCAACATGAGATTGTAGCCTTACCAGCTCTTTTTTTTAATCTGAAGAGAGTCATGTTACAGTGAACATAAAAAGTCTTTAGAATTCCCTGTCCACTTAAATTTCCCCCCTTCCTCCCTTTTCCCTGTTCCTTTCCAGCAGGGATCGGGAGTCCATATTTTAGAGAGGTAATGAATGAAAACAAATAATTACCTATCAGTTGCTCCTCTGCAGCCACATGAATCATCATAGAACCACAGAATGGTTTGGGTTGGAAGGAACCTTAAAGATCATCTCGTTCCAACCCCCCTTTGCTATGGGCAGGGACACCTTCCGCTAGAAGGTGAAACTGGTTCCTTTGTCTAAAGCAGGAAAACATCATCTGCTATCAACTACAGAGTTAATCAAGAGTCTCAAAGGAAAGGTTTTGTTGTACAAGAAGGAAAAAAAAAACCAACCTCTATCCCTTCCTCCCCTGTAACTTCAACATTAAACCAGAGTCATCCAGCTTTGCTTGGGCTTGTGTCTGAGGCATCCCAGTCCCCTCCATGACCTCACAGGGAAATGGGCATGTCTACAGGGCAGTTTTAGTGGCCTCACAGCCTCTCAAGCCATTAGGTTCTTAATTCAGTTGATAGCCTAAAATTAAGGAGAATTAATTGAGACCACAGTTTAATGGAAGTAGAGGTGCAAAAAAGACTGAAAAAATGTGTAGTGTGGGCATAGGTAAATAAAAGGCTTCAACTGCTTAAAAACTATGGTGTTTGCATCACATGGAGGATTTTCTGGTAAGACTAACAAGCAGATGGGCAGTGTTTGTGACACAAGTGCACAGCCTACCCTGAAACAGTGCTACTTATTTTTGGTTGGGGTTTTTCCCCTCTGAGAAACTCTTCTTTTTTAAATACAAGAAAAGTCTAATTGTCTTCTATATCCTCGTTTTCATTTATCTCAAATTTTTCATAGGTCCCTCATGCTGTTTTGTGGAAAAAGAGAAAGATTTGGTTATTTAAACAGGTCCCCAGTCTCTATAGGATGCACAGATTTGTGAAGTTTAGTGAATAGCCATACAGTCATTATAGCTAAAATCATTGATGAAAAGGGTTACAAATACATTTTTCCCCTAAAACAATGAGACAATGTATGGGGCTGTCTTAGATTAAGGTTTGCTTTTTGATTACTTTAATTACTGCATTCTCTAAAACCAAACCAAGCTTGTAAGAACAGATCCTGGCTCCTCCTGTATCCCCTTCCCAATTCCTTGAGGACACAGTGAGATGCTGACAGTGCTGACAACACCTGGCAAAGGCAGCCTAATGCAATCCGTTTTCTTTTTTCCAAGGTCCCGACGGCTATGGTGGCTTGGGGGAAGAAAAGAGGGATTGAGTGGTTGGAGATGGCACGACATGGCACCTGCAACAAACGCTGTGGGACAGAAACAAGGTGTAGCGTAACACCGTTGGGTGTCAGCCACTGCAACTCTGCTGCACGTACCTGAGCAATTTATACAGGGAGGAGCTGAGGTGCAGGAAGCACATACAGCTGGAGCTAGATGTGAGCACTCTGTGTGGGCTGAATTATCTAATGACTTCAGTTTAAGCTGTAGGGGCTGACTACGACAGGCACTTAACAAACACAGGCACCATCCAAATATTAATGCCTACCTTTGACTTCAGTGCAGGAAGGATTCCAGTAGACAAGACTGTCAGTTTGATCTAAATGGCCAAGACATTTCTCAGAAGGTATCACGCAGGGCAGTAAGCAGTTTTTCCCCACTGTACCACCCCTGAAGCATCTTTCTGAGCTTTAGTGGCCCCCAGCAAAGTGTGGCAGCCTCTTAGAGCAAGTTTCCCAGCTGGGCTGTTTCTGCTGCTAACAATGTAAATTGTGCATAAGGAAAAAGTCCTGTAACTGCAGTTCAAGCTGTAAAGCAAGTCAGAAAGCTCCCATAGTTTGGTGTAACTATGCCAAAAGCTAAAGAAGTTTACATAGATGAAATTACATTTCATTTTGCCTGTGTGAGGCAGAAGGACCAGAAGTTGGTGGTTGTATCTGAAAATATTGGGGTTTGCTCTCTTTAAGATAAACCACTAAATATCTTATTCTCTTTTTTTTTTTTTTAATTTTTTTTATTGTTACAGCCCTATCAGTCTGAAGACAGAGGAAAGGCAAGATCTGTAGGAAGAGATGCTATCTTTTGATATGCCAAGTGATCCCCGTTAAGTGCTAAAACCAGTCAACACCACTCTGCAGCCATCACAGTAAGTGTTCCTTGCCAGCTGAGCTAAAGAAATGTACAGCCAGTTCACTGGTACTTTTCTGAATGTGATATGCTTCATCCAGCTATCAAGTAGAGAATTCTGCTATGAGGACACCAAGCTGTGAACATACCCTTACTAATGTACACAAACATCAGGTTAGCATTGCGAGAATATTTTTCATAAAGCACACTTCGACTTTGAGCTCTCAGCCCTGTTTCCCTTCAAAAGCTGAACTTGAAAATTGAAATTCATAATTCCATTGGTTTTATAGACAATAGAAAAACTTCTTCCTATCAAGCTTTCTCTTCCACAAATGTCTTTCTCTCTTTTATTCCCCTGGGACTAATGACCTTATCATCTGTCCTCTTCAAAAATCCTCTACCACTCTACTTTTTTTTCAAATTGTCAAATTCATTGAAATAATTAAATTAAACTCAGAGCAGTTGTTCTCTGTTCTCACCCTTTGTCAATCTATTCTTGACCTTACTTAACTTCAAATTTGCTTCTTCTACCTCAGACCCAAAGAACAGTTATTTATCCCAAGTGCTGCTTCTTTGTTTCACCTGTGTAGAGGTTTGCAGATGGCCACACAACCAGGATCTTTTCATTCATAGAATAGAATCATAGAATCATAGAATCATTTAGGTTGGAAAGGACCTACAAGATCATCGAGTCCAACCATCATCCCTGCC
>JAVJGG010000017.1:8549520-8565089 GCA_035590195.1 Aviceda cuculoides | reverse complement strand
TCCCATCAGGTCCCATAAACTTGTGGGTGTCCAGATGGCAAAGTATGTCCCTAACTACTTCCTCCTGGATTCAGGGGGATATAATCTGCTCTTCATCCTCACCATTCGGCTCAATTTTCTCATTTGAGAAATTTCATTATTTTAATAGTACATATAAACTGGATCTCTTAAAGTATAAGAAAAAAGTGAATAAAAAAAGTTTTCATAGAATCATAGAATCACAGAACAGCCTGAGTTGGAAGAGACCTTGAAAGATCCTCTCATCCAATCTTCTGTGAGAAAGAGAGCTTAGATAAGCTGTTAGCTCCTGTAATACCTAAGAATTATAAAACAGTGGAAATAATGGGAATAATCTTGTAAACAGAACTGCCGCTGAGTAGGAAAAGTGATGTTTGATGTTTAAGACTGTCCTTTATAGGCAATGAAAACTTTTGCACCTTCTGTCACTGGTGATCAAAGATCTGGTCGCATAGTGCATTAAATGAACCGTCAAGCATCATTTCTTTTCAAAGGAGCATTAGTCTTCTGTTTCTGAACTGCTGGTTTCATGCAGCACAAGAGCCTTTGGACAAGTTGTTATTCTGGGACTTGATGTCCCATCTTGGTAACGCGTGTGCTTCTGTGCATGTTCAGTCGGAAATCCATAATGTCACTTTTTCTGTTGCTGATCATCAGTATTTTTGAAGAGGACAGAAAATAGAAGCGTATGTGTTTAAAGCTTTATTAGCACAAGAATCTTTCATGCCTGCTATCTGTTAATACAGATATTTTTCACAATTTGTATCCTTTCTTACTTTTGGACTTGTCATTTTTCACGATGTTTTTCTGTGATAAACACCTAGTTAAGACAGTTCTTTCTTCTGATTTATTTTTTCTAGGAATTTCCTAATCAAGCTCTCTTCATTTTGCTTCTTTTTTTTAATTCTAACTATTTTGTCACTGTTTTAGATACTAAGAATTATGTCTATGTGCATAATTAATAACTTGGTTCAGTGGCTGACCTTTAAAATATGGGTTGATGAAAGTTTATGGCCAGCCTAATATAATTACTAATTTGGAGGTGGAAATACTGGCACATTTTTTAAAAAAAACCACTTTTGCTCAAATGAAGCATTAATCCAACCCAAAGCAATTTAATTTGTTTCAAACCATCCAGGTTTTATCACAACGGCATTTTTCAGTTGGAATCAAATTTTAATTCGTCAAAATGCACCAACCTGGTATTCTAGGTGACGTCTTACTGGAAGCAACAACGTAAGGATAAGACGTGTCTTTTTCAGGGTGCAGATTTGTGCTGCCATCAGAGATGGATGTCATGAGACCGATGCCTTTAGCCGGGCGGGTGGCCAGGGGCAGGACTGAGAGACAACTCGTCCTTGTTGCGCTGGGGCAACAGAAGCAGCTACTTCTGCCACAAGGTATCTTCCATCTGATTCAAAGCTGAAGTCTTTGCCCAGGACTCAGGAGGGTTGAATAAAGTTTATAAGGAATTAGGTCACTCACTCCCATGCTCTGGGAGTCACCTTAATGATTAGAGGTGTATTACATGACTCGGGAGGAAATAAAGAGCCTATATGAAAGAGGCTGAAAATAAAACATTTTTCAGGGAAAATGGCAGTGGCATTATAGCTTCAGGGTCTCTGAGGCAAACACAGGTTCATGGTGTAATCAGGCTTCCCTGTATTTCAGATGTTCCCCCTGTTCTGGTGGCAAACATTTTTCCCTGAAAACCAAATAGAAAAGACTTCCTTGTGACTGTTAACTTATTATAAACAACATGAATTGCAGGCAGGATATTCAAAAGCATTCTCTGTCAGTCTACCTGTGACTTTGGAAATCAAAAACATTTCCCTCCCTGCCCCCCACTGACTTCGGTGAAGCCGCTTAAAAATCCCGTACTATTTTCAAGTCACTGGCATTATTCCATGGATCTGAAGTTAAACTTATGCTCACATTGTCTTACTAGAACAAGACCATTATCAGTGGTTTTTTAATCAATAATTTTCCCATCCTTTCCACGCACAAAATGGTTCTGTTTTCTCTTTAGTTTCTCCATAAATCTTAAGATACTGTCAAAATGCAACGTGATTTATATTCATTGTGCTTCATGTATGTTTCCCAAAGGTGCCAAAACAATAAACCTCGGATAATAGATAAGTTATTGCTGATAACTCAACCAAGAAATGTATGACAACTGTGATAGCATGGTTTGTTCTTAGCAATTATTTGTATTCTCTCAGAGATGGAAACTATTCCAGAGCCTGGGAGCACAAAGCCTCTAATCCAGCCATTAGGAAGAGAAGATAGATCCACTAAACTGCTGGGCCGCAGAGATTGCTTATCTCTTTGTCATTACGCTGGGGCAAAGGCAATTATTTCTGTCGAGCCTGGGCACAGGTTTCTCTCTAAAGGAACCTCAGATTGGGAGCACTTGATTTCTCCAGGGAGAAACATAATTTAACCTATTCATGAGCAAATAACTAGGTTAGTAATTAACATGAGAAAAGCCAATATGAAGCAGATGGCAGAAGGAAGAAGAACTGGAACCTCAAGTGGCTGCCGAACAGCAGGGCAGGGAGACATGGACTGGTGCCAGCAGCCTCATGCCCTCTCTGCCTCCATCCAAGGTCAACCAGGCCCAGGCTGCTTGGCTCGGGAAGGTTGGGAGACATGTCCATGCGGAGCCGGGGCCAGTGTGACACAGCCACTCGTTTGGTGGGGCTGTCAGGGAAGCAGCAGGAGAAAAAAAGGGGTGCACGACTGCCTGGACCCAAGGTGTGAACAAAAGGGGTGCACGACTGCCTGGACCCAAGGTGTGAACGAAAGGGGTGCACGACTGCCTGGCCCCGTGGTGTAAGTGCTGCGTAGCTGAGCCGACCAGGAGCTGAGCGGTCCAGGAGCGGGCAGCATCGCCATGGTCTGCCCGGTGTGCACTGAAAGCCGGGTTATCCCTGTGAAGGTGTGCAATATGAAATTCAAAGTGGACCAGGGTTATTTAAGCAGCAATATGTTTGTAATGCCACAAATGGCTCCCTGGTCATAAGCATGTGCAGTAAATGTTTTGCAGAGACCAGCAGAGTAACCACGGGACTCGAAAACTTCAAGGAATGAAAGGCACTGGGATCCCTCCCAGCAGTGTAGTGTTACAGGCAACATTCAAAAACCACATCTGAGTTTAAAAATAAAGCAAATAAAGAAGTAAGCATGTCACCCTTCACCACTCCTCAGTACGTAATCTCTTGCTGAGAAAAGAACTGTCAGCAGAGCTGGTTACTGAGATTGCCACACCAGAGATGTAGGTCAAAATTCAAGCCATTTCTTTGGAGATTGAGGTACCAGAGTTACACACCATCCCAGCTGAGCTCCTTCAATAGCCAGAGGAAAGGCTGCCCACTACATATCCAAATCATGTTCCAGAGGAGACTCTTCCACAGCTGAGATAGCTGAGAACCACTGAAATCCTCTGACATCCCTCACTAAATTGGGGAAGAAGGATAGATATGGGCTCTAGTGCTCTTATACAGAGCCTACTCTGGGACCTTAGACTACAAATCCTTTCGTGCCTCTTCTTGCCCTTCATTCTATTTAACTAGTAGACTTCCTAGCAGGAACAGCCTCTGGTACAGTTACCAGGGACTGCAGGTGCTGGCAACACAACTACTGTGACAGTGCAAGGTCCCGCGATGCCGCTATGGCTCATCCTGCTGTTCAGGATTTTTAGTAGAAGTCTTCTAGTTTCAGGACGTGGTTTAGTGGGCAGGGTGGTGTTGGGTCGACGGTTGGACTTGATGATCTTAAAGGTCTTTTACAACCTAAACGATTCTATGATTCTATGATTCTAGTTTGGGACGTACCTTGCCCTGTTCACATCAGCCCCCGCCATAGTCTGTCAGCCCCCGACACCATGCTGCCTGTGCCCTGCTGCTGCTGCACTGCCGTGACAAGCAGAGCTGGGAACCCCTGGGAGCCCCCCACCACTCAGGGTAGGCAGAACGGTGCCAGCCCTTCCCTCTTGCTCTGAGTCACCCAATGCAAGTCCTCCTGTGCCATCAGGAGGAGCTAGCGGTGCGGTACGATAGGTTATGTGAGCATCAGACCTGGTCCTCCAGCTCAGCGGTTGCTTCCCGAGTGGCTGATGCCTAGAAATACCAAAGGCAGGGGACTCAAAACTGAATTAAAAGCAGCTTCCCCAACTCTCCAAAGTAGATTGAAAGAGGAGAAATGATGGTTAGCAATTTTTGGAAATGGAAAACCAATGGAGTTGTTGAACACATGCAGATGAGAAATGCATCAACAAGAATCTTGCTTCTTAACCAATAATGCTTTAAGTTATTTCATAACTTAGGTACTCTAAAATGCGACCAACCACACTCTGCCTGCACCCCTCTATATTTACTATGTATTGAGTAAATAAGTCTACCCCCGCCCACGGTGCCTTGCGGAGGGGTGAGCACAGCCCAGGGCAAACCTGCCAGAGGCTGGGCCATTGCATGTAGCCATACTGGGACACAGCTTGTGGGGGCTGCCTGGCCACCCATGGCCACTGTGGGTGAGATGCCACCACCGACACCCACCCAGGGACGTGCTGCTCCAGCTTGCAGAACTGCAGGATTTGAGCAGTTAGCCCTCCTGCTCTCCTCTGAGCTGCACTTGGCTGGCTCCTGTTTCCTGACATCAGTGTCGATGAGAGCAGCGTTCGGCAAAAGTTTAAATGACATCCTCACAGTCATATAGCACAGTCATCAGTAGCACTGGGCTTAAGTCTAAGGGTTACTGGTCTTTATTTTGCCCATAGAAACAGACTGCCACTCTTAAAAATACTGTGAATTTTAAAATAACTGTTGTGTAGGTTTAATATAGATTGAACGCTGATTAGTCCTTACAATCTTGCACCAGCAATATCTAATGTGGCAATGGTTTCCAAGTTAGTAACATTTAATTCATATAACAAAATAAATAACAGCTATTATTTACTACAGGAATAAATGTGAATGTAATATCTCAAGACCATTACATTTAGCAGTGTTGGTTTCTGAACTGAAAGGTAAGGCAATAGCAACACACTACAGGGATGCACCTTAAGCAAATATTTGGACATGAATTTTTAGCCCAGCAGCATGCCTGTGCAGTTCCACATTCCAGTAGCAGTTTTAGCTTTAGAAAAAAAAAAAAAAAAATCATCAGCCAGAGAGTTTTAGCATCTTATGAGAAGTGATTTATTTTTATGTTCATCCCAATGAAAAAATTGCCAGTGCAGCCTTTGTCAGAATGCTCTAAGACTACCATGGCACTTTCTTGAAAATAAACCACAAATGGTGAATGGCATGTAGTTTCATGGGAGAAAGAGGGTATGAACAGAGTTATGGCAAAAATTTTCTATTCTGGTCAAAACCTGCGATATTTAAGTAACTCAGAATGTCTCATTTAAAATATAAAATAGTGTCTCAGCATTTATCTATTTCCACAGACCGTGACCTACCGCATTTCTCAGACACTGTAAAGGTGGAAATGTCTATCCGTAGACTTCAGTATTTACCATCGCGGCTGGAAGTAATGGTTTAGAGTTCAAACCTCCGGTTGCTGTTCGGAGATACATGTAGTTTCCAGAAAATGTAATACTCGGAGATAGTCCCTAGATGTCACTAAATACCACGGCTGGTTTAAATATAACCAAGACGTTTTGCACCAGACGGGCACTTTTCACGCTGGAGACACGATGTAATCCTACTAGCTGTAAAATTATAGCTTGCTTTTTTTTTTTTTTTTTTTTTTTTGGCATTTAGTGCTTCCATTTCAGTGGTGAAATAATTGCCTATTGAAAATTAGGAAAGTTAGAGCAAAGCGAGCTGCTCCAGCACCGGTGTTCGGGGATGGCTGGCTTTGCTCTTGAGCCGGTTTGTGTCTCCTTCTGGAGGAGACTCACGGCCTGATCCAGCAGCTTCTCAACGGAGAGGGAAAACTCCTGCTCCTTCATGCTCCTGAAAATGCCTCCCTTTCTCTTTCTTGTCTGACATTACTTTCCCACTGCAGCTCGCCCACATCTCGTGCCCTTGTTTTCCTTCTCAGCGGTGCCCAGTTCTGTCAGAGCCCCTCGGGGGTGAGAGCAGGGGGCAGCAGCGGCCGGGGCCACCAGCCACTGTCTTCTCTTTGCAATCTAGTCCAAGTTTTGTCTGGGTTTCCTGGGGCGGTGGCCGTGGGAGATGGCCTGTTCTTGCCAGTTCAGGTGGGATCTACACAGTCTCTCTCCAGTGCAGTGGCTGCCTGGTGAGTATGACCACTATAATACAGCACTTTTTTCACCTCCTTGCTTATTTGGGAAACAACAACTTGGATATAACTCCTTACAGGAAACATCTCAGTAAGCACGCTACTTTTTAAAATTAAGTAAGTTAGTGGTGTTATATGATAGTGCTTTCTGCCCTGTCCCGCCACAACTCAATTAAGGATGCTGGGACCACATTCCAGCACTGAAGCCGACCAGTACGGAGCAGCCCAGGCCCATACTTTCTGCTCTCTCCAAAGCACTGTGAGTGCATGCAAGCTACCGTTTGGTAGCGTCCCTCAGCCTGTGATAACACCCCAACCATTCCTGAAAAAAATTTAGAAGATTTCTGGTTGATCCAGACCAAAATCGTATCGGAGACTCTTCCAAAAAGTCAGCGGTGTGGGTAACTACATGGTTGTTCATGAGACTGTGACTTGGCACTGCTACTCCTATAGCTATGGAAATACTGATCCTTGTTTTGCTCTCCAAACAGGGAACACATGAAATAGACGGAGGAATGTCTGAATTATTTAAAATGATGATTAAACTTTTAAAGCTTTTCATTGTTTGGAAGTGTAAGGGCTGTGCATTGCCATGCATGTTCATTATTAGTTTCTTTTTCAAGTGTGCTTTCAACACTTTTTTTATCCAGCAGCTAATCCTTGGTCTTTCCTGGTAACATTTCTTTTTCAAAAAGCTTGTTATGCCCTCCTGTTTTAATTACATTCTCTGTGGAATTATATCTGTATATTTTCTGCAGAGAACTCCCCTTCATACCAAGCATTTTAGTTAAGAGGCTGTCTTTGACAAACAGGCCTATGGGGAAGATTTTCAAAGGTAGATGTGACAGGTGATACTTTTGATCATCTCCCTTTACATTGCAATACTATAAACTGTGCTATACACTGGTATCATCTACACTTACTGACATCTAGCATTTCCTTGGGCTCCCAAAGCAGCCCCAAAACAGGAGTCATCTTTTCAGCATGAAGTATGTTAGTCAAGTGGCTTTTTCCTTGTAAAAATGAAAAATACTTGCAAACATTAAAAACCCTCCCAAGTGCAAAAAAGGTTCTGTTTAAAATGGAAAGTGAGAAGAGACTACATTTAAAGTAAGAAAGAAAAGCAGCAAAACAAGTCTCAGGGGGTTTGTGCTAACAGAAGAGAGGCTGTACACCAAAAACACGCTCCACCAGCAAATCCAGGTAGGTGTTGCTATCGCTGCTCCAGGTTCCCTCTCAGTCAAACAGCACTGCCTCCCCTGCCAGAAAAACACCCGAGTCTGAGGATGTATTCTCAAGGTCAAGACATCTGGCAACTTTCAGTGGAGTACATTAAATCATACCTGAACTTATACCGTCTTGACTAGTTAAGTGCTCTGTGTTCAGCATATTGGGATGACACAAATTTAGCTCTCTTTTAACTTTTCTTCTTTATCCCTCACTGGTAATTCAGCTGCCTATGGTTGTGCTTATTTGGCACTGCTGGAGCAAAGCTTTTAGTTTGCCCCTGACAACTCTGGGTCAAGGCGGACAAAATTAGAGCAATTTAATATAGTTTTTGTGTTATTTCTGTACCAAATGCAAATAAAACAATACAACAAATGGCTGGGAAGAAGCAGGCATGGGGTGAATCATAGGAAACCAAAGCTACTCACATACATAAGTGTGGATTTACCCTAAACATCAGCACTGCAAGCATATACACAAAGCATGACTCTGCTCCACAGCTCTCACGCCTTCATTCCCTTGGGACACTGTAATTATTAATAGGAGTTATTTTTTGTACTGTACTAGTGCCTGAGAACCCAGCCACAAAACTGGACTCAGCTGCTTTGCAAAGAGAGGACAAAAAGCTGGTTTGTCCCAGTAAACCCTGAGGTCTTCAAGGTCTCAGCACTGCAGCTGCAGATGCGCTGCTGCTGTGAACTCTGATGGTTCATCTCTTTGTCCCTGCAGCAGTGCTCGTGGGGCATCTAACGAGCAGTGGGACAAATGTGTTTCTAGGGAGTCTTGGTAAGGTGGGATGCAGATGTCGTGGGAGAAAGAAAGGTAGGATTTGCTTTAAAAATACAAAAAGCAGGTGATGGAGACTGTCATTTTTGGCTGAGTGAGGAAGGCTATAGAAGAGCCGCTACGTCGCTAATGTATTAGAGATTACGATGTTGCAATAATAGACATATAGTAGGAACCTGTGTGGATGGACAGAAAAGATCTATCTTACAGATGCAGGCAGTCACAAAAATTCAGGGACAAGATCAGTACAAACATACAGATCCAAAGTCTTGGAAGAAAATCGGTGTTATGGACCTGAATGACAGGGAAGGTGAGTTCCCGATGACTAAGGGAGAAGATGGAGGAAAGGCAGGTGTAGGGGAGCATGCGGGGTGGGCTGCACTGATTTTGACACCTGTATATTGCCAGGAGATCTGAAAAGACCTGAGTTTTGAGTTTGGGCACGCAAGAGAAGCTCAGAGCAGAGAACTGAAATTCTCAGGTCTCCAGCATACCTTTATGTTTATGAAGGAGATTACTTAAAATTATTTGTGTGTACAGGTTTGAAAAATGAGGTTATGTGAGAAACCTGAGATGTACTTGCCAGGTGGTGAACGCTGCCAGCTCCTGGAGAGCAGTTTGAAAAGATCACTGGGTATTTGCAGTTGTCACTCCAGCATGTTTACACCCAGTTCTCTGACAACTGTCAGTCACAGACACTTGAATATGGGTGGAGACTTTCTACTCCTCCCCAGGACTCCTGTCTTCTACTTACTACAAAAGATTATATTTATTTTGTAAAACTGAACAAGTTCAGACCTTGTTCTTTCATTCCATCTCATTTTGTTATCTCCTGCACATAATTCAGGATGCAAAACGTTCAAGAAACCTGTCCCAAAAGTTTTCCTGGTAGTATGTAAAATAAATTGCATTTCATATTTTAAATATGCAGTACAATGAAAAAATAAAGAACAATGCAATAGAGTTATGGCATATAAATTACACATAATGATAAAAAATGTGTGCTGTCGATTATTGTATAGATATTCAACGAAAGCAAGCATAAAAGTAAGAACACCCACACACACAGAATTAAGGGTTATTTTAATAGGGTCCTATTAGGGCAGAAAATCTTGCCTCACTTAGATAACTTTATGGTTTTGTAGTATCTACAGGTAAGAATAAATTATGAGCACAGCTGCAAAGTCAGCACTGGACCTTTTCATTATCTTAAACAGTAATATAAAATTATCTTAGTCTATATAATGTAAGTGGATATGAGAAGATGATTGTAAATCAGTCAAAAGAAAGGAAAATCATATTTCTTGGCTATATAGCAATCAACCTGGTTTTCTGACTTTTTGCTCACATAGGACCCCATGTCATTTCTGCCTCTTACTTACAGAGTTCCCTTGGCATCTCATTTCCCATTAACCTAACGAAAGCTGTGATGGCAGAAGATGCTTGAAATGGTTGCCCATACAAGCTAAACTACTGTTTATGTTGCCTTATTTTAGCACTAGTATTGTTTCCTCTGTGTTGTGGTTTAACCCCAGCCAGCAACTAGGCACCACGCAGCCACTCACTCACTCCCTTCCACTCAGTGGGATGGGGGAGAGAATTGGAAAAAAGAAAAGTAAAATTTGTGGGTTGAGATAAGAACAGTAAATAAGGTAAAATAAAATATAATACAAACAACAACAACAATAATAATAATGGTAATGAAAAGGTGTATCATAAAATAAATAAATAAGAATAAAAAAATAAAACCCAAGAAAAAACAAGTGATGCACAATGCAATTGCTCATCACCCACTGACTGATGCCCAAGCAGCAACTGGTACCTCCCAGCCAACTGCCCCCAGTTTATATACTAAGCCTGACGTCCTATGGTATGGAATATCCCTTTGGCTAGTTCGGGTCAGCTGTCCCGGCTCTGCTCCCTCCCAGCTTCTTGTGCACCTCCTCGCTGGCAGAGCATGGGACACTGAAAAATCCTTGACTTAGGATAAGTGCTACTTGGCAACACCTAAAACATCAGTGTGTTATCAACATTATTCTCATACTAAATCCAAAACACAGCACTGTACCAGGTACTAGGAAGAAAATTAACTCTGTTGCAGCTGAAACCAGGACAATTAGCTTAAAGTAACATGAAAACATCAAGTTGGTGCATGTTTTAGTGTGAAGTTCTTAGATGCATTGGTTGTATTTGTCTGAGTTACTACATATCCTTTGGCTTCAAAGGAAACTTTAACCAAATGACCCTCTAAAATTACATCTGTATTTTCCTGAATCAGCAGGGGGTCTAGCATCGAGCAAAGAATATACAGAGGACTGAAGCATTCTTTGATTCATAGGTTCATGCAAAAGCTTTGATATAACAGCTCTTCGGGGGAATTCAGTCAGTCTTAGCAGTTTGGAGGAATAAGAAAGTTCAGGATTAAGAATTGGCGGTGCATATACCTATGAGAAATCATTCTTTATAATGCTGTTGAATTTTCCTAATTTTTGACCCAAATACTAGTAAGTTAATAGTCAAGGTAAAATTGGCCAGATTCTTTGTTACACAAAGGAACTGTGTGCTATTCAGATGACTTAAATTAGCATGCTCACTTTAAGGCACCTTTACCGGTGAAGCACTTTGCGAGGTCTCAGGGAAGCATCTGTGAAAAACGTTTGCGCTCACATCCCCAGCACTGCAGTGCCTCTTTTTTGGTCCTGTCTCCCGAAAGCAGAGTCCTCGGTCCTGAGATGAAGCCTATAGGAACTTTATGCATCACCTGGGGTGAGAGAAGAGTGTTTCAGAATTGGATGTTAAGTGGCTGGTATGTTGAACCAGGCAGCTCTTCAAGTAGTCCGGTGTGAAGCCATGTAGAACTATCCAAAAGGGATGCTCCGTGTCCTAAATAGATGTGACCTACATTTTAGACCTTTGCAAGATTTAGATACATATGGCAGGGACCTCCCTCTGCTCCGTATTTGAAAATATTAACTTCTCATAAACACGTATGATTACACCCTTTCTTTCCTTATTTTATTCTGCAGTTTTATTTTGAAGCAAAACCATCATTCTGCTGCATTTCTTGCTCCTGTTCCGAATCCTGGAGCATTCACAAACAGCATTATCTTGTCTTTAGTTTCCCCTCCTGCCTGGAATGGGTGATTAGTCTCAGCTACTTTCTGTGCTGAGGGTCAGGTGAGGAGTTGGGGAGTGCTACTAAATAAACCCAGTTCAACTAAACTAACCCAGTTAATGCAATCCTATCCAAATAAATCAAATTTATTACTAAAGAAAAAAGAATAAATATAAATAATAACATTTAAAATATTAATGAGGCATTACTAGTTTTGCTATACACCGCTCCTCATGCTGTCTCCAAGGGTGTCTCCAGAGGTGAGGAGGGACAGAGGAGAAAGAAAAGACTTTCACAGGGACACAGGGAGCAGGAAAGGCTGTTCTTGTCCTGCACCCCCTTTTCTGTAGGAGGCTGCAGAGGGAAGCAGCGTGGCGGCTGTGGTTTCGAACTGCAGCTGCCTGGGGCTGGGCTTCCTCACTCCTTTGCGCAGAATCAACCTGGTGAGAGCGTGAAATGCTGGCTGTGAGGCCGCAGGAGGGATGAGATGCTGCAGTCCTGGGGCAGCCGGGTGCTATAGGAGCCGTCGTGCCTCTGAGCTCCTCTCCACCACCCTTTCTGCCCGTCAGCCCCTCTTTCTCTGCGCTTAGGCGCTTTTCCTGCAGTGATTTGACTCCAAATCCGGTATTTCAGCCCAGCAGAGTGGTCGCGCGGGGCCTGGAGGGGGGTGAGGTGAGGGGCAGGTGGCTGCCACCCTGCCAGAGGGGTTGAGCCCACCCTGTCCTCAAGTCCGTGGGTTGCTCCTCTCACTGCTGCGAGCGTAGGGACAGGGGCTGCTCACTCCACTCCTGGCTCATACCCCCCATTTCAAGGCTCTTGTTTCTGTGCTCCCGAGCCCGGCTCGGGGGGCTTCCTCCCCCACCGCTGGTAGATGTGGGTCTGCGGGCAGCGTGGCTGGTTAATGCTGGTTTCATTTTTATCTACCCTTTGAGTGGATACACTGCTATTAGGCATCAGATAGTATGGTATGCGTGTTTGGGTTTTGAGGCAAAATTCTGAGAAAGCCAAACTGTCACTTTATCCTGTAATGCTGAACTCCGTTTCCCATGTGTGACCGTCCTGGTAGCTCAGGTAAGCTGGTGTCTTTATCAACCAACATAGAGTGAAGCAGTGGGTAGATAAACACTAGAGCAAGAATGTAGACCATGCTGGATAGACTAAAACTGGTGGGAAGCATGGATGAATTCTCCAACATCATACAAACTGACTTGGTATCTACAAATGGTGTTTATTAGGCTGAGAGAAGATGAGCTGTAATTCAGTGTTCAGTGATGACAGGCAAGTCAAACTAACATTTCATTTCTAAAGGCTATGGAAAAAATTATTTCACTGGTTTCTGAATAGGAATTAACTTGTTTTGATTTGATTTGATTTTGCTAAAGTAAAAATGCCCTATTTCTACTGTAAATCAAACCAAAGAGCTTATCTCAGATTTAAATGCCAATACATCTAACACAAGTGGGTTTGGCTGTGTCTACACTGCTGTGTGCAGCTCTCAGGAGTAGATCAAGACTATCGCTGCACATCCACAGTTCTTGGCTGTAGGAGCACCCCCTGAAATTTGCTCTGTTGCAGCCCTGTGTTTTGGGAGGAGGGAGCTCAGATGCTCCTTTTATTAAGAGGTGATCCTGTCTCTCGAGGTGCCCTTACCTCAAGAGCGAGTGGTTCCAGGTCTTCAGCTGTTGTATTTGCCTTTCGGGTGGTGTGGCTGAGAAGATGATTCATTCTACTTTCTTGCAGGGGTTTTTGAGCTTTTCTGTACGTTCTTGCAGGGGTTTGAAGTGATACCTGAGCATCATCCAGGCCCTGTGGTACCTATCCTCACACCAGCACTGTGAGCTGGGGGAATGCTATCGCAGGGAAATCGAGGCACAGAAAACCAAGAAGGGCTTTGGGCTCGCTAAGCTGCTGACAGCAATTAAATACCGGTGCACCCTGAGTTTAGCACTGCAGTGCATTTGGAGCATTTTGAGGTGCTCCCAGTAGATGGAATTGGAGATTTATAAGGCAGCTCTATCCTTAGTGTAGCCCTGTCTACAAAGGATGTATGTAAAGAGCTAAATCTTCAGAGAACCGTAGACAGGAGATAGGCATAAAAACCCCCCAAAGTCCTAAAAGATACAGCTTCTGTCGATAAGGCTCTACCTGCTCCTAAGTGTTGAAGTGGTCATATTTGTAGGGAGAATTCATGGGAGTATTTTCTCAAACCCACATTTTGCCACTAGCAAGTGGGATTTCTCTGGGCATTTTTTGAAAGAAGGACATACTTCTGCAGTTTTTGAAAGAAAAAAAGTATTTCCTAATGCAGCTCCAGGGCTTGGCTTAGTGCTTCAGTCCCCAAAGACAAAGAAGTTCCTTCCCACTGGTTTCTGGAAATTTCTTGAATTCCAGAGGAAAAAAAAGGAGTAAAATTCAACCAATTCCATAATCTCCAGTAGGTTGCTTTAATGTGCTGGCTTATGTGGGACCTATGATTAGGTACCTCAAATTTCTTTGGATATGGTGTAGGAGGCCTAAATGCTGAATTTTGGATATTGTTGATTCGAGGTGTCTGGACCATCACTTGGAGTAGACATACTGCATTGCTTAGCATTGTGGAATAAAGCCAAAACCTGAGTCCCTTGAGTGTTGTACAAGTAATGGCAGCTTATTTCCCAGCTATCTGTCTGTGCTGTGTAAGGCGTTGTCTGTGTCCTCTCGGGTCCAGGTTATTAGCTTTTTCTTCCTGTCTCCTTATTTTTTAGCTCCTTGCACAGACACTTGGACAAATAGCTACAAATATGTCAACATCCTATTCCTTGCGTCTGCCCAGGGAACCCCTGAGGGCCACCTCGGTGAAGCTTCTGCTGGTGATAATCAAATTTTGCCATGAAATTCAACTTCTGTTCTTTCATCAATTAGTATACCAAGGACAGGGTGTGAGTACATAATGCAATGAGCCTGAATTATGGCAGAGTAACAAATTCCTGCTTGAGTTGCCATGTTGTTCAAAGTGTCCCTTGGATACCCCCAGAGTTTTGACATGCATTAATTTAACAACAGCACTGTCTTTCAGACACGATCCCTGCTCATGCATGGGTCAGCTCTGTGGGGCACACACATACGGGGTCAGCTCTATGGGTCTGATGCATGTCAGATATCTCAGATTCACTGTGAATGTACTATATTGTTTTACCATGTGGGTTTCCATTTGCAAATTTCCTAGCAAAAGTTAAACAACCTTCCCAAAACATGCACCATTATGCTTTATTTATTTATTCGTATCCCAATACAAAGCTTGTCTGACTGCATTGCTGATTTTATTGATTTGACCCAGGAGGTACTGGGTATTAGTTAGAACCATTATTTTAACTCATTTTTCTTAGCTATATGACATTTGTTTTTCCCATTGTGGTATCACATTTCTTGGGTTGTGAAGAGGGTTCAGCATAGTAATACATGGCATATTCCACTCTGTGGGCTTCTGATTACCTATATTGCTATGCTGATTATCCTAAACAAGCTCAGTTCTTTCTTTAATCTAATTGCTTATATGTGTTTCCAACAGATAGTGTCCATCCTGCTTGGTGAATGAATGACTAGGTGATTCAATTACAGATTGTCTCTTTTTCCTGTATCTTGCATGTAAGGAACAAAAGGATTGTTAGAAACGTTTGCAGTATATGATGGCAAAATTGAATACATCAAAAAAGTTTTCCATAGTATGGTTGTTAACGTGCAGCATGTGTCCCTGTGCTTGCTTGTTTCATGCAACGTTGCTATGCTTACTTAAATTAAAAGCTCCTTGGGACCATAATTTTATTTTTGCTTTATGGGCACACCACAAGAACTTGAAACCCCTTCCCTTTTTTTCTCTTTCTCTCTGTCATGGTTTAACCCCAGCCAGCAACTAAGGACCACACAGCTGCACACTCACTCCCCCCCACCCAGTGGGATGGGGGAGAGAATTGTGAAAAAAATAAGTAAAACTCGTGGGTTGTGATAAGAACAGTTGAGTAGGAAAGAAAGGAAGAAAATAATAATGATGATGATGATAATAATAATATGATGCTGATGACAATAATTATAATAAAAAATTGGAATATACAAAACAAGTGATGCACAATGCAATTGCTCACCATTTGCTGACCAATGCCCAGTTAGTCCTCAAGCAGCAGTCCACCGCCCCCGCCCC
>JAVJGG010000017.1:8529059-8549420 GCA_035590195.1 Aviceda cuculoides | reverse complement strand
TTTCCTCCCCCATCCCACTGGGGGGGGAGTGAGTGAGCGGCTGCGTGGTGCTTAGTTGCTGGCTGGGGTTAAACCACTACAGTCAGGAAGAGAAGATACAAAAAACTGTTGCAAAGAAGGGAAGAATATGCTCTCCACGCTCACGATATGCTGGGCAAGCAATAACGTGCTGAAGTCGCAGCAAGAAAAGTTCAAGTTTACCACCAGGAATTTTGTTTTCTGATCATCACAGTAGTGAAGCTTTGATTACATGGAGGATTGCGAAGCCTGCATGGTTAGTGGTGGCTTGACAGGGAGATGCATGAGGAGAGGGGGGGTAGAGTTGATGACCTCCTCCAGTCCCTTTCAAGACTAGGAATTATGATTCTATGATTTAATGAATGATGTCAAATAATTGCAAATTTAAATCATTTTCACATTCCACTGCAAATCTCATAACAACTTGACACTACCCCTATATTTAAAGAGAAAACCCTACTTCAATCCAAAGAAAATCCATCTTAACTACAGTTTTCTTCTATCTATAGTGGCTGATTTTCTTTTTAATTTGACACCCATATTACTAAAGTCTTATTAAATCATCACTTTAAAACACTGTGCAAAAAACAGAGTTTCAAATAGTTCCCTCATTTAAAAAAACAAACACACACCCCCCAACCCCCCCCCAAACCCTCACACCTTATCCTTTACAACTATTACCTTTCGTCTTTTTCAACAGCCAGGTTCTGTCAGTGCTGTGATTTCACTGCATGTGTGCCAGTGCGTTAGTGCTGGACTCCAAGTCCTCAAATCAAAACATGCCACTTTGGGACTCCTGACAATCTGGGATCAAAGGCACAGCAATGTACTGGCTTTACACCTGACTGCTACAGTGACAAATCAGATTTGGCTTTCAGTCCTAAATTCACCGTGCAAAGTGCATCAACATATAAAAATTTCATTAAGCAGCTTTATTTTTTCCATATAACAAACTTCAAAGGAAAAGAGAATTTGGAAGAAAAAGTATATGACATAAGAAAAAGAAAAAAAAAACTCCAAATGAAAGGATACTATAAAGAACTGGGACATTCCTTTGCAGAAGTATTAAATGCCTGCAGCTGAAAATCACTTCATAGCACTGAAAATCAGGCCAGTGTTATTTAACCAAGATGAGCCATTTTCCACATATAATTTATCAGCACTAACCTGTAATAACCTCACCAAAGAGTGACTAAGTGCAGAGTTTGGCCTTAAACATTTCTGTTGCAGTAATTTCTTCTGCTTTTTATGGAGAGGCTAGTTCTCCCTTCGTAATATTAATGTCAACAGGAATCAGCGAGTCCCTAATTCCTAATGAGACTGAAGAATGGCACAGATTAATTTGAAAGGAGACCATCTTGGATCATTGCCAAGAATGATTGAATTTTTCTTCTTTGCTTTGGGGAGATGCTAACACCCTTCAGTTTCCCATTAGCACGTTGCATGGGGTGAGGCATCCTAAGAACGGCTCAGCCCCCACCAAACCCTCTGGAGGAAAAGAGCTCAACTCTTTATGACCTTATAGGCAGAATATTCACACTGATACTTGCAATCCCCTTAACTCGTGTAATGGAAGACTGATTGCAGCAAATTATTAGACGTCAGCAAATTTAAAAATTGCTCACAACCTGCAATCCCTTTGTATTCCATAGTGTGTTTCAGCTATAGTGGCTGTATCATATACTTTGTGCCCTAGAGGGTTTTTTTTGTTTTATTTTACTTTTTTCCGCATATGCCAGGCAGGCAATTCTCACTGATTTATTCTTGACCAGTAACATGCAAAGTAAATCCCAACTTAAAAATTTTGTCTTTTATTTTTTAGAGGTTTGGGTTTGGGGTTTTTTTGGGGTGGTGGTGTTTGGTTTGGTTTTTTTTTTTTTGCATTACAAGCAAATGTAATGGTTTGTTCTTCACTGTAATTTCTGGTGTCTTTGTTCCATACCATTTCATGCTTATTGAACAACACCAAGTTTGCCTTGCTGACAATAAAAGGAAAGAAGAAAACCAAACTAAGACAAAAAACAAGGTTAGAAGAAAAACAAATACAGGCAATATTTTCCCAAAGTGTCCTCTTAAAATTAGTATCAGCTAGTGTATATAGGGCCATATAGTAACTTAAATCCTGTCTTTCTGGTCAGGACTGGCTTCTAGAAGTAAACTAGCTTCCGTTTAGCCTTTTCATATTTGTATAATTTCAAATAAGACAGATATATAGATATGGAAACAAAGTTTCATTTACATTTGCACACTAGAATCTTATTGCCTATGTCTATAGCAAATTCAGAGAGTACCCATCTAAGGTTCATAACTGTTGAACATACATCATAAGTGGCATTTAGGCTTCTAACTTCCATCTGCTGAAATATACGCTTGATACAAAATCCCAACTAAATTCGAAGTATAACAAGGGTGGAAAAACTTGTGGCCTTGGGGCCCAAATTTAACCCATTACTTCATTTTGCAAGGCATGTGAGTACATGTTTTTTTTCATGTTATTATTGGATAAACAATTGTGGTTAATGTTTGGCCCAAAATTGGTTTTGAAAAGCTTAGTCAGCATTTGGCAAGGACTGGTTTCACCACCCTGAATATATCCTATTCAAGCGATGCCTGGTTTTGGTATTCAGAAGTCCCAATGCTAAAATTTGTAAAAGCGAGATTATGTTTCACCCAGAGAGTATCGATAATATATCTGGTCACAAGATACAAGAGAAGAGACCCAACGTAGACCCAAGAGAGGAGTTAGAGTCGTATCTGATTGCAGAACTTCTTGAGATATTTATTATTCATGCTGCACTGGCCAGTGCAAGAGCTTTCCACAGTGAAATCACCATGCCTTGCTCATGTTTAAAGTTGGCACTTTGGAGGCCAGTTGTTTTTATGCATATCAAATAGAAGGCATTTGCTGCATATAATATAGCCTAGATGTAGTAATTACATCTTATGTCATTTAGTGTTCCCGGTGAACCGAATTGCCTCTATTGTAATTATATGGGCTTCCAAGAATTTTGACTGGGGGTGAACTTTGTTCATTCAACTGATTTTAAACATCGTAAAGAGTAGGTTATTCATTGTAGTACTATGGAGGGATTCCGTGAATTCAGCCATGATACTTGGATTACTTTTGGCCTAACTGCCATTAGGAAATCTGATGTTCCGTCAGTAGCTTTTCCCCAAACACTGTTCTGACATGTGCAATACATTTTCTGCCATGCAATTCATGCATCCAGTACAAGATAAGGAATCAGTTTTATACAGGTTGGTTCTGGTCTGGTGGAAATTTCTGCTACTCAGTCAGTCAGGTAAGCTTGATTTTTGTTTAAAAAGTTATCCTTTTGGACCTTTGCCAGTCCCAAAGTTTCAAAAGTCAAGCCATCCACCAAAAAAAATAGTATGATCAATTTAACTAGGATACTTTTATTAAACAGGAGGTTGTGGCACTCTGTTCTCTTCCTGCTATATTTAGAGTGTATTTTGGTCATACTTTCTGGCTTTTCTCTTAAGGCATAGCTCTTAAGCATTTCTGGTTTTTGATGAATGTTGGGGTTTTTTTTCATAATCCTATGACTTCCATAGCTGAGGTTTAAGAAAGCTATCAGATATCAGGAAACCTAAGATAAAATTACAAGAGCTGTTACCACTGCAACTGCATGTACAAACAGGGAGATAAGCTCGCCATGGATGACTGAATTCCCCGTCTTTCTAAAACCCTATTCCAACTTGACGCCATATCTTTACCCTTCACCCTTATCTCCAAAGGGATTATGTAGTATGGTCAGTCACCTGTAAGAACTGTATTTATTATGGGGGTAATTTGTAGCCTATCCTTGTTTTCCTGAGATTGACTGGAAGAAAGAGTAATTTAGAATTTTTCCTTTGCTCTTATGTTATTTGACACGCAAACCATGTAGTCTTACATTTTTATGTAGGCCTCTGCTTTTAGGTTACCCAGCTACAAACATGCCTGTCTATATTTTTCATTTTAGACAGTCCTGTTCTCCCTGCACAGTTCATGCTGACTTTGAAATTCTGAACCTTAAAAATACTTCCTAATTTCTGTTTTTGCTTTTTGAAGTTCTTAAAAAAATATTTTGCAACTTTTACTGATGTTTTTCTGTATGAGAAGGAATTTATTTGAATCAAATATCACATTTAATAGGTGATAAATTTAATTTTATTTAGATTTAGTTACTAAAACTAAAATTAAGGAAGCAGAAAAGATAGAAAAATATATTGTCCCTTTCATGTGGATTGCTTCCATTACAGACTTTCTTATGTTAATTATTTCCTTTAGGGCAGTCCCTGGACCCAACAGAAATTGTCCTGCCGCTTGGCTTTGATGAGGTTTATGGAGCAGTGGTGCCCATCTTACATTCAGAGAGGAGGGAGGAACATGCTGAGTCTGGGGAGAGGTCATTGGTGGTGTGAGGAGAAGAGATCTATCTTCCCTGAGAGGACAGTGGCCACCAGGATCTCAGGACTGCATTGTCCTGCAACTGTTTAAAAGGAATTCAGATGCCGTCATCACAGTCGTCAGCTTCAAGTCATCTGCTGGCTTCAGAAAAAGAGATTCATAATTGCAAGATGGTTAAACTATCTCACTGCTAAATCTATGATGTCCCCTAAGGTGGCAAAGGGAGCGGAATGGATACTTTGGCTTGAGCAAAAAATACATTGAGAAAGAACTGACTCCAAGGTCGTTGCCCCTTGCCCTCACCAGCACAGTTACCAGGACAAACTGCACTGCTTAGATGTAGAACTAAACAACTAGCAAAAGTACTAACCAACACTGGTATCCCTGGTACCACACTAAATCACTGAGGAAATCTGTTCCTGCTGTCAGTAGAACTCCCCAAACTCTGGGTGGACTTTCCACCTCAAGCTTTATTTACTTCCAACCACGAGTTCGCCTTAACGTGAACAAGCCTTAGCCTTCCAGCTAAGAGGCAAGGTGGGATGGCTTCCTGTCCTCCAACAGAGACAGTGATGGAGGAGCTAATTTCTTTCTGCACAAGGGAAGCAGTGCCCTGCCAAGTATTCAGACATTTGTTATGTTCAGAACAAATGAATGGCGAAGGTTGTCTAGCAGGTAGATACGCTTAGTTCTGCCATATTCTTCCTGAGATGGCATGACAAGAAATGTGTAATGAATTAAAGATGAGAAGTGCCAGGATTAAGTTCTCTGTTTCTTTCTTTTCTAATAGTGCCTAATATGCATTGTGCCTTTGAAATCAAAGCTAAGCACTAGGCTGATGTCTCAGGAGAATTAGCCACAACAGTGCCAAAACTTCATTTTCTGAGCAGTAGCAGCTCATTTAGAATCCATCACTATGCATGTGTAGTTATTGATATTTTTCCCTATGTGAATTCCTTTGCATTTAATGACATCGAATTTCATCTGTCATTTTGCCATTTAATATTGTGAACTTCTTCAGTAGCATTCTGCATTCAGCTTTAATTTCAAACTCACTGAATAATTTCTGCAGACCTTCACCTCACTAGTAATGCCTTTGTTCCAGGCTAATTCTGAACATGTAGAACAATACAAATTCCAACACTGATCTTCAGAGGCTTCTCCTGATGGTTGTGATCCAAGCATTTATTCTTATACTTAGTCCAAAACCTGATCTTCCCTCTAAGCCAGTAAGAACCTATTATGTCTAAGAGTCACCTGAGAGGAATATCATCAAAAGATTTTTGAGAGTTAAGGGGCATCATCCAGATCAGTTGATCCCTTATGCCAAGGGCATTTAAGCTTTTGAAAACATGACTTCCACAAGCTAGACACCAAAAAAGGAGGATGGGGGCTAGAGAAAAGGAAGAGAAATGTCTTGGTGGCTAATACTTTTGCTTACCATTGGTTTTCCTTGTTAGGGATACCTCATCTCCTGGTGACTTCTTAAACCCTTGTATCACATGGTATCCCTTGATCCCTCCACTACAGTGCTAGAAATTTCTAACTTCATCCCAAATCCCAGGCTCCTAGCCCCAAAGCAGCAAGCTCCTGAATCCTCTTAAGCCAGGGTTTCCCAGGCCCCTGCCTGGGAAGTTCTCCCACTGGAGAACTTCTTCCCACTTAAAGGGAGACTCTGACTTAATGGGAGGCAGGTAGTTAAGATCACTTTGTGCTGAAGATTAAAGCCCCACAGCCCTTTGCCACCAGCAGCCCCTCCAGGCATAGCCAGCACCAGTTAGCTAGTGGTCCTCACCACTGCCAGCCTCCACTTCAGGGCAGCTGGGCCTGAATTATTTTCAAAGCCTCCCCTAGTAGCTAAACACTAGCTTGGAGAATATTTACTCTTCAGTGCTGTTGTAGTAGCAGTGGCTACAGTGCCCATGTCTTGAGACACCTAGGTGTTATCTTCAAGGGACATTCGACGAGAAGCTGGGGAAACTGATGAAGCCAGTAGTGACTTTTTCATTTACAACAAGATGTGCCATTATTTTAGTACAGTCTACTTTACTAGCATATAACAAGGCAACAATTCTCCTTCATAAATATGCAGGTTATAATGGTTATAATCACAAATCTCAATATAATTATTTCTTATAAACTATGATTTTTCTTCTGGGCCAAGAAAACTTTTTTTTAAGGCCCACTTTCAGTTGAAGTGTTATTAACAGTAATTGGCACAGTTCAGCAGTTTGGAACTTTGCAAAATTAAAGGTTTAGTCTTCTCTTTTCTCACTGCAGACCGACACAGAGTTTCCTGCTAATCTTTCCCTGAACGCTCTTTGACTGTACTTTTCTTAGATTAATGGCCAAAAAGGAACCATTATGATGCTCCTGCATACCATTGACCAGTTTGTCCAGAGCTAATAGTTTTGGTCAGCCTACGGCAACATTTCTTACCTGGTGTGATGTGGCACAGAGTGGCCTCCAGAAGACAAGTGAGAGGTTGCATAAAGGATTTCAAATTGTGTTATCAATCTATTAATAAACCACAGACAGTGTCTGGATGTGGGCTTCATGCTATTTTTCACAAAAATCTCACCTAGACTATGTGTAGATTTTATAAGTTTGTGATTAACATCACTGACAGAATTTTTTAATTTCTATAATGGATATAAGAGATTAGGTCTCTTTTAAAAATGAATAGACAAACAAGAAAACCCCCATAAACACTCTAAACCTTAATCTGAAAAGGTTGAGAAATGCTCATGCAGAAGCATGTGTTTTAGAAAGACTTTCAAAGCTTAGACAGTCCCTGTGCAAGTTGTGACCATCAAAGTTAAGCTTTTAGGATGTATGGATTTCACTTTTGTTACAGAGTTTGAAAATAGAGAAGGACTCAAAGGTGATTTTTAGGCTCTCTTAAGTGCAAAGTTATATTATATGCTCTCAATTAGCTCAATAGCATGCTGCACTGACTAGGCATGAAGATGCCCTAAACTGTTTCTGCTGGTTCCCATTTTAGGTATTTATAGACGTCTCTGCTCAGCAGTTATCTTCTGCATTACTGTAGGAAAGCTTCTTTTGCAACACTAATTCTGAAATTCCTCCTGGTTTTAATTTTGCCCCTTCTCAAATATCTTCATAAAATAGCGTTATAGAAAAAACCAATTGTCCTCTGATTGAGAAGTTGAGTATCAAGTCTGAACTCATATCATATTTTTACAATTACATTTTTAAAAATTAGGCTAATATGTTCATAATGCTACTTTCACTATGCAATGGTAGAAAAGGCTGTTATGGGAAAATACATGTAAAATATTCTTCAGATAAATAAAAGATTACCTTCTCTATGTGAGACTCTGTAGAATACAGATAAATGAAGTAATAAGAATGAACTGAACCTGAAGCACATTTCTATTCCTCCAACTTGCCTGATACAGGGAGAATGGTAAAGATCAAAAGAAGGGAGAATCAATAGGATTAGTTTCAAGAACACTGCAGTGTGTTTCTGATAAGCCTCTCACATAAACTGTTACTTTTTCAATCCTTTTCAAATAAACTTTGCCTCCCATTTGGTGCCATTAGCCATGCTGATCCAATGCTGCTTGCCTTACTTGCAGGAGTACTCTAGACAGCCCTTTTAAATGATGCTCCAGTGGATCATCTGAACAATTTCCCATTGAAGGCAGTGAGTAACCACTGAGTGCTGAGGTAATATAATTTCAATAAATCAGTTCCATCTGAAATGTCAGATAATGGCCAAACTAGATAATGGAAATGGAATCCAGCCATATCCCTTTGAGAAATGCCAGTTTAATGTGAAATAAAAGCCATTCATCCTTCCCACTCCCTAAATCACATCAGTTGAAACAAAGCAGAATTTGTCGATGCTGAAATTGGGGTGAAGGCATAGATTCAGGGAAGGAGGTAAGTAACAGCAAGTTGGGTGGTGTGATACCTTACCCCTGAAGGGAATACGGATTGCCTCTCTCCCAGATGTAGAGCATGGGGACTGTCCAGCACTCTGGAAGGTATTGGTCCCCATATTTAATAGCTTAAACCATGACCACGGAGTGAAAGAATCAGTCTCTCCCCTCCCCTTTTCACTAGGAATGGAGGTGAAATGAGCGGGGTCAAACCCACCTCTCTGACCTCCAAAGGGAGTTCCCTAAGTATCTGGTTACGGTGTAGAAAACAGGGTTGAAGATGCTTTCTCCTCTTCCTGGTGAAAACTGTTTTCACTCCCCAGTGAAGAGCACAAGTCGCACAGGGCAAAGGAGAGAGCTGGCAGAAGACTTTCTAACCTAGGGCTGCAGTTAGGACACATCTGGGGAAGTGATGGGTGCTGATGTGAGCCACCTCAGCTGCTGGAAAAAATTAGCTCTCCCCTCTCTGAGGCAAGCAGCTGGGTCATAAACTGCAACTGGAAGCGAGGTTGTGGCAGAAAAGTTTGGGAGCCACTTGATTATACTAAGAAGAGGACACATCCCCTCTGCCCTTCATCCAAGTATTTGCCTGGGGGCCCAGTTCTGTCATTGTGGGGCCTCCCAAAGAAATTAGATAGGAGAATATCTGCACGGGGGGATGGTCCAAAGATAGGAATGGAGCTGCTGAGATGGCACAGTTCAGGGCACTTGCGGAACTGGAGAAGAGTAATGAGTCCGCTGGGTGCTGCACAGTCATCTTGGGTGTCTTCAGGAGTAGGGGCTTTCGAGTAGAGGGGAAGGCTTGGAGAGGAAAAGAGATTTGTGGCTCACAGCTTGCAATTTAGGTATCTGAAAGCTGCCTAAGTGCTGGTTTGGCTCTCAACTCAAGCTACACTGTGAATAGCAATCACGTCTGAAAGCTTAACACAGTACAGCAAGACCTGAGATGACAAGAAATGAGCTCCACAGAGGCTGGAAGCCAGAGCAACATTTCAAGGCGGGAGACAGTGTGAGAGGTGCAGAGAATGAGGGCTTTGATGGTACTCAGATGAGTAAGCATGAAGTGTAAGGAAGAGACTGCAGTGTTCAAGCTGAGAATTCATTTTGGCAGTGAGGATAAATAGGAAGAAACATGTGTTTCAAGCTGAGGTTGGAAAAATGGGAACAATATTTGGCAAAGTCTTTGCTCTAGTAGGGAAAAGAAGACAGAAATGGCTTGTAACAGTGGTAACGTTATTGTTACCTAGTACAATCTGTCCACTGTTAACACAGATGTTCGGAGAGAACACAGGCAGCAAATCCAGGCATCGTTTCCTAAGAGCCATTAAAAACTTACTCAAGTAAAAGAAGGAAAAATGAATTTGATTAGATTAAAAAAGTAAGATGACGACTAACATTAAAATGGATATGCATTCAGACATCTTTCTGGGTGTATAAAACAGGGAAAGGTTCTGCCTTGCAAGCTGATCTTGCCTTGGACACAACATGATAAGATGAGACAAAGTGGTCAAGGGAGCAGTGAGGGGCTCTGTGATTAGGATAAACTTAGACACTAATCTTCTGCCCTCAACATATTTTTAAGCACAAAAGCCCTATTTTGACAACTCACTGCATGGTTACAGACCTTTGTACCATCTTAGAGCCCATTGATTGGGCTGGGACCCACATGTCCACCGCTGCAGCATCAGCTGCCGGAGCTTATGGGGTTCGTTCAGTGCCATCAGTAGTGACTTTAAGCCCTTCTGGTAGATCATTTCATGGGACATGTGTAAATGGGCACAGGAAAGATTAAATTCATCTGTCAATAACCATTCCTTTAAACAGAGTTGGGCTAAATATGCATACACGGGTTAGCTTAGAAAAGTAAACCAGGCATTTCAATATGCACCAAATGAAACTGCTCCCCCTGAAATAGCTCCTTGGGGAAGGCAGGATAGGGGAGAGCTCTGCTGCAGGAGACACTGGTGGGTGGAAGTTTCCTACAGAGCACACAAAATCCCACTCAGCTGCTTTGTTTTCAAAAAAATGGTGGTGCAGATGCTGATGCTGTGTCAGATCCTCCAGCTTGAGTCAAACAGGTGCGTGACTGGAGTCAGAGTCTTGAAATCAGGATAAAAAGGGCTGTAGAGTGAGATGAATGAAAGCAGAATTTGACTCTACATCACAGCTTTATGCACTTTGCTCTCTAACACTTGGGTATTCTTAGCAACCTAATTGTCGTTAGCTGAGAAAGCAGGAAGTTCAGAAAATGAGAAGCACTAATCACAATAAATTGATTTTAATGCATCTAAAAATAAAAGACGCAGTACTTCTCTCAAATATAGCTGCAGAGAAACTGATTCATTGCACTTAATATAAAATTGAAATTCTGAATTAATTCTTGAGGGAAAATAGAGCTAAGGCAGGATCACCACAGCTCTCTACTTCAGTATGCCAGGGTAGCTGTGTTCCTGTAGCACTGAAGTCCTGCAACAAGGTGTGCTGTGTTTTGCTGACATATTTGGTTGAACTTACTACTATGTATGTGTTCCTCAGACTCAGAGGCTAATTCAAGCTGCCCTCAGTTTATTCCACTTTTCCTTTCTGACAAAGGAGAGGTGTTAAGTCCATTGCATCCCTAACTGTCAATGTCAAGTGTCATGAAATTCAATTACTTACTAATTTCAGCCAAAAGATTCTTAGAAACCTTTTCAGCTCCAGCAACCAATGAAACAATGAAAGGTCTCATGAATGCCAGCATTGTCTGATTTTCTTCTCCCACTTAAATCTTCCATTAATTCTCACTAGTCACTCAGAACAGTCAAGAAATATCTTGTGCAAAAAATACATGAAAATGCTTGATGCCATGTTAACCACTCAAAAATTAATGGATTCCAGATTTAAGAACATCTGATTAATGTAATGCAATATGACACAGCATTTAGCTATATGACTATTTCCTTTTTTCCCCCTCTCTCAGGGGAAATCACCTGCATTTTGGACATAAAATGGAAAATAGATTTATAGGAAAATTTAGGTTGGAATGGACCTCTGGAGGTCGTCTGGTCCCATCCTCTGCTCAAGGCAGGGTTAACTTCAAAGTTAAATCAGATTGCTCAGGGCCTTGTGCAGCTGAGTTTTGAAAGGTTCTGGAAGTCCATAGATCCTTTTTGCTCTCCCAACTTCTTCAGGACTGAAGGGGATCTCTGAAGCACTGAAGTCCAATTTGAGAAAATTTGGAAAACTGGAGATATTCCAAAGGAATGGAGGACTGTCATTACAAGTCAAACCACGAAACTAGTTACTTAGGATTCTATCAACAAATAATTAAAACTGAAAATATAATTCACGTCGACCAGCATGGCTTTACAGAAGGTAAATCCAGTGAAGGAATCATATCTTTTTTGGTGCAGCAGGTTGTTAAAGAGAAGACAACTAATATTTACTATATAATTTTACTACTACAGCAGAGTATTTTAAGACAACTAATTTTACAGTTTTATTACTACAGCATAGTACTTTAACCAAAATGCTTGTATTATATGTGGAATTAACAGAACACATATTACATAATCAAAAAACATGCTCAGTGACAGATCTCAGAAAATAAATTATTGATGGAGAGATATCCATTAGCCAGACTGTTGCTAACGGTGTATCAGTTCTTCATGTAAAGCTGTTTATATGACTGAGATGATATAAAATCATTGCTGGTGTGTTTGCGAATGACACAAAAAATGGCAAGGTAGTAAATAATAAGAATAAATTTCTGTTTTATAGGAGTTAAAACTGTAGAGTCAAATATTTCAAGTTCCACAAAATGCATTTCAATTCAGTTATGTGCAAGGTAATATCAAGAATATCTACAGTTTGGAAGACTGTTTTAGAAAGTATTGTTTCAGAGAATGATTGGATGTCATCTCAGATAACTGATCAAGGCAAGAAGCAATCTTGCCTCACACACAATAAAGCTATTCCTAGAATATTTCTTCTCGGTTTGGTTTCGGTATGGAAATGATGGAAGGAGTTCAAATGAGACCTTCAAAATGATTCAGAGGCCGAAAAAAATTATGTGGAAGAAAATGTGTTACCTTTTTCAGGAAGAAAAGCTGAAATGTGACTTAATAGGCCAGGGTGTAGGAAGAAAATATCTGATTCTGTGGAAAGAGCCTTTTTGATCTGACAAGCAGAGGCATAGTAAAATTCTTCTTTGGCAGCTGAAATTAAACAAATTCATCCGCGGTGTTCCTAGCTGAGAAGGTCATTAAGCACTGCAACTCTTTGGCTGGAGGAACTGGGGAGGCCTCTGGGGAGTTTGCAGCTTGGGTTTGGACCACAAGCCAGCTCCCTCCCTGTGGATGTGTGACAGCCAAGAAGGCTCAGGTTTGTCCTTGCTGCCTTCACAAGACATGAAGCCTGCTTGTAGATACTGCATCCACCTGAGCTCCCTGAGTCGGAGCAGCAGCTTGGACGCACATACCAGCATCCAGTTGATTACCAGTGTCTGAGCTCCAGCAGGAATTTCTGACAGGTTGGACTGGAGGGACCTATGAGATTTTTTTTTTTTTTTTTTTTTTCCTGCCTCTGCATCTTGGTTCCATGAACTGCTCCGGTCCTCGCAACATCTGAACATTGTGATCAGCTCCCTGACAGTGCAGGGGCTGCAAATATCCATGGGGGCTACCTTCCTTTTTCTTATTTAATTTCTTGTTTTTCAGAAGCTATGAGAATGAAAATACACTTGCTTAAGTATCATAGAGCTCAATATATATATATTTGCAAGCAGTTCAGTGGGTCATAATAAATAAATGCTCATATTGAATAATACAGTAGTCTGTTCTGGATTTAAGCTGCATGAAAACAGACATCACCTTACACATATTATTTCCCTCATAATTTCCTCAACATCACAATTTTGGAGCGAGCACAATTTGTGGCTCTGCACAGAGTATTCCCATTGAGTACATCAGTGCAAGTACCTCTCTGACTACATTAGGATTTGGTACCCTCTACTGCCACAGAGCAGTGGCTCATTCCTCCACATCCCAGTACCAAATGGCATCAACATCTGATCTTTTAGGAAAAGTTTTTTAAAAAAACCCAAACAGAACAACTAGCAATGTAGCCAGCCACCAAAGACACCCTGTGCTAGCCAAACACCAAAGCGTCTCCCTCTGTCCTTTCTGCCTCTGGCTTTTCTGTAAGAGACAACCCAGGTGCTGAAATCACGGTACTCCTCACAACCCTTCTCCCTCCCCCACTCCACTCAAATCACCTCCTGCATTTTGGGAGGTCCTGGTGCTAAGGCAGGGCCCTCTGTCACCCGCTGGCCTCCCTGCAGAATAGCAAAACCCTGGTGCGGTAGCAAAGCGAGGAGAAGAAAGCTCTGAAAGGGAGATTTGATCATCACTCAGCTGAAATAGCCCCCACTTGGTTTCCCGATAAGGGTCCATCCTTTTCATCCCCATAGGGTGTAAAGGAAACATTGAGTTTTAATTTTTCTTTTCCTTCCAGAGTCAGATTTTAAATATTTATTAACTCAAAGCCAGGTACAAATCAAAGGTTTGAGCCTAAGAGTCAAAGGAAACCCGAGAGTTTGCAAACACAACAGAAAAAGCAATCCCAAAGTCTTCAAAACAGCTCTGAGCCTACCCTGAGGCTCTGCTCATCCCTGAGTCCTAGTACACCCTGGGGTTATATTCGCCCCTTGTGTCCTGGCTGTGATAGCCTCATAAAACCAACCAAGGATTTATGCCAGATTAAAACCAAGATCCCTTCTCTGCCTTACTGAACACTGAAATTGGGCAGAGGGCAATACCTGTAAATCTATGGATGCTAAGCAAACGCAGAAGTTATACGAGAGGTTGTAATTCAGCAGGATTGTATTTACTGAGGGAGATTAGATGCCTTAGAATTTCTTTTCTGAACTGAGTGAAATACAATTTTCATGTCCCCAAAGAGAACAAAGTAAAAAAGAGAAATCCTCACTTTTTCCTAGAAAATACTTTTGCTTGAGCATTATCCATTACCAAGGTGAAAGAAACTCTGAAAGAAGCAGAATGGAAACTTTCAGAGTACGGTCTTGGTGAACTAAAGCCGATGCTGACGTTTAATTTTGTAGTATTTTTCAAACTGTTCCAATTAAGGACCAAATCCTGTGCCTACAAGTATGTGCTGATTGTGGATGTCCAAATAGAAACACTGGGCTTTGCTATTTTTAAGTCTCACTGTGTTCTCACAAAAAACCCTAAAATAAATAAAATAACTGAAAACTTGAATACTGTTGGCTGGGCACTGCAAAATGGAAATGGTAAAGATAAGTGAGATAGCAAAGATTAGAGAATTCCATAAAATTTATGACCTGAAGACCTGATTTTAGAAAGTACTTCAACTTCCATAGACAGAAAAGCCTGTGTATTTTTACACATATCTCTAGTAACATGTAACTTCAGGGTCCTGCTCCAAGTTCCTACTATTTTAAACCCCAAATCGTATGACAGTGATACACAAAGATAAAAGATACTGTGGGTGAAGTTCTGATATCAATGAAGTCCTAATCACTTAAGAAACCTTGAGAAAAGCAGATCAAAATTCAATATAAAAATTCTAATTTTTTTATTATTTTGATTGTCCCATATTGTTATTTGTGGAACGCATAAAGTGCCATCAGCTGTCTCCCTTAGTTTTGACAAGATACTTCTTCAGCACCTAAGAAAAGTAAATTATAATAAATTATAGCCTGAGATGAGTTTTAGTAACCACAGTTTCATGATTTTTCTGTTAAAATCTGCTCTCTTTCCCCTTGGCTTCACCCTGCTCCCTCTTGCTACAAAAGGAATATCAAATCTTCTGAAAATGTGTTTAAATGGCATTTGGATAATTCACCTCCAAAAGTTTGGCTGCGCTATGCTGATGATTATTTCATACTTTGACCCCTTGATCCACAGCAATTATTCAGATTTAGGGAAACATTTCAAGACAAGCAGCTGTTCACATTCGGTATGTACAAAAAGGAAGACCTTCCCTTTTCTTTAACCATTCTTACTGGCTAATTTTTTGCTAGGGAGAGTAGTCTGAGAAAACATAGTTTTTTTTTTTTTAATTTCAGTTTTATACAAAACAAGTTTAATGTTCTATCCACAAATCAGTTTTGATTTATTCTAAGCATCTGTAGAATGAGATTAATGTCTTCTACCTCAGTACCACAAGTTTAAATAAGCCATAAATCACTTTTTGTTGGGGTTTGGATACACAATAGGTCAAACTGTCTTAATGTTTGTGTCAGTCTGTCATAAAAGCACTTACAAAAATCTGGAACCTTTATACCTACTCCCCCCATCCAAAAATCTGTATTTACTCAATAACCTTTTGTTCTTCTATTTGTTGCTTGTCCTTGTGAGACAAAACATACGCAATGTCTATTTGTAGTTTTGCCTTTGACAGAACATGGTTTAAATCTGAAATGTTTAAATCAAGTCATGATGTCTGTAGAAAGCCTTAAATGCAACAGTGAATTTAAGAGATTTTTGGAACTGAACAGGGAAAGAATAATTCGAACTTTTATAGTATTTGGCAGTGTAAGGTAATTTTGATGGTTTTGTCCATTGAAATACAAATATACTCTTTCCAGAGTTTTGTTGCCTTATAATTTTTAGGAGATTCAGTGGGTTAGGTAGCTGTGCAATAAAAATAAATGCCTGAGGTTAGTACTATTTATTTTGGTGTAAAACTGCTTTAACTGTATACAACTTTACCTCCAAAAGAGTGCTGATTAACTGTTAGAGTCTGTGAGTCGATTCTTCTTTTTTACAAAGAATATTTTCTTTCACACATTGTTACTGTAATCAATATAAACATTTACTGCTTTGCTCCAGAGCTACAGCATGTACCCCTAAAGCACAAAAACTCTTTTTGACCTCAACTGCATTTCTGTTAGACGAAGAATTGTGAACTTGGCCCTTAAGGCAAATTTTTAGGATCAGGTGGTCACCAGACAGAGCAATAACTTCTGGCATTGTCTCTCTTTTGATAAAAAAAACCCTCATAATTATTATGGTAAAAAAAAAATATGGATTTTATTTTATAAACAGTGTATCACAGGCCAGCTCCCAACACACTTTAGGATTTCATGTTGGGAAATGTCTGCCAGCCTAGCACGTGGGGAGACAGAAAGAGTTAACTAGATTTTTGATAGGTAACAGACTTTGTCTTATTTTTTCCGCAAAGAAAGCTCTAGTTAAGTATCCCGTAATTACAGATGTCCCAAGCAACTAGAAAATAAGTCTTGAGGTATCTATACCTCAGAAGACAGTGATTTTTTCTTTTGGTCTTTTTTGTTTTGATGGGGATCAGCGACAAGCAATGTGGCTGAGAGGACTATCTCTCCCTCTTGCCACTGATACACGAATAACGTGTCAGACTTTAGTAATAAAGCTTCTCAATCACTGTGTAAAGAGAAGGAAAAAATAAAGCAATGAAGAGATTTGCTGATTGAATAAAGTTCCACTGGAAGAATTTAGAAACAGAGATTTTGTTTGGCAAGTGCTGTACAGCCTGTACAGAGCTGATGGCTCCTAGGATGAGGAACCACTCCTCCCTTGTCTCCAGTCCACCATGGCGTTACTCTGTACCTAAGACCACGGTCTGCTATATGCCTGACACCAGTGCGCACACCTCTCGTGCAAGTGGACTATCTGCTGCACAGCACACACCTTGATGGATCAGTTATGTGCACTTCAACTCAGTAATACCCTAGTGTTTCACCGAATCCCGGAACGGTTGAGGTTGGAAGGGACCTTTGGAGGTCATCTGGTCTAACCCTCCTGACGCCTAAAGCTGGTTGCCCAGGACCATGTCCAAATGGCTTTTGAATATCCGCAAGGATGGAGACTCCACAACTTCCCTGAGCAACCTGTGCTAGTGCTTGGTCACCCTCACAGTAAAAAAAGTGTTTCCTGATGTTCAGCACCTCCTGTGTTTCAGTTTGTGCCCACTGCCTCTGGTGCCTCTGTCATTGGGCACCCCTGGAAAGAGCCTGGCTCCATCATTTTGCACCCTCCCTTCAGGTATTTATAGACATTGATGAGGTTCCCCTAAGAAACTGATCAGATCTCAGCCACTCCTCCCACTTTTGTATCACCTGCAAACTTACTGAGGGTACACTCTGCCCCATCATCCAGACCACTAATGAAGATGTTAAACAGGACTGGATCCAGCACTGATCCCTGGGGTACACCACTACTTACTGGCCTCCAAATAGACTAGACTAGTTTCAACCATGTCATCCTTGCCTATTCGCCAGGTGCGTGCCGTTTGGCATCGCATTGCATCCCACTGCAGCAGCCCCTCTCCCACGGGTCCAAAACTGCCATGGCCCCCGGGAACTCACCAAGGCCCTTCTCCCCCCTTGGTTTTAAGATGAGACAAAATTATTTCCTTCTAGAAGCGGTGTTCTCCAGCCACATTTGGTGTACCACCTCCTGCAAGCTGACAGCATCAGGAGCATGCATGACACCTGGGGAATCAAACTCAACCCAGCCGGGGCATGACAGGAGCAGAGGGAGGTGGCGAGGCAGGGACACCAAACGCCTTCAGGCACCCCAGTTCTGTGCAGAGGGCTCAGAGGGTCTGCCTTTCTGGCAGGGGAGCAGAGGGAAGCCTAAAAGTAATTCGGAAGAGGGCCCAAAACAAAGGAGAAGCTGGTGTTCATCCCATATGAAACAGAAATAACTTTAGGGTTTTTTAAAATCAAAATGTCGTTTCTTTATCAGTTGTCTTTTTGAGATCATACTCTTCCCCCATTCTGGTCCTTCTCATACCGTCATGCTTTGAGATCTTACCTTCTGTCAGTGTCAACATCACAATCCAGTCTTTCGGTTTTCTGGCAAATTGCAATAAGTAGACTTTGATATTAATACCTTTCTAACTGAAGAACAACCAAATAACTATTTATTGTGAATACTATTTTTATATTTAATAAAGAAGTGGTAGAATACACGTTTTTTTACTCTCTCTGTCAAAATAGAATACTTTGTAAGACATTTTTCTACATTAAAACTGATACCAAAACCTGTTTTAAAATTATACTTCTGTTTCTCTCTGATGTGATGACAGGCCATCATGCACACACATAGCTTAGCCAGGATACAGTCTATCTTCAACATAAAGACTTCTCTAACACACAGCCCTAGAATTAAAAAATAAATAAATAAATAACACAGATAACGCAGGCATACAAAAGAACTACAGATTAGGCTTTGTTGCATAAATGAACTTAATTTGTTTGCTCATATCTGTCACTTATTCGTACGTAGGATAAAATAAAAAGTAGCAAAATCACTTACTCTATTATGTCATTTCATTACATTGCATTATAAAATGTCCTGTGTTAGTTTTTGAATAATGACTAATGTTGCATAATACCTTAATTACTTTTCAGAGAACATGGTGTATTTTAATTTGATAAAAGCAATCCGTTTGGTCCCATGCAAGGTCAGAAAAGATCTAAAAAAATTGATTTCAGGGTAACTCAGATTTTATTGAATCTGGCCCTCAGTTACACATCTATAACTGTTAAGGCAAAAGCAGGGTCATGGCGTTGCCTGTCCAAGATCCAGGGTTAAAACGAGCTCTTAGCAGCGATGGATTCTTCTCAGAGATACAGCTAATATTTATCTGCTTCTGGTGGCACTCCGGATGTGCTAGATACTTTCCAAAAAAGAAACGCATAACTTCTGTTGCTGGACAGCTTCTTGCCGAAGTTCACTGAAATGGGGCAGGGCTAAGGGCAGGAGGGAGAAGAAGAGGTGAGAAACAGAGTTGAGTAAACCTTGTGTCTTGGGTTGATCCAGCTGGCTTCCAGGAAGGAAAAGCACGCTCACACATCCAAGGTAAGAAACACCACAGTAAGAAACGACCCCAGAAGGGCACAGAGATGCTTATGTGAGAGCCAAGGGCACGCGTTAACTCGTGGATAATTTGCCAGCAGGCAGAATATCCAGGAAACCTGTTGAAATCTCTAGTAGGATCGCCATCCTTGGAAATACTCAAAACTTGACTGCCTGTGACCCTGGGAGGCATGACCTAATGTCAAAGCTGGATCTGACTTTGAGTCCTGCAAGAGTTGGACCAGATGACCTGAAGCGATGCCTTTGCACCTTAAACTGTTGTGTGATTCTGTAAAGAAGGTGAGATGGCTATATTTATTCAGCCAGCTCTCAAAACAAGATCACTAGGCACCCATTCAGTGCTCTGGACACCTCCGTTACGTGTTTTTAAGACCATAGTGCCTACAGCAGCAGGGGCGAGTGGGCTCGGGAGCAGCAGCCTGAACACAGGGATGCAACCATGCCAGGAGCATTACAGCTCGTGGGGTTTGTCAGTGAGGAAGGGGTGATGCCTGCGTAGAGGGGAGAGCGGCTCAGAAGATGAGGACGCCTCACAGGGATCCCACAGGGGCAGCTTTCTGCTGCTTCGTACTGACGAAGCACCAGATGGAACAGCTCTGCTGATTGCAGGACAGGACCAGGAGCTGTTTAGGACTCCACAGCTTTAGGATAACACCCTGAATTCCACCAAAAAGCTTATCGGCAAGTCCAGCCAGCCTCAGCAGAGTGGTCTCTACATGCTGCCAGGGTGCGGTTCTGCTTTGTAAGCAGCCCACAGCCTTTTGTGATCGCACGAGCTTGCAGGTGATGACAAGGTGCAGGCCCCACGCTGAGCATGTGGCAGCAACCTAATCTTCAATGGGATAAAAGAAAGATAACTGTGAAGGACCACAGCAGCAGGGAAAGGAGAATGATCTCACCAGGGGCTGATGGCAAACACTTGCATCGCCTGGATCCCGACCTGACTGCGCCCAAGCACAGCCTGGGTCTGAGTTTCGAGGGGCGAAGCTGTGGTATTGGGGACCTGCCTGCCAGTAAAAAAAAAAAATTTGAAAAAAATGGACTCATCTTTTTTTCCATTATACCTCAAAGTCATGCATGGGGTTGGGCACTCATTCAAAGATGAACTCAGACAGTCTGTATCTTAGAGGATCAG